>VUYV01000081.1:3827483-3928823 GCA_008711295.1 Anarhynchus alexandrinus
CACACTCACCCCCGGCGGCCTGAGCCCCGGGGCGGCCGCCGCCGCCGCCACCTTCCGCTTTCTTCTGCTGCTGCTGCTGCTTGGCGGGGCCCGCCGGGCCGGAGGAGGCCGCCGCCGCCGCCGGGGGCCCCCCAGCGCCGCCAGCGCTTTTGCCGGGGGCTTCCTTGGCGGCGCCGCGCGGCTGGAGGAGCGGCGGGGGCTGCTGCTGCTGGGGCTGGGGCTGCTGCGGCGGCTGCTGCTCCCCGTGCCCGTTGGCGTCCCCGGCCGCAGCCTCCTCCTCGTCGGCGAGCTCGTCCTCCCCCTCTTGGAAACCCTGGTCGTCTCCGTTCTCATCCTCCTCCTCCTCCTCTTCCTCCTCCTCGCCGCCCGCCTCCTCTTCCATGGGGCCGCCCCCGGCCCCCGCCCGCTCGCCGTTCTCCTCGCCGAGCTCCATGGCGTCGCCATCGGCGGCCTCCAGCCCTTCCTCGTCGTCGTCCTCCGCGGTGGAGGCCGCGGCCTGGTCGGGGCCTCCCCCTTGGTGGAGCTGCGAGGCGCCCCCGCCGCTCTCGGCCGCCTCCCCCTCCATGCTGCCGTTGCCAGGCTCAACTGCGCTGCTGGCGGGGCCTCCCCCGCCGGCCTCCTCCTGGTCTAGCGCGGCCTGGAGCCGCTCCATGAGCTCGGCCTTGAGGCCCTTGTCGGAGAGGCGCCGCTTTTTCAGCTCCTCCTTCAGCTCCGACACCTTCAGCTTCTTCACGTTCACGGGCGAGCAGCTCATGGCGGCGGCGGCTCGGTCCCTGGGCGGGCGTGCGGGCGGCTCCGAGCTGAGGCNCCAAATCCTTTCACCGAGCTCGCGAGGGAGACGCGCCTCGCGGGGCCGAGCACGCAGCACTGCCCGCCCCGCCCCCGCGCACGTAGTCCCTCCTCTCTTCCCCCCCCCTCCTCCCCGCACGCCGCTACCGTAACGGCCGCCCGCGCGCGCCCGTACCGTAAATCCCCCGCCCGAGCGCAGCGGTCCCCCGCGCGGACCCGGCCGCCCTCACGCGTGGGGGTACCGGCAGCTCCGCCGGGCCGGCTGTGAGGGGGAAGCGCGGCTCGGGCCTGCCGGAACGCCCCCGCTTCCCGCCGACAGCTTTGCCCGCGCCATGTTGGGCAGGCGGCAGCGGGAAGCGGCGGCCGCGGGCACCGCCGTTGTCGCCTCACCGAGGTTCCCCTTCGGCAAAATAACCCACTCGGGACCGGGCGTCAGTCACCGCGCCACCCGAGCAGGCCTCCCTCCGGCCTTCTGCCGTGGATCGAGCCCGAATAAGGTCCCAGCCCAACCAAACAACCCCCCCCCCGCCCTGTGTGGAGGCCGCGGCCTGTCAGGCAGGGCAGCTCCTTCCCTCGCTGCCGGCCGCGCGTCTGGGGCCTAGTCGCGGTTTATCGCACAAAGGGTTCGAAATGAACACCGCTAGTCAAAATAGCCTGATACAACCTCGTTAACACAGTTACATAAGGACAAAAGTAGAGCTATATGCTCTTTTTTTTTTCCTTTTTTTTTTTATCCACGGGCTGCAGCAGTAAGAGGCATGCACGGACCTGATCTTTAACTAGACCAAGCTGGGGCTAACAAAGCCACAGGGCTAACAAAGGTTTTTTCAAGTGCATTAACTCTCCACCGGACAAGGATCGCTACTCTGGAGCTCAGCACAGAGCCGATCAGCTAACCAAAGCTGCTGAGTTTTCCCTCTTTCCCCCCCCCCCCTCCGCACAGCATTACTTTAGAAAAATTCAACCACAGTGGCTGAGGAGAGCCCCAATTTGGTCTCAAGTTACTTGAAAACAAACAGCAGAGAGGGGTTCACGTGCACAGAAAGGCAGCACTAATCTACAAGTCTGCTTCCTTAAGGAGCCTGGATAAAAAGCTAATTTTCAGTTGCAGAAAAAATAATACAAAAAAAAAGGCAAGTCAAACAACTAGAAGATCAGGATGAAATTCTACTGAAGGTGTGTTTGGCATGAAGTTGCTTTGTGTTGGTACAGGTCACATGGCCTTCTGAACCAGAACAAATGGCGTTTACCTGCACCGAGAGGAAGGGAGGAGAGACGAGGAAGTCACCCCGTTTTAACTGCACAAGGAAAGGGCTGTTTTAAGCACATACACACTGATCTGTCCTCAGTCAGGCTGGATCCATTTGGAGGAAACATGACTCAGTCGGCAAGGTTAGCTCAACCCATCACTACACAACAGCTTGTTGGAACAGAGACAGGCAGAGCTCCCTCATGCAATATGTACAGATGAGAAAAAGGTTGTCAGAACCTTTCCCTTACTAGAAATGCAAGTTAGTAGATTTTATCTCAGTCTAGTAGGTCAGAGTCATCTCAATGGGGGAGGAAAAGGACAAGAGTGCATCAGTGTGAGGGAGAGGTCAGTGCATGATCAAGCTGCACCAATATAAATCATTACCTTTGTCTATTTCTTCATGAGAGCGCTATCTTAGCTAGTCTGCTGAGGTATTCTTGATATATACACTGTTCTGCCAAGGTGGGAACAAAAGTAAACAGTGTTCACTTAGTTAATATTGCAAGATGACTTACTGAAGCTTACAGACAGCTCTGCATTAATTTAGATGTCATCTGCCTGTCCAACTTCCATGTTTTTGGGTTTGGGTTTTTTTTTTTTTTGAGTTTTGAATGTAAAAATTTTAACGAGAAAATACATCATTAAGTCTTCATATCTGAACCTCAGACAGAGCCTTGTGTTTAGACCTTGATCTGGCACAGGCCTCATCACATGTTGAGCTATGTTTTTGGAAGAGCTTCATCCACTTAATCATCTGTTAATCCCTTTCACCACTGTGAACTTTATAAATTGGTAGATTCTTTTAGGCCAGTTTTGGATCCCTAAGCTTTACCTTAAATCAGCACATCTGCACACATTCACAGCACCTCTGTGTTATAAAATGCCCTTGTTCAGAATCACCCTAAAGCTGCAGTCCTCACATGTAATCCCATTCCTAAACAATGTCATGTCTGCCTACTTCAGTAACATGCTCATACTGCTTTATACTCCTGTTACCATGGAGAAACAATACAGCTAACAGCGCTGAGGCACATCAAGAGATTACTTACTTACCCTAAAGCATTCAAACCTGTGTATAAAGGCACAAGTACATTAAAGTAAGAATCTCTGCCCCCCACCTCCCCACCATTGGAAATTTAACACCACCAACCTGAGAAGTATTTTTTAAGTTGATAAGGCTGTCTCTTTATTAAACCACTTAGAAGGCTGAACTTTTTTTTATTATTATTTTTAAAAGGAGATTCATACCATAGTAAGGGTACTATCTAACCACTCAATTACACTGCCAAACAAATATTTGCAAGTGCAATAGGACTGTGCTTTCAAACTGCAGTATGCTGTTACACATTACTATAAAAGTGATAAATCCCAGTTCTTTTCAGTTGTTGGGTCATTCAGTTGTGGTAAGAACAGCATTTCTTATAAAGTTAAGTACATAAAATACACACATAACTGATATAGAAATGTAACCTTAACAACAGCCTGTTAAAAAAAAACCCAACGTTTTTTGCTGTTTAAGTTAGATACATATTTCTTACACCTTTGCCTCTGGGAAAAACTCTCTAAGACAGCTCCCGTGTTCTCCGAGTCCTACATTTCAGGAGTTTGCCTCTTCCTATTCATACTTTGAATGGGGGAAAATAAGTTAAAGGGATATGCTCTCCTCATTACTGTACACTTCTCTTAATTCAGACAGTAGATCCTTCACCTTGGCTTTTCCTAGATCATGCAGCTAGACACCAGCCATATCATAAAAATGAGTGTTTGGTAATGTGAACTTCTGAAACAAGAAAGTGCTAGAGGAAAGCACTTCAGCTGCAATTTGCAAAGCTGCTACTTGTATGATAATGATGGCCATATGAAAAACAAAACATCATTGCTGATAACCGCAAGTAATCCTCCATTAAAATTGCCCTTTCTTTGGTCTCAAAAATACATTAAAAAAATAATCTTCCTTTCCATTTAAATGGAAAGTGACATCTACCCATACATAACAGATGCAATTCTATGCACTTTATTTATCCATCATATAACATTTTCCTCTTAACTATTTTACTTTCTAACATAAGAGAATGTTTTTCTCTCCAAACCAGTTTCCCCTCTCAAAAGTAATTTGGGATCCTCCCTTTGGGACTTGGCCCTTCAACAGATCAGTTACTCCGGTTTCTCTCACTTTGTTTGTGCTCCTTTAGACTTTTAATTAGTTGCTCTCCACACTCCTGTTTTTTTCCATTATTCACCCTTAGTCTTTCCAAATCCCTGTCCTCCTCCTCTTTGCGGAGAGCAGTGACAAAGGGGTGACAAAGGCTTTCAGGAGGGGACTGCACAGTCTGAGGAGTCCCATCCTACCTGGGCTTTGTCCCTTTCCATACACCTTTGGTGTTGCAGGAGGACCCTGGCATTTATCTTTTCCTAGTTCTGCTCTCTTACAGCCTTGTTTGTCCTGTTCTGGCTGTTCTCCTCAGAACCCTACATCTGACCATCACAATATGCTCCTGGTCTCTTCTGTATGTCCTTAACCCATCTACCCTCAATTAATATTGCCTTCAGAGCTTCACATTCGATACACCATTACTTTTAAAGAGAATATCATTCTTGAAATACTCTTGAAATGCCTTTTATGATAGCAAGGAGCATGTGGAGCGAGTCTTTTACTGTTTCCCTTTTCATCTCTCCTCATGAAATACTCATTAATCATTATTAGAGCCAGTCAGAAATTTTCAGACATTTTTAAACTGCTAATTTGTAACAAGTGAGGTTGCACAACAAAGGGTCTATTCTGATCATTTTTTAGCCCAAAGAACCCCCTATCTATCTATCTCTATAGATAGGCTCTATATGAGGAGACTCTGCAAGGAGCCTGGGAGTTTGTTTCGGAGACATACGCTACACTTGCCCTGTGCTCCTCTCTTTCTCTGATGTACATCACTGCTCACTATTAGAGTCAGGATGCTGAGCTAGATTGACCTTGCCTTGTACTATCTCTAATCTCTCCATGATATTTTAATATCAAATGAGGTCCAATTCATCTCAGAAATGAGGCGGTCATTTGCCATAATAAGGCCTATTATTTGCACAGGAACTAGATCAGTTAGGTCCTAAGGATGGTTTTGGGCCTAAGGATAGTTAGTGCCTGATTACAAGTAGGGCTAACAGTGTTAAAGGAACTGAAATTCAGGTTTCTGGCACCAGTTTGTTTAGCCAGTTCCTCCTCAGTAGCATCTTTCTCTTATTACACTTCTGCATAGCATTCCCCTTTCTGCCATAGCACCCTTTAGGCCTCCAGGTAGGCTGTCAGTCAAGGGTCAGTACACAAGTCCTTTTTAAGATCCTAATGCTATTTTGCTTTTCCTGTGCCGGATGAAGATGAAGTACTTCAGCAATCCCACCAAGCAGAAGGAAGAGCTGCAAAGCTACGCTGGGACACCACAAATCAGCCACAAACCATGCTTGCCACCCTTTAAAGGGTGAGCACTCACTGACCCCATAGCGACAAGAATCCCCCTTTCCCCATTTTCAAGAAGTAGCTTTTCTAGCTTAAAAAAACACTAAAACCCAAACCTATAGTTTCTGAGAAATGGTTACTCAGAGCATTCAAAGACTCGCACAGCTTCGAAGCCTGGTTTTGGAAAAAAGGCAGCATCTTCCACCATTAAAACCAGGATTCATTTTGGCTTTATTCAGAGTAATTCAGAAGTTTACTGACCACACACTTATCAAGTATTACATATAAACTAGTTCATAAAAACATATTCAGTTCTGGAAATTGGACATCTGACATTTCTTGAGATTTTTCTTGTAACCTGTCACATATACACATTTACTAGATCGGAGCTGTGAACTCAGGAAAATTAAATAGACTAAACCCCTTTAAATAGTGGTCAGTCTGTGCAAGAGGAGGTAGCATTGTAAGTCAACTTCCAAAAAAATATTGTTTTCCTGCGAGAAGACAATATGAAACAACCATTTCAAGAGAATATCAATTAATGTCTCTAAGGGACTATTAAGACAGTCATGTAGGCTTTAAATTTGAGAGTCAGCTCCAGTGTACCTTCCTGCTCATATACCTGAGGAAACCTCTGGTCAATGTATGTAACTAAGACCAACTGATCTCGGAAGACAGATGCAAGAAGCGTGGGCGGCAGGACAATTCACAACTGGCAGCCAACGGACCAGCTATTGCCTAATGCAACTTTTCTGTTCAACCTGACTTTAAAGGAGACCCAACCCAAAGAAACCCAAACGAAAAACCCAGAGAAACCCAAACAATACCACCCCTCCCCCCTAATGCCCAGATGACCACCTTGGGTTGTCTTTCCCTCCTGTTCTGAGGGCTCTGCACCCCCTACAATACACACAGTACCCTCCTGTCATCATTTTACTCTTTAAGTCTCTTCAATAGTCCTTTCTCCTTCCCCTCTTGAGATGCTTTGGTCAAAAGAGGGAAGCAGCCACACACCTTTCATGGCACCAGAGTGCTGCCAGCTCTTATGCCACCTCCTTTGTCCCCTCTCCTCAGTTCACAAAGAATGGCTTCTATAGATTGGGAAGGCCTTGCTAAACAAACCCATCATAAAACCCCTAAAACTTAAAAGAATATTGTATGCAAACAAAAGGTACTGCCATGGTCCAACCGCGTACTTTAAATCTGTGATGGGCAAAGCTGAGTTAGCAAACTATTTTTGTATATTCATTAATCCATGTTAGCGTGCTTTCAAGATAGCTGTTTTTGTCATGAGGGCATTCCACACGGCTGAAGCCCAGAGCATTCACAAATGTATTTATTCCAGCAATAGGATGCTTTTTTTTTTTCCTTCCTGAAGCTGTTGGCTTATTTAGTTTTAAGTTCTACAGCCTCAGGAGAACTACATGCAGACAGAGGCAGTACCTCAAACTTCTTTCCAACACTACTTTCTACATAGGAAACATGTCCAGTACATTAACAAGAAAGAAAGAAGGAAAAAAAAGAAAGAGTTAGATGCCAGGGAGCTTTCCCTGTCTAGGCGCTGCTCTGACAGTCCTACAAAGTTGTTGCTACAAAATCCTGAGGTCTGCTAAGGTGGCTCCAGGGGACACCAAAGCATCAGAAAGCAACTTGGAAAGTGCAAAACTGCCTTTCCCCACAATCTTGGTCTCAGATCTCATCACTCTTAGCTTTGGAAGCAGCATCCTAAAGTCTAGCTACTTTTCGGTTAGGCCCCAGAATAAGTCAGCACAGAAAAGGAAAGAAAGAGCCCTCCACACAGCTGGTGAGAGGAAGAAAGAGCCTCTTCCTTTCTGCCCTCTCACCTCCTGTGACACTGCATAGGCTCAGGGAGCTACACAAAACCTAACTATGCACTTGCAAACCACAGCACAAGCAGTAGTGACACTTAACTTTAAGACTGTACACTATACCATCTTTAAATCAAGAAAAACAGAAAAGCAGGATAAAGAAATGAGGTCAGAGGTTTGGTTAGCTGTTTGTTTTTGGGTGTTTTTTTTTTTAGAAAACTGCATTTTATCCAGTTAAGTTTACTTTACTGTAGAATGCTCCCTAGAAAGAAAGCCATTTTGACATAGGCTGCTCTTTAACCCACTCTGCTGGAGCAAATCTGCTCAGCTTTTCTTTATTTTCAGGATGAGAAAAACCAGCATCACTTCACATGACAGACTTAGCAGCAACAGAAACTCTTCTGGCAAGACAATAAAGTAACTGCTAGCAAATGGCTACAGGTAATTTCCTAGGAAATCGTCCAAAACCTCAAGCAAGCCCCCTGCTAACTCTCTGAGAACAATTACTTGCCAATAAGCATCAGAAGAAAAGCACTAGTCACTTAACCTTGCTGTTCCACATCCATGGTCTAAGGAGACTCCCAGGAGCACACTCTTGCCAGAGGGGAAACAGCCCTTCCACCAGGTATTATAAACCACAACCAGGTATCCCATCAGGTCACGCTGCTTTAAAGGAACAGTGCCAGCAAAACCAGGGGTGGGAGGAGGGTTAAAAGTTTTCTAGGTTTTTTTTTTTTTTTTGCTGTAAGGTAGTTAATCCAAGAGTTAACAAGTTCCTAAACTATCCAGCTAAAATTTTCTGATAGCAAAGAAAGCAAACTGTTATTTTAAATAGCATCCTGCTAGCCTGTTTTGTGCAGCACCCTGAATTATCAGTATTTGCAATCCAAGGCTCTCTATCCTATAGCTTTTGCTATGTCCCGGGACCCCTGTGACTCTGCTGAGTTCATTACAAGGTCAGGGCCTCAATGAGATTCTGGATTTTATGACTTCTTTTTCATACAAAAGAAGACAGAACTGCCAGGCAGTTTCCCTGTGAGATGAGGCATCTGCACTTGTTTCTCCTGCTCCCTCCCGCTCCATTTACCAGCAAAAGAAGAGATTCCCCACCAGCAAAACTTAAAACAAGTAAGAAGTAAGGTGAGCACAGCATGTCCATCATACCAAGGAACTGTTTTAACACTCCTAGTATCATATACAGGACAGTGTTTATGAAATAAAATAAAAGCTGGTCGCTAAGTGACAATAGGGTGCTTGTGTATCATTTACAAACTTAAGAACTTAAAACCAAAAGCATTGTTAAAAAGGCATGAAAAAAGATGTGCACCCCAAGCACAAATCTCACACCTTCAAAACAGAGAAGAATCAGATTGTCCACAATATCTAGAAAGTTGTTTTGTGGGTTTTTTTTTTTATCCCCAGTATATTCCACATGGGAAAGGCTCAGATACTGTAGTTATGGATAGCACTGTGAAATTCTAATATACTGACACATTAGGCAATTAAAAGTAAAAAAACCCACAAAACACTTGAAAAAGATGCAATTATGTGAGAAAATAATGTTATAACTGATCAGCTTTAAAGGAAACGAATGCAGACCATTCAGATGGCAAGCCCTTAAATGAATGCTTAAAACCAGCATTTTTCCTTTATCCTCTATTTCTTCTCTAGAGCTGGTCTCATCACAAAAGCCAACAGTTGGGGTTTTTTTAACTCCATAGTAACTAACTCTAGCAATCCCTGTCCAAGTTCTTAGGCTTGACAATATGAGAGTTTGTACCTAATGCCATGCTTTAGAAACCAGCAATAAATCAGAAGCAAGCTTTAGGTCCGCTGTTTATTTGAAGCACCCTTATTAAGAGGAAATATTTTTGCTAATATTTCCTTCCGTTCCTTTGTACTTCTCATTTACTGGTTTATAGCTTCCCCTATATTCTCTCCCCTATTTGTATGTATTTCAAATGCTTGAAATGTTTCATCATAATGATGCAGAACTTCACTTTGCTGGAACATTGCAATGTCTGGCTTGAACCTGACCTGCGCTGGCAGCGGATCGCAGCTTGCGGCAGCCCACATGAAATGAGTTGAAGATCTCCGACTGCTTCCAAGTGAACAAGGGCTGCTTTGGAGAACGCTACCCCAGATAACCCCCAAACTGACAGCCTGGGAGGGAAGTGAATGAACATGGGTGCTGACTCACTCTTCACTTTCATTGCTGTGAACAGGTAACGAATCCACAGGAGCCAATTTGGATACTCAGCAGTCAAAGTTGTATAAGGGTGAAAATACTCCTCCATCGCTCGTGCCTTCCTCCTCCTCCCCGCCCTCTGTGCGAACTGGTACTGGTGTGATGGGGACCGCATTGGAAACTTGCACTTGTGGAGCCAGGGACGGAGCGCTTCCCTTTGCAAGACAGCTATCCGAAATCCTTCAGGAGCCAAGGGCTGGTCACTCGTCACCCACAGCCTTGGGTCCAATCTGCCGGGGAACAAGCACCTGGAGACCACAGATACCTCTGAGCCAAGGTCGGAAAAAGCCTGCAGCCTGATGCAAGGAAGGGAAGAATTTGGTTGGGACGAGCGTTACGGCCTTACAGGGAGGCTGCGGCTTGCAGGCAGAGGGCAGGAAGGAAGAGCGTGAAGCGCAAGAGATGGAGCAGCCCACCCTGCGTGGGCTGAAGCAGAAGGGCTGGTGGAGCGGCGAGGAGCCTGCCTGCCTGCCTGAACAAGGGTGGGCTGTCAGCAGCCTCCTGCTGGGATGCTACAGGGTGGTTTCTTGGGTGGTATCCAGAATAGGTTTGAATAAAGCAAAGTTTAAAAAAACATTGAATAGATACCAGTGGTAAACGCTGTGCTCTTCCAGAGTGTGTTCTTGATTCTAAGCAGTTTTGTTGAAATTTGGAGTTTACTTTGCTTCTTTGGTCAAGTTTATTAAACTAATTTATTACTGCTTCTCCTGGAATTGCATCAGAGTTTTTATTAATTCTAGAGAATAACAAAAATGAGAAAACTCCTTAGAATTAAGAAAAGGAAATTTATGAAACACGGTATTTTAATTAGCAATAAAGTTGCTTGTTGCAGGGCACCAAGATCTCTTCAAAACCTAACAACCTATATTTTAAAATAAAAGCATTTAAAACTGGGTAACCGTATGTTAATTTTCACCTTTCTGCCCTTTAGGTATATTTAGAACCACATTTGTAAGGATAAAGGAGAAGAATTTTATTTCAGTACTTTTAACAGTCTGATGTTTTATCTGAATTGGAAATTGCATTTGATTGCTGTCTTTTTTTTTTTTCTTTTAGTCTTTACTGTGGCTGCATCTGCTGAAACTGGGGGTGTAAGAGAGGGAGAAGTGTGATTTACACTGGTGGAGCTTACTGCTGAACTCATTGGTGTTACTTGTGTGAGGTAAAGCTAAGCATATATAGATATACCTCATGATTGGGATTGAGTATGAGTATATGCCTTAAGACTGGGATTTCTCCTTTAGCCATTTAGATCTGCTGATATTTTGGATCACTAGATCCTCCTCTCTTTTCTTTTTTTTTTTTCAAAACTTAAAGATCCTTTATATAACAGTCTGACAAATACAGCTTTTCTATCTGATTATCTATATCTGTTTTTTCTTTCATCCTTTTGTTTTCTGATGCTTCTGTCTCAAGCACTTGACTGTGTTTTCTCACTTCTGTTCTTCATTTTTATTCTATTTTGAAATCCTCTCATTTAGGTTTCATTCTAATTCTTCTTCTCACAGATCTTTTTTCTTCCCAGTGCATATTATCTGTCTTTCTCAGTAGATAACACATATGCGCTCTCTCTCCAGCTTCCAGATATTAGCACTTTTATTCTTGATTTCCAAGTGACAATATAAGTGATTAATTCCATGCAATTATTTGTGATCACAAAGTTGAGAAAAAAAGAGCTCTTACAAGCTAAGTTTTTCTGTGAAACTTTATGCTTAGTATAAAATCAACTCTTACCTGCTGCAACCCACCAGGCTCTTGAAGGATGTTGGGAGGATCGACAAAAGAATTTGGTGACGACTCTCGTAAAAGCAGAAGACATCTTCCCAACATCAACCATTGAGTTGCTACTAATGGCAGTGGCTCCTTCATAACCAGCCACACCTTATGCAGATCCAAATGCCAGGCCTGGGGCTTTGAGTGATCTGCGAATTTATGGAGCTCCCCTCCCGTCCCTACTTTGTAACTCTGATATTACTGAATGTTGTCCCTACTGAGAAAAAGAGATGGGTATTTACTTCTTTCAAAGTCTCAAATCGGAGATTCTCCTCTGTATTTCTCATTTCTCAAATCTAGAGGGAAACCAATAGCTCTAGGCTTTATGCATTCATATTTTATGGCAATGAATATAGGTTGGAAGTGATAAAAACAGAGCTCTGAAAATCAGCTTCTTCCTTCTACTGTTGAATCAAAGTAATCCCACAAAGACAGAAGACCTCTTTTAGTCCTTTCTGGGACTGTGTCATATTTACTGAGGAGGTCTTCAGTCAGTCTGGAAACTGGACTTCTGAAAATACGCTGAAAATTTTGGCTGCTAGAGTTGTTTAGGAGAAGAAGAGATTCTCAGACTTCTGAAATTTAAGATCAGAAGAATCGTGTGTATCTCCATGGCTACCAGATCAGTTCGTGAGCATCCTGGCAGATTTCTGGTAGCCATTTTGGAAGGTTTCATAGATAAGCTGCTTAGTGAAAAGACTACTGTAGCCACGCAGGCTTGCTGGTGAGACCAAGGCTGTATATATTTGACCATCAGTCAGAAGGGAGGACATGTATCACTTTGCTATCTGACCTTGTTAAACTTGCTGGTGTCAGGAACAGAGCGGCAAAATGGCCTGTTTAGTGTCTGGGGATCTGGCAATCATGGGCCTGTCTACATCTCTCTGAAATCTGGACTCTTAGCGTGCAAATGTTTCACTACGGGAAGAGGAGAAGCGGTGGTGCCACTGAAGGGAAGGCTTCAAGGACGTCTCTGCTTCCAGGAGCATCTTTGGCTGTTTACAGAGGCACACAGGACACAAAAGAAGAACCTTTTCAAAAGGCTCAGCGCTTGGGTATGCCATCTGCCCTAGGTCCCACATTCTTCCCACGTACCTCCCTTTTTGCTACATGCTCTACGTTTTCTGATTCTACATTTTCTTATTTCTACAAATTAACCTCAGCTTCACCTCTTTAATACTAAATTTTAGTTCTCTCTTCAATCATGTATCTTCAATGTGTCTTGGATGCTCCATGCTGCACCTAAGAGACAGACTACTTGCAAAGGGGATGGGGAAAGAGGTACAAATACTATCTGAAAGATATTCTATACTGTTTTAAAGATATCCTAAAATATACAACACTAACACTTAGCCCACATGCAATACATACATGATACAATACCACTTTTTAGGTAAGGCATTCTGAACTTTCGGAGGTTTGTTCTTAATCCTGTAAATAACTACAGATGGAAAATCACTTACATGTGTTAGTGTTTGAAAAATGGGGGTTAAGAGACTTATCCAGGGTCACAACTGAGGTCTGGTAACAGAGAAGCAACACTTAATAATTTCACTGGCAGATTCTGTCCAGTTTAGCTACAGTGGTTTAAAATCTTACTGTTCCAGCAGTTGCACTGCTTGAAAAGTGACAAAATGGGATGTATGATCGCTCCCTGGGTCACAGCTTTGTTAATCAATTTGAAGTAGTAAATATGCTGTGCTGTGTTGAACAGCCAGGGTGAGGTGAAAGGAGGTGGAAGGAGACGTACCGGGGCATCCGCACCCATTGCTATCCGATTCTTCTGTTACAGAGGGGGAGATGTCAGCTGGAAGGTAAAGTCCCCAAGAGACAACAGTATTGCCTCAAATCACTGCAGCAAGGTTTGGTCTTCAGGCTTCCAGATTTTGCAGTTTAGTTAAAAAATACCCTTCCTCTCGGGCTCTGTGTTTGGTTGAGTTAATCTAAACTGACAGTAACTATAGCTCTCAAGCAATGCTAATAAATACTGCTGCATCATGAAAGTATATATAAAACAGTTAAAAGATGTGTTCTGCTTTAATTATATACTTCAATAAGCAATTATAAGAAAATAACACTCTCACGCTGTAAGTGATACCACTTTTAGGTTTATTTACATAGCTATCCAATTCCTGATGGTACATCATGGTGCCAATGACATAGAACTGGGAAGAGGTTACCCATCTAGGGTTTACTCATCCTCAGTTTCAGAGGATCTTGTATTTCCACTTCACAAAATTCATTTAACAGCTTAAAATTTAGGCATGTATTAGGTCGTCCATTTTCACTGTCCTGCATAATCTTGGCCATAACTTCCTTTAGTGAGCAGGTGATTGATCCCAGATTTCCTAATGCTGCAAATCTCTGCATGTTGGAGTAATGTTACACACTGATCTGTGTATGATCACTGTGTCTGATGAGCGACTGTCTGATGAGCAACCGTGGCTTAAGCAGTTGTCACTCCATACATTATGCTGTGCATGTACTTATGTGGCTATTCAGCAAATGAGAACTCATCTCATGGAGAAATAATCCATTAGTACTTTGCTGCCTATTTGTTTTTCCTGGGTCATTTTTCAGGTGGTTTGTCATTTCCCTGGTGTGGTTCATTGCACAACTTCGTAAATGCTTAAGCGATACAGCTCTGAATGTCCAACCCTTAGACAATTTAAATGGCTTTATCAGGATATTTAAGTGCCTCTTCCTGTTAAGTCTCCTTTATCTGCATCTGTCTACAGTATCTATTAGAATCAGTTTAGCGTGTTGCAGTTTTCCCCACTCCTTAGGGCTCTGCATGCGATACCTGCTTGTCGTTCTGTCCCACAAGGCTAATGTCCTTATCATGTCTTCCTTTGCAAACACTCACCTCTACCTTGCAGGTACCCAACTAGCCATTTCACTCCAATAGTCCAAATGATGTAACATAACAAAGCTAAATTTGTTTGAAAATGGTGTCCACCGTGCTCTGTTGAAGGGACGCAACTTCTATTTCAGAGCTGAAAAAGGGATCATATGTCTAAACCCAGTCTTTTTTAAATTATTTTTTCCCCAGCTCTGTCAGCTAGCCTAATAAACGATGCTGCTTCTCTATTCAAGCTCTGCTTTTGCTTCCTCGGTGGGCCTCCACGTGAATGGAGCGTGACTGAACGCTAGTTGAGGACGGCGGGCATCTGAGTTGGGAGAAGGCAAACCAGCGATAGACCAAAAGCCCCTTCCACCCATTGATGGAGGACTGTGCCGAAAGTCTCAGGCTGCTGCTTGGTGGCAGGTCTGTGTTTCCTTAGCCCCAGTCAGTCGTTCTTACATTGTCCTTTCTGCTGCACTAGCCCAGCTCACAACCTGGCAACCGCGACAACAACAAAAAAAAAGAGTATTTTTTAGTTGAATCAGTTTCCTACTCAGATCCTTTCCTTCATGGCCGTGCCCTGGGGCATGGCAGAGGAGGTGATACAAAAGCAGGTGATGGCTCTGCTTGCCCTGGCACAGTGCCGCTGAAAACTCAGCCAATCCAAAGTATTTGGTACCTCTCTTAGTTTGAGTTACTGTGTCTAAATGGCTCAGTAGACAAACACTTTCTATTTCTAGGTTTATGACATATCTAAATAGTTACACTGGTAAAATTTACACGTGGAGGAACAGTTTTTCATGGCTTATTTTTCCTGTTCCCTAGCATGAAGAATACAGCAAAATGTCAACTCTTCCTGGTAAAATTGGCTGAACTCCAGCTTTTGACAGTGTAACAGTCTATTGTGGTATGAGTATTTGACATTCATATCCAACATGCAAAGCCTCTGAGCACAGATTAGATTTTCATTAATACAGTTATCTATCTTCTGGCCACACTGCATCAAAGTCCCCTATCCCTCACAAGGGAATCAAACAGGAATTCAATTTCTTTCTTATTCTAAAGGCAGAGAAAATATTCCTGGGACATGTCTTAGTTCTGTTCCTCTTTTCCCCCCTCTTAAAGTAACAAAGTATATTTTTATTTCAAAGCAACTTTCATTTTACAATAGTAAGTCTATATAGGAAAGTTTACAAAACATACTCTGTGCAGTATCTCTAGTTAGATCACAGTTAACCTTATTTAAATATGGAAATTAATTTAATCTCTGCAAAGTTAAAGCTTATATTTAAGCAATAAGAACATGTCACGAACCTGGAAAAACAAGCTAGCCATGCAATTAGTCCTTTGAATAAAAAAACAGAGATGAATGAGAATTGAGGTGATGCTTATGCGATAACAGTAGTCTTAATCCTGTGCCATTTGTGTCAGTGGAGATGAATAAATTGTGAATCAAATTAAGATCAGTCCTACAGACCTTAACCTTATTCCCAGTGAAATTCTGAAGCAGGTAGTGGGGTCAGACTTGTAAAGTGAAATCCTGAACATATTAAGTTAATGGGACTTGCTACAGAATATGATTTTCTCCCTTACTGTCCTACTGTAGATTTAAAAGGATAATGCTACATAAATTCTCCAAACATTATCTTCACAAACAGATGGTCTAGAATTTATTTTAATAAATGAAAACTTGCATTCTGAAGAAAAGAGAAAAATCTTAAGTGCTTAAATTGATGGGGCTTCTTATACCCAGGTTCATTTTGGGTTTGATTCTAACTAACCTAGTGAGTACAGCAATGTCTTCATACCCAAACAATCTTGACAGATGATCTAAGAGAAAGTAGTTCTGCTACTCATGTGCTCGGAGGATTTTCCTGACTTTTAAAAAGTACTATATCATGCCTCATGTAAACTGATTAATATGATCATTCAGATGTGTAACCTTAGTTCCTCCTCTCATCCCAAAGCTAACTACTCCTGTGTTGTGGCTCTGTAAAATGTACTTTTGGCCAACTTACCCACTCTGTGGCCTTTATACCCTTAAACTGCATGTTAACATATAACAAACAATGAAATAAGAGCTTTTTTTAAAGGCTAGCTTCACAATATTGGTAACATAAACATAATTCCAGTGTTCAGCATTCCCATTCAATTGTGATTGTCCAAACGTCAGTCTGAAACCTATGATTTTGTGGTTTTCTCATATATCTCTATTTTTACACAGCTGCTAGATAACTACATTACTAGAGGGCCTCCCTTAAATATTAAATAACGATCAAAGAGTCTTTCGCTTTTTTAAGAACACCAAAAAAATGAGCCTTCTGGGTCATATCAAAGGTCCATCTCTTTGAGTATCCTTTCTTCTAGTGAGGCCTAAAGCAGGTGCTCAGTGGAGAACCGGGCAAATGGGTATCTTGAATACTCTCTCTCACAACCTCCTACAAATGGTTTGTGATTCGAGGACTTCCTGAGCCAGGGGCGTCAAAGGAGTATTTCCATGTATCAGTACCACTCATGGGTTTTTCTTCTTTCCTCCCTAAGCACGTAAATTCAGTGGTTTGATGGTATGTTATTTGGGGATTTTTTGGCATGGTATTGAAACATGTGCAAAGAAATTTTTCAAAAGAAACAGAGAAGGGAAGAATGGAGTTTGCATTCATGTTGCCAACGTCACTGCTTTTGTCTCTTGCAAGAAGAGTTCCACTGACGATATCTTGCTGCTCCACAAGTCCCTCATTCCTGAATTTCAGGCTGCGGGCTGACACCTTCTAGGGTCCAGAGGAACACAGGTGCCCTGGATATGGAAACCAAGGTCTCCACTGAAGTAAGCAGGCTTCCTTTACCAGTATGGGGCCCTTGAACTTGGCTCCCTGTTCAGTGGCAAGCCCCTGCTGCCTGTGGAGCACGGGGAGAAGTACTCATGGCAACCCGTGTTGCTAGGCAGATGGATGATTGTGTTTTGTTCCTGCCACCGTGTTTTCAGGGATCCTGGCTTCATTTCTAGATATAATTAACGGTAATAAAGTCTGAGGGTTAAAATATGTGGACCTCTAGGGCCATTTCTGTGCCTGGGTGGGATGGGGAACAGCATCCTGGCAGTTACATATAAAAGCGAGAGGTTTTTTCTGCTGCAGCTCTTTAGGCATAGTCCCAGAGGCCGAGCACTGCCAGTAGCTCTGTGACATTGAGGAATATTGCTGAGGGAAAGAAATGCTTCCTTTTTCCTAGTAACTCATTTTTAATGCATGTTCAGTCACTTTTCCTCAAATGCAGCTTTGTTGAAGCTGGACAGGAGCAGCTAAAGATCCATAGGATCGTAGCTTTATATGAGCAGCAAGAGACACTTGCCAGGACAGTTCCAAAGCCATCCCATGGACCAAGAAAGATTTGAGATGCTGCTATTGTAAGCAGCCTTCAAACCTCTTTTTCCCCTCTTCCTTCTGAGTTTTACTTACAGATTCAGCCAACCACTGAGCCTTCTCCCTCTAAAAGAACATCTCACCCTTCCTGCCTTCCTCCCTATTTCTCCCTCACTTCTAATTGCGTGGTCCGACGTCCTGGCTGTGCTGATTCAGATGCTTGTTAGACCCTTTACCGAATTTCTTAATGTGGCAGAAAACTATTCACTTTTTTGATGGATTGGGTTTTTTACTACTTCAGTGACTCATACCTGTTCTCAATGAATGGCAGAGCCAGCACAAGGTAGCAGGAGGATGTGCAGCCAGTGGTAGAGAAGGAAGGGCAAGGCTGAAGAAAGAGCTGGATCCTCCCCTTTCAGCATCGCTGAACTCCACCTCTCTCAAGGAATCATACCCTGACATTTTATTTAAGAGATCAGATTTTGGGCTTCTAGAGCTATTACCTGTATGAAAAATAAAGGAACTCCCTTGTCAATTCATGTGCTTTTTGCTGTTCCGTAGGTCAGAGCAGGAAGACTTTTATTTTTCAAAAAGAAAACAAAATGATGACAGATAAGGTTAATATGAAAATACCAGCAGCCTGGAAGAGGTCAATGGTAGAGCAGGTAATGGTGGGCATGCCTATTTGTCTGTCTCTACCCATTCTGTTAGGCTTCCCTTCATCTGGTCCAAGCGCAGGATCAAAGCCTGCAGTAACAAAGAGAACAAGCCAGAAGAGAAGCTGGCTTCCCTCCCACACATCAAGGAACGAGGTAGCTGCTCTCAGTGCAATTTACCCAAAATCTGAAGGGAAATACAGCATAGGCAAGCAATGATGGGGTCTTTTTCTCATTTTTATCTGGTTGCTGTGTATTATTTGGGTGAACATATAATGTTTAGATAATACTCTGTTTTGAAGAAGCTGTTCCTGAGTCACTCAGATCAGCTGCTGATCCCAGAGGAAGAGTGGAATGAAGATGCCAAATGCACTTGTGTCCTTTGTGTTATATGGGTGAAAAAGGGTACTGCGACACGGAAACACCTCTCAAGTGGTAGGGCTGTACCCATTTAGCTACAGAGGAGTCACAGAATCGTAGCTATTCATTTACTTTCTCTGTGAAGGGCAAGGGAATTTGCTTCTTGGTGCCTTCAGTTATACGGTCCCCCAGGACCCACAGAGGGAATTCTATAGTGAAGGTCTTCAGCAAGTATTTGGAGTAAAGATGTGTCCAAACGCTGCAACCCCAAAGCCATGGGGGGACACTGCTTTGTAGGACGTTATTATATCTCCTTGAACTGCGTTATCTTTTACATCACTTTTCCCATTTTAGAGCTGTTTTTTATTGCTGAACAAAATTTCTGAACATATGCATGGAAAATAGACAAAATGTGTGATAGGACCCTGATAGCTGAGAAGAATGTATGTGATGAAATTAGGTGCAGAGGCAAGGGTACCTTACGTCTATTAAACTTCAGTGGATTCAGGCTTTATATCAACAGTGCTGGTTTCTTCCATATTTTCCCTGAGATATTTTCTGACATTTTTTAAATGAAAAATTGCAAGTTTAAAAGGGTATGTTCTCTTCAGAGGAGCTCTTTAAAGATCTTGCATGCAGCAGCTGATATTTCAAGCTGTTGAATTAGTAGTTCTGGGTTTCCTTTTGTACTTGTCTGTGCCAAAATGCGATTAGTTGTTTCAGCCCACTCATACCCTTGGTTTGAGATGTCTGTGCATTAAGTTAGAAGGGAAACAGTCATGTGGTTCAGGTCCAATATTTGATCTGCATTATAATGGTTAACATTTTTTTCCGACATAGATTTTTCAAGATATGTTGCCAGGGAATTTTAAAGCAGCGAGCTCTCATTTTGAAGTGCTTTCTCATTCCATATTTTGTTCTGCTCCTGGAGGCAGGCAAGACACCAAAGCCCCGTGTGTCAGGAACTGGGGGAAGAAGGGGTGCTGACGCACGGCTGCAAGCTTTTGAAAGCAAAAGGAAACTCCAGGCTGGAGCAGATGATGCAAACGAAGCACTTTGATTTACAGTAATTGTCCTGAGTGGAATCTCAACAACAGTGCAAAATACTGCTCGCTGGAATTAATATCCAGGATTTGACCAATACTTTTATATACGCAGAATAATGCTTTCCCTGAGGAGCTCTTGTAGCAGCTCGTGAGGGCCGGAGTCAGCTGCTACAATGGGACTCAGACGTTGTGGCATACACGTGTCATAGCTGTTGTGTACTTCACGATTTCCCCCTTCTTGATCTGCTTTTACACTCTGCTTTCGTTACCATCCCTCTTGGAGGAAACAAAGACAAGCGTGTGTCAAATAGGAAAGGGTGGTGAGGAAAGGTAAGCACAAGCCCTGGCGAAATTGCTGGGAAGACGTCAAAGGCAGTGGCCTCAGCGGAGTTACTGCCTCATCACGTCACGTTGGCAGCGACTCACTTCAACTCAAAGGCCACTGTAAAAACACAAGAATGTCAACAAATTCGCACAGTAGGCAATATTTGTATCTATTTTAAAGCTGAATGTTGTTCATATTTTGGGTATGGATTTGGCATGAAAACCTGAATGACTAGAACAGGATTTTGTAAAGCTTTTATTAGGAAACTATGGTAAACACTTTGAATTAGCGTAGCATTTGTAGAAGAGCTGTAAATGTCCTATGATGAATCAGGTGATATGGAAAATGACGTAAGAAATCTAATGCTGGGCATAATGTTAAAGAACATCAAATTCCACATTTGGGGTAGGAGAGGGAAGAGATAAGAAAGCTCTGTCCTTGCCAAAACAATGTATTTTGCACTTTTCTTCAGTTTCAAACACGTGACTGATCCGCCACCATAGATTTACAGCCAGGAAAGACAATGGTTTTGTGTGTGGAGGGGTTAAGGGAATCAGAAATGGGACCCCTCTAAGACTGAAAGATAAGGGCCTTTCCTTCTGCTGCTGCTGCTGCGTCCTCTAACTTCGGTTGCCATGCTCTTCTCATCGAAACTTCTGTTATCAATTTGAGAGGAAACAAATCTGTGCTACTCCTGTACTCAAACATGTAATTTGAAATATTTAGTTACTTTAATAAACTGTTCAAGTCTGTAGGTAACCTTTCAGAGGGATCAGCTTTGTTAGAGAGCATAATCAGCTGTTTTCCCAACAGGGTGAAGATGTATTCTCTTGGGTATCTATTCTCTTTACTCTGAGCCACGTTCAATAAGAACACTGAAATAAGTGGCTGAAAGGCAAACAGCAAATGTTAAAATGTCATAAGAAATTAAGTGATTCTCTTAAAGCAAAGAGGCCGTACTTGGGTTCAATGTGTTTTTTGAAATTTTGGGCTTCCATGAATACTGAGCCCATCATAACTGTTTGCTTGAGAGGTGGGGATGAGCCTGTGAGGAGGAGTCATCCACAGGGGCTTTGCAAAAATTTAAGGTCTGACAAGCAAGCACCTGCTGTGGTGAGGACAATGTTTTAGTTCTAGGAATTTCATAAATATTTATTTTCTACGAATATATGGTTGCATCTTGCCGGAATATTAATATTTATATTTTCTCTACTTTCACAGTTGTTTTAGAGTCAGAAGAACCAGGCTTCGCAAGCGCGTCTGCTAAAACACACAGCTAAATTTAAACCGCACCGTCTTATTTAATATCACTAAGACAGAATATTTTAGCTGTTTCGGCGCGATGGTATTTAGAATAAAATGTTCTTTCACTTTCCAAAGCTCAGCGACATGGAAATCTCTGCGGTTGCTGGCAAAACGTGATTTTTAAGGGAGAGGTAGTAGCACGAAGCAGCGGGTTTAAGGGGCTCATGGGGGGCCTGGCTGCAGCGCTGGGGGGGTGCAGTGCCCTGCAGCAGCCGTGCCCCCTCGCAGGGTCCCCCCCCCGGGGGTCTCTCCCGTTATCCATCTCTTTAGCACCGGTGGGAACAACATCCTGCACCCCAGCGTGGGGTGCTGCGGGGGCCCCGGGGCCTGGGGAGCAGGCCGGGGCAGGGCCTCTGACCTGGGACCCACATTTTGGGCTTGACAGACATTTTTGGGGGGGCCCCTGCGCGGTGCAGTACTGCAGGCCGGCTGAGCCGAGCCCCCCACCAAACCACTTCCCTCGTCTTTCCCTCGCTCCGTATGTCAGCAGGCCGCCAAGGCTGCAAGCTACGAGCCCTCCAGGGCGGAGGGAAGGTGGCTGTGTCCCTCAGCTCGGCCCGGCCTCGCCGCGCCGGGAGGAGAAGGCCCGGCCGGGCCCGGTCAGGCCCGCGTCGCCATGGCGACAGCGCGAGGCTGCCGCCATGGCGGAGAAGGAGGGGAGCAGTGAGGGTAAGGCCGGGCCGGAGCCGGGGCCTACCGCCCCGCGGGCTGTGCGGGAGGGCTGGCGGGGCGGGGTGGTGGGGGAGGAGGGACGGGCTGGACCGCCGCCAGGAGAACGGGGCCCGCCCCGCCGCGGCCTCCGGCGGCGGCGGGAGAAACGGCGGCCGGCGGGGCCTGCCCTTCCCGGGGCTGGTGCCAGGATGGCACACGGGCACGCACTGAGGAACACAGGCATATATGTGTGTGTGTGTATGTGCATGTATGCGTATATGTGTATATATATGAATGCATTTATGTATGTATTTATATAAATACACCCCCTGCCCCATCCCCATCCTATTGATGGTGGCCACAGCACTGCCCCCGCCTCAGGCCTGCCCTGCCTCAGGGCCAGGGGCTTCTCCTCAGCACTCCCTGTCATGGGGGATGCCACCAGCCGCCCTATGCCATGCCACCCGTGGCCAGTGGCACCCGTAGGTGATGGCCACGGGCGCTGGCAGCCTTACAGTTGTGTTACCACCACGCAGGATGCAGCCGGAGCTGATGGCGGCGGGGCTGACCGCCTGGTCGCGGCGTGGGGTGGCTTCCAGGGCACCCGGGACGGCTGAACCGGCTGCTGGAGCCAGTTGGCCATCACCCCTTGCAGTCATTTCTGTATGCATCGGGCTCTCTCTGCCAGGAAAAAGTAATCTCTGCTGCTGATAGCACCGTGGCTTATTTTTAGAGGCAAGTGTGTTTTACTTTAGGGAGTGTTGCCAGAAATTATATTTTACAGGCTAAAGGTAATTCCTTCTGCAAGGATATTCCAGTATCGTTTCAAGGAAAATGTATTTTCTGTAAAACTCAGTGTTGTGACTTCTAAAATCCATCCTTTCTTTAAGTAAACTTATGTGTTGTAATAGTTTGAAAATTCTGAACATTGTATTTGAAATAATCTAAATAATGGATTATTTCATATTATTTTGGAAAAAGCTAATATATTCCGTAGAAAAGTCCTGTATAAATAGTTGCTGTGGATGGTGCTGAATAAGTAATTTGATGTTATATGGTAGAAGTATTTCTAGCATACACTTTGCAGTATAGATATCTTGCAGAAATTAAGAAATAAGACTGATGTAGCTTCAATGAGGACTGTTCTAAAAGTACTATTTCTTTTATACTGTTTTCATTTTTGTTTAGTCTTGTGAAAGCATATTTTTTGCATCTTTCCAGTTTTGCAAATGAAGCTGAGGCATAGTGCTGGCAGAGGTGGATAGAGATGATAGGATAACAGCCTAGAAGTCTGCTGAACCATCTGAGAAGAGGGAATCTGGTGTTCTGGCAGGGTAACAGTAATATTGGGAAGTTCTGGCTCCATGTATTTTGGGCACACATATGTATGATACTGAGATTTTGCACCATTTTGTCAAGCCACAGGCAGAAACTCTTGGAGAAGGAAAGTAATGGATTTTTGATTGTTTGGTTAATGGCTTTTAATGCTGCTGTTGTAGGTTCAAAGTGAGAATACTTTGTAAGAAGTTTAATTATTGTATTACTGAACACAGAGGCTATTGGTTTTTTTTACACTCATGTTTTTTAACATTGTGTAAAACACTATTCCAATAGAGTATCAGATGTCATCTTCTAGAGGAAAATTGTGCTGTCATCCTAAACAGCCTTGACCCATAAACTCCATTCCTGGCTCTACCAGACTTCCTGATGGATCATGGAAAGTGACATACTTTGCTTTGGTTTCCAGTCTGTAGAACAAAGACACACCTGGATCACACGGACAAGGCATCTGACTTACCTTCCATCACTCATGAGAATCATAGTCTGTTATTAGGCAAACCAGGTGCTTATTGCCCTATAAAGGTGTCTCATTATTATAAACACGGTTGAGGTATGCTAACAGTCAGTGTCTCATTAAACTGCAGAAGCAATCCCATAAGAATAAGTCACTTACACCCATTTCAGAGTTGCTGTTAGACTTCTTGCAGATAGCAATTAGAGGGTTAATTAGGATTCTTCGATTCTGGATTCACACATCAATCATACCTTCTTCCAACAAGCATTCCACGTCTATGCAAACTGCAACTTTTACTTTATTATGCTTCAAACAGAACAATAACATTAGTTGTATTGTCAAATAATTAGTCTTTAGGGTATTCCTCTCAGTTCTTTGTAGACCTGCAGTTCCACCAGCTTTCATGGTAAAGGTTTCCCTTAGGTCCTATTATTTTCAAGTTTTGTCTTCTTCAAAGCTGAAATGCCTGCTTAAATGTTTTACAGATGTACACAATGTACACAAGGAAAAATGGTGAAGGGCCAAATCCTGCAACCTCTTGTACATCATGTTACTCACATGAGTATTACCCTCTAACTTATGCAATTCTTGTGAATAAAATCTTGTACGTGCATAAGTGTTAATGGGATTCTGCCCATACTGTCTGGAGCTACGTGTTTTCTGTATGAATTTGTATTCCTACATTTCTGCTTTCGACATTGTTTAATGTTTTTTCTTCATACCCGTCTGATTACACGAGACTGTTTTCTTAATCTTAATTCTCTTCTGTATATTTGCATGTATCTTCCCTCCTATCATTCTGTTTCTTTCCCTTTTTCTGCTACTTAATTCAGTCTGTCTGTTCTTCCATTTGCTCTCAGATACTTTCTTTGTAATTTGGCGTAACGTGTCAGATTTTCTAAGTTTTAATATCTCTGATCTCAATACTGATGTTACCAGAACCTGAAAGCAAAATGTCAGACCGGTAGCGCCTGAAGTAGAACTAGACAGAAGACAAGACATATTTTTCTCCAGCTGGGATTTAAGAAATCACATGAAAGTACATAAAGGAGAGAACGCTTAGTGTTCCTATATCATTATGGTAATGTTATGTAATTGATAAGTATTAGAATTTTTCTAAGACCATATTCTTTGTGCCAGTTAGCGCATATTTAAAATGCAATTAATAAGTCATGAATTTTAATTCAAAAGGAAGTATATTAAATAGTCTGAGCTCCTGTTTCACCCAGTTACACCCATATGAAACCAAATAACTAGTTCTGTATAACAGATGTCTTCCAGAAAGATACCTGATTCTGTTGCAAAGACTTACAGAGATGGAGAATAACCATTCCGCGATGATGGTTTTCTCTGGTATATGATTAGTAGTTGTTCTGGGTAGTTTGGGTTACAGCTGCAGTATGTAATCAGGCCTCACAGATCCTCTTCCCCACTTACGAAACAGTCATGTGGAGGTTGTTAGTGGAGATGGGAAAGAGTTTACACCCCGATTTTAGTGCCTTATGTAAATACAGTAACAGTGTGTTCAGTCATACATATATATCTGCTCTTTAACTGCCCCGGTTTGCCACCTGGCACGTTGGTGAAATCAGAGATTTACTGGAGTTTATATCTGGTAAGAACTAGCTACATACCCATTCAGCTACTACCTTCTTGCAAAGAAGCAGAGTTGTCCCTACTTCACTTCCTCCTGCGTCTGGAAGTAGGATCTAAACCTTCCCTCTCCGTGTCACCTGGCTCTGCCTGGATTCTGTATCGCTAGAGATATCGAAGATGTGCTGTCACTGCTCATTCTGTTTTAATACAGTTGCGAGTCCAAGCTTAGAGAGCCTAGTAGCTGCCACAAGCACCGTAGGCAGTTGTAACCGTTAATTCTGCTTGGAGCACACTTAATTAACATGAGAGTTTCAAACCTGACACAGAAAAGCACTTAAGCTGTGTACGGCTTTGGGGAATCCCGCTGAATGGGATAATATGATGCACATGGTGCTTAAGCACATGAGTACATATAAGGGTCTTGCTATCTTGAGGATTTTAAAATGTATTTTTGAGGGTTTCACAAAAAAGCATCAGCATTTGAAAGGTACAAAAGCTATGGATTAAACACTCACAATGAAACCTTCAGGCTAACGTAGTCCATCAGACAAATTATCTCTAATTTTAAAAGTGGCAGTGTTTAATTTATGGAAAAAAATACGAAATTAGTATAAGTTGTTAAAAATAAGTAGCTTTCATAGGGCTCAAGCAAGCAATATTTCAGCTCTAGAAGAAAATCTGAATATATGAGATCACTTAGGAACTCAGTGTGCAGTTTTATCACAGTGGAATTTACAGATGAACACTGAATATTTTTATATCCTCTTGTTGACATTGCTGTGAGAAATTACAGGAGGAGAAGCGTTTATGGCTTTTATTAGGCTGTAATGCAGTTTAACAAGCACCTTGACATCAATCTGAGTTATGTTTTAATATTTGTACTTATTTGAGAGTGAAACAAAAAATAAATTTTGTCCATCTCCCGTGGACAACCACAGGCTGTGGATCCAATTCTCTTGGCTATACTCTGGCAGTAAAAGTTGATCTCAAATGGATGTAGAATAGGTAATTGCAGATTGACAAGTTTCTTGTTTCCATGGTGCATAAAATGGCAGAAGTTTTTCAGTTTGGCTCTACTTCTAGCTGACTTATTGAATAAAAAATTGGCTGGTGTGCAGAAAGGCTTTAAACTTTTTTGTCTTTTAAACAATGCCAACCAGCAGATACGCAGTGCTGACAGGGAGCTCAAGAACTCCCACAAATTATCTTTCCAACAATAGTTAACATGTTATTAAGAATTTCCATGTCTACATACTAATTATTCTGAGATCTGTGGGGTTGGTTTTTGGTTGGGTTTTTTTTTTTTTTTGCAATTTAGGAGTACCTTTATTTTGTGTGAACAGATACTGCTTTGTTGCTATTGGCAAGAAAATCTGGCAGGCTAAAGGTTGTGGAAGGGACGTGGTCTTTTGGGTAACAGAGGTCTGACAGGAACCTGTCATGGAACGTGCTCGGCGTTTAGCCTCCAGGTGGGAGGTGGCCATGCGGACAGGGGTGCTGGTCACACCGCTGCTCTGCCCCGGCCAAATCCTGCCATGGGGTCCATCTGCTGCTGCTGTGGTTTCTGCCACGGGGGTATGGTGGAGATGGGGGTCAGAAGTCGAAAACAGCTCCTACACATCCTGCGGGGTATCCTGAGGGGAGAAGTAGCTGTGGCAGCAATGTCCCAGCCCAGCCTGTGCGGAGGTGGGCCTTGTGCCTGGCGCGGCAGCGACATCGGGAAGGACATGGGGCAGTCAGAGATGGGGCTAGGGGTGCTGCAGAAGGTGGCCAGAGCTCCCTGCGTGCGGCTCGCAGGTACCCAGTACAGGGATAAAAGCTATTGGCACGGTAAGGGGCAGGAGGTCCCAAACCCTACCTCTGGCCCGCGCGGCTTTTGGGGTTGGATTATGTGCTACATGACAGGTCTCGGGAGATATTTTTATAAATGGTCTTGAAATGTAAATGTCCATCTTTAAGAAAATACAGACTTCCAGCTTTTTGGAAATATGAAATCCTTACGGTTCAGTGTTACATAGGCACAGGTAGTATTGTGAAAGCCCCATGAACATCAGATCGGAAAGGATTTCCTTGAGTCCAGCCTGGGGCTGTATACAACCATAACTTTCAAAAGCTTATCAAGCTCCATCTTAAAAAGATGTTGCTGGTGTAAGGTCAAAGGAGGTTCTTGACTGCTAGTGCTGATGGTCAGGTTGAAAATTAGACATGAATTCTGAAATTGATCCATGAACAGCTTGTATCCTTTTTTTTCCTGTTTGCCAACTTTCTCCTTTAGCTTAACACGCCTCAAATGGTTATAGAAATGTCTCACTCCCTATTGATGATAAATGTAAATGTCTTAAATTTGTCAGCTGAAATGCTGTTCAAATTCAGAATATTACTCTTAGGCAAACAAAAAGAAAATTGGAGGTTCGTATTCATTCACGGTATGTAAAGAAAGTGTTTTAGCACTGTAAGTGATACTTTCAAGGCAGCTCCTTAAAAAACAAGCAGCTGCAGCAAACCCCTGTAATCTCTTGCCATTTTGTTTTGCTGTAACAGTCTTCCTTTGCTTGGTCAGAGCCCTCATGCCAGAGTAGTGCAGATAGAATTGCAGCCAGTCTAGAAACTGTATATTTTTTAACCCATTTGAGACCCTGTCAGGCAAATTGAAGGACTTGTGATACATTACATAATAACAGCACGTATTAAAAGTCATACTTAAACCCCCTCATTCTCCCATTATATTGCAGACAATTATGGTTCTTTCAGAAGAAGAAAGTTTACAAACTGCTGTATTCTAGCAGCGCTACTGTGGTGCTGTCGTTAAACTTTATAATGGCTTATGTTTAAAATAAATTAATTCTCAGAGCACTAATATCCACTTGGTTCTGGTCCCTGACGGCTTGAGCACACAGTGCGCAGGGGCGGTTCAGTAGGCGTATTCAAGTTATGAGAGGTTTGGTGCTGCCACACACACAATCAGGTGTACGTGCGTGCCCTTGGTGACGAGTTACACAGTGCCTTGTTGGGGCCATCCCACTCCATTGGCAGTGAGCTGTGGGGCACACAGCGGCGTGTGCATCGCTGCATTTTGGTGCAGCTTGGCGTGGTGCGTACGTGTTGTAGGCTGTGGGTGTCGGAGTTGTCCTTTGTGGCTCTGCCATCCGCTTCTGGGGCCAGCACTGGGGAGAGTCCAGGAAAAATGGAGGCAAATGCCTTCTGCGACCACACAGCATAGAAGGATGGGTTGTGTTCTGCCAGCGTCGCAGCCTCTGTAAGCTCTTGCTTTTCAGCAGCAGCTGGAGGTCTAGCAAGACTCTCAGCATCACCAGGAGAGCTATATATCCTCGCAGGGCAGTTTGCTGTTGGTGATGAAAGAGGATATAAGTATGGGCTAGATATAACTCACTCATTATATCCCAGGTGTGGCTGAGATGAAAGATACGGAACAAATTGCAACAGTGGAGATTACTGTTTTTGCCAGCTCTGAGCTGCAACAGGAGTTCTGACTGGTACACCTGCCAGAGTTTGGATTTCAGGGATGTGCGAGACATCCGTAATGGAGATTTATGCTGAGCTTATCTCTGCCTTATGAAAAGGGAGACTGCATGCACCCAGTATTGACTTTAAAAAAATGTGTCACAATTATTTTTTGCAGGCTAACATGCGTCAAGCGCTGGCATGTCTTTCACTTCACTGTGGGAAGGACAACATCATGACTTTCCTCAAGAGAAGTATAAGATATTAGTTGTATTTTTGTAAATCACCGGCGTACAGGAGACAATCCAGATCTATGCGTAGATGGGACTTCCTTGCTTTCTTTGGATGACTGGAGGCATATCTCCATATCCTCTGCCCAGAAGAGAAGATCTTTATATCAAAAGGAAGGGATTTTCCCCTTTTATTCTGCAAGTTAGTGTGACAAAGCATGTTGTTTCACTGCCCTCAGTGTCGGTTGCGTGCAATGACAAGTATTTGGCAGCCTGTCTGTGGACAGCAGCTAGCAGAAGGTGAGCTTTGCTGTCAGAGCTGGACCCGTGGAAGTGATTAGGGTGAGTGATATTACTCAGAGCTTGCTGCTTTGGCTCATGAAGCTCCAGGCTTTGTGAAGTCAGACTCAGCCACCACTTAGGTAGCTGCAAAATGATGATGTGCTTGGCTGGCTGAAATCTAAGTCATAATAGAGACCTGTTAGGTCCAGTTTGGATACGTGTTTCTTCCTGAGGGTCCTTATTGCATGCTGCTTCCAAAGGAATAATCTGCAACAGTTGTGAGGCCTGTGGAACGAAAGCAGCGTGGCTACGGCCAGCTGCTTGGGAAGACAGGCAGGGCCGTACCCTGAAAGCCGTAGTTGAACATTTCATGCTGTGTCCTGATTGTTGCTCTAAAAATGTTATAGCTACTCCTGATATAAAATGTTTGTCAACTTGTCGAATGAAAATGCGTGTCATTGTGATCCAGGACTCAATAGCTTTTTCTGTCTTGTAAGGCCACTGTAACTGTACTCGGCACTGGTGAGGCCCCACCTTGAGTACTGCGTTCAGTTTTGGGCCCCTCACTACAAGAAGGACATTGAGATGTTGGAGCGTGTCCAGAGAAGGGCTACAAAGCTGGTGAGAGGTCTGGAGGACAAATCTTATGAGGAACGACTGAGGGAACTGGGGTTGTTTAGCCTGGAGAAGAGGAGGCTGAGGGGAGACCTTATCACCCTCTACAACTACCTGAAAGGAGGGTGTAGAGAGGTGGGGGCTGACCTCTTCTCCCTGGTGACAAGTGATAGGACGAGAGGAAATGGGTTCAAGTTATGCCAGGGGAGGTTCAGATTGGATATTAGGAAACATTTTTTGACTGAAAGGGTTATTAAACATTGGAATAGGCTGCCCAGGGAGGTGGTGGATTTGCCATCCCTGGAGGTGTTTAAAAAAAGGGTAGATGTGGTACTTGGGGACATGGTTTAGAAGTGGTTTTGTCAGGGTAGGTTAATGGTTGGACTTGATGATCTTAAAGGTCCCTTCCAACCTCAGCAAATCTATGATTCTATGAACTGTCCCATCCCATTGTCTTGAGGCCTGTCTCATCCAACCCTTCCTTCCAAGAAGTGCAAAAAGGCAAAACAGGTGTGAGGAAAAAAAGTATGTTTCAACACATGATCAAATATTAGGGGGAAAAAAAAAGAAACTGGCTTTTCTGTAAGGACTCTGCAACAACAAATGCACAAAGTGTGGACTTGTGTGAGAGCTGGGAAGAGAGAAAGCGCTATGGTCAGGGTAGGTGCTGTTGTATTTTGAAAGATGCTCAGGAGGACTGCCAAGCGTTTCTGTTGTAAGTAACGATGACTCCAGATTCTTTCAAGCTCTAAGAGATTATCCCTACTTTTTTTTCTGAGGTTTGGGCATACACAGGGCATACCCCACGTGCATTCCTTCTGTTTCCCAGTGCTATGCATTCTCCAGAGGATATAGGCAATAAGCTGTATGTTACTGTTCACAGCATGACCCTACACTATTTAATACGGGGGTGACGGTGGGTTAGGATACAAGGAGTAAGGCACTTAAGAAGGTCAGGTCAGGGCATTAGCTCTCACTATTGAATGTTTTGGAGCTCAGAGAGACTTTGTACTCGGGATGATAAAATCTCTAAGCTGTAGCTATAGGGAAAGGTGTGAGACAGAGCTATGAACTCGCACAGCAAGGTGCTTGTCACTGGGCGCTAACTGCAGTACCCCCAACAGCCGGGGGACAGTGGGAGATGGCAGGAGGAGCTCAGGGCCGTGGCTAGGCGGAGCTGCGGCCAGTCCTTAGAGCAGCAGCAGAACAACAGTAAGTTAGAGCTGGAGGAGGGCTGGGAGCCAAGTATTTGCTTGTGCACTTCCCTGCTACTTACAGGTAGTAATCCTCCCGCACAGTATCATCCTGGCTGGTCAAAACAGAGAGCAGAAAACTTGCCTGTGTTGCTGTGTATGTGGGAATCCAACTTGCATTGCCATTTCCTGGTGGAAGGGCTTCTGCCTACTACCACCAGCGAGGCAGGGGATGATGGCCTCCACTGGACTGTTTTCCTTGAATATGTAAAAGGAATGCTGTAGCATGGCTTACAAATTACTCACTAGAAAATGTCAGAATGTCTTGCAATTTTAACCTCAATTAGGCCAACTTGTGGTTTTCTTTTCTGACTTTTTTTTTTTCCCCCAGGGCATGCTGCTAGGTCCACAACACTTCATCAGTCAGAGAATCTAGTGCTGTAGCCAAGTCCTGGCCCCAGCTCACACTTGCATTTCTAAGGCCTGGACCAGCCCGTCTTGGCTAGGTGCTGTTGTGGGCCACTGCCTGGGCTTGCAGCGGCTCAGGAATCCCTGCCAGAGTCTGTCTTGTCGTAATTGCTTTGACCTGGAATGTGATGCGTGCTACAGCCCAGCCGGCCATTGCACCTCCATTTCTCCTCTTTGGCAGATGCAGACTAAATCACAAATTCATTTTGTGCAGTGGAAGTAGGAAGGACTCCTTCCATACCATTCCACCAAAAAAAATTGAAAAATTGATCACTCATCAAACCTCAGCTAGTGCAGAGGTTTGAGAAAATTGAACTCTAGCTGAGTATAGCTATGTGGTATTCCTTGATCATTTCCCAGGATTGCAGGCTTCTCTGCTGATGCTTATGAGGACTGGTGCTTCAGTATATATAGATATATATGTAGATATAGCATAACTGCACAGATTGTGTACAGTAAAAACATCGGGGCATATTTTGTTGAGTCTTTCCTGAGATGCATGAACTGCTGTCACTGACATGGATTGATATGTACCTGTGTTACATCACCCAGGCTAACTGCCTACAAGGGAATGGAGTTTTCCCTAGCAAACTGTACAATTGTAGCATCCTTCCCCCTTATGTCCCAGGATTGTGTACGCTTAGCTTGCCCTCACCAACAAGCTGCTCAGGAACTCTTTGAACAGCAAGGAAGAAGGATTTTCTTGCCTGTAGGGCAGGGAAGAGACTAATCACTCCCTTCCTTTTTCCTGAAAAATAAGTCTTATCTCCTGGAGCTGGGTCTAGACTGCCAAGGAGACAGTCACACGTGGCACCTGAAGAGATGCAAAGATTACGACGACAAAAGCACAAAGCTGGGAAAGGAGGTTCAGCAGAGCAAAGGTGGGAACAGTGCTCCAGGGCAAAGTGAGCAGACTTGGCCGGTGGTGTCAGCCACTCTGCCCGAGTGCATTTCTGTGTAAGGAGCTCAGCCAGGTAGTAGGAAGGGCAGAGTCATATCCCTTACCACATCCTCAGCATGTGCTGCTGCTTTTTGCTCAATGGCACCAAACTTGCAGTCCAGCTTCCACATGCCTTCCCCACCAGCAAACTCACCCCATGTCCAGCCCTGAAGAACACTTAGTGGAGTTTTACAGACTGTAAGAAGCAGTGTATGACATTAGCAGGATTCCTGCTGGGACCCAGTCCCACTCAGCCACTCCTAACATTTAACATTCCCTGTCCCTCTTCTCTTCACTTGCATGTTCTGCTTTCTTATAAATAGTTTCAGTAAGTTCAGAGCAAGTTTGATTTGCATTTTCTATGTAGGAAGTCCTTACACCTTTTATTTCTTTGACAAACAAATTGCAATCCCCCATTCTGGGGACCTCCAGGAAGAATTGAGTGGAACCAGGGAAATTAATGTCTCTGTTCTGGAAGCCTGGGCACAGGGAGGCTGTCAGGGTCATAGTATGGGAAGTGATGCAGAAAATAGTGTTTTATTGGTCCCCTCCAACATATGGACAATTTTGTGTTACAGCAAGCATCTGTCAAGGAATTTTTAGAGGTAGCAAGGGTATCCCTCGTAATTTTCCCTTCTCCATTCCCATAGGCAAATGCATTATCTGCAGCAAGCCCAGGCAGTAGTTGTAGTTCCACTGGGGCTTCATGCTGACATACTTTGCCATCTGCATCCCCTGGCTTCATGAAATACAGGGCAAGCTCTGGACAGAGCAAGCAAACAGGATCCCGGTAGGGATCTGGGAGTCAGGTTTAATGCAGCAGCTGTTCAGGCTGTTATATCATTATGAATCCGGGCAGAGAGGTATGAGTTATCAAGTACCGAGGATGCAGAGTGACCGCTGTGGACTGGTGTGGGGGCTGTTTGCCCAGCACAGATCAGGCAAAATAATGACATCTTGCAAGAGCGACCAGAAGTGACAGCATTAAAATGGTTTGATGACCTCCAAGGATATGTACCACGAGGGAAACAAATATTTTTTCCATTCATGAAGAACCTTATTTGGTCCTGGAGGGAGAGCAGTAGACAATATTGACCATGACTCTGGCACCTCTGGGGAGACATAACTGTGGCAAGAACTTTGTGAATGGTCCCTTTCAAATCAATGACACTTTAATAGGAACTGTGTTTTGGAGGCAGTGTGAACTATGGATTTAAACACCTTTGGATATACTAGGTGATGAAAGGCATTGACTAATTATGGCTTCTTTTCCAGCTTGACATGGCATTCTCCATGGCCTGTTTTGTTCTATGTTAAGAATTTTGTGAGCAACTAGAAGCTTGAGTGCTTATCAAGGCAGCAATAGTTTCTATACTTACTTTGTTTCTCAACAGTTGGATTAGTTTGTTAATTGCCCCATTAGTTTTCTTAGCTTTGGTTCCCACATGTATTGAAATATCTGAGTCTATGGTAGATTAGAATGCCGTGCCATTTAAAATACCATCTACTGAACAATCAAACCCTAGGATAATATTAAGGATATCTTGTTTCATCAGGTAAAGTTACTGGCAACTTGTAGCTCCATTAGTTGCCGCCAACTGACTATCATGAACTGGATATATTTTGCATATTGGTATATTGTTGCATTTTTCAACTTTGAGGTTGAAATGCATAGTTGTTGTATCATTTTTTAAAGTCTTTAATGAATTTGTCAACTTCTAACTCAAATAACCAAAATATTTCTATTGTGGTTGATCTGAGCTATTTTTATTTTTTTTATTACTAGCGTAATTCTATACAATAATTTCATTTCTATAGCCAAAGCTGGAGTCAGGATAGTGCTTAATTTTTCACATCACTTTATTATATATTTTGCCCATGTTACAATTGTCTTATGTAAAGAGGACAAAAAGGAAACATTGTGTTTAATATTTTTGTGTCAGAATTTGAAGTAGCTTTTGCAGTTAACTTTGCCACAGCCTTCATCAAACTGACAGCCTGTATTTTATTATCAGACATCAAATTAATTACCTGATTTTTCTCAAACTCTATTTGCTGCTGGTGGTTTTGTTCTCGTGGTTATTCACACCACATGCCATGGGGCTGTGCAAAGATTGTTCTGATTGCTCCACTCTGAGAGCTCCATTCTGTGTATCTATTTTTAAATATAGTCCCTTTATTTTTATTTTCTATTAGTTTTCCGTAAGGCAGTTACTGTGATGGAAACAACCAGGTAATTTTTCAGCTCTCACATGTACTACCATTAGGAAAAGAGGTATGACAATAGACTGAGGTTGTGCTCTTGGTCCAAGGTTGCTCGCATGCATGATGATGAGTGTAGGGTTTTGGTTTTGTTGATTCAGACTGATGATGATGGGTTTTGCTTGTTTATCTGGATACCACATGGTATATGCTACGACAAACATAAACAAGAGGGAGCAATGATATCGCTAGTTCTCAACAATTCTGAAAAACATGAAAGAAAAAGCTTTTGCTGTTCTTGAGACTTCGTTTTTGCTTCTTTGAGAATGCTTGAAAAGGACCTTTGCAGAAACCAGTTAAGCTTTTCTATACTTGTACAGGAAACAGACTAAAATTCAGATTGCCTAAGTATCATCTGTGATAACATGGGATGCTTCTCATCCAGGAGAGAAAGCATTATCCCTTTTCTGAGTCTGCAGGCCACAGCTTGGAGTAGGTACCACTGTCAGTGACAAGCTCAGTCTGTTCATTTCTTGAAAACTAGCATGTACCAAATTTCATGAAGTTGCATCTTTTATCTTTCGTTCAATCTGAATGGCTAAACTCAGGTGACACATTTCCCATTGGTGCCATCACTACTTTGTGTCAACCTGTTTTCTTCAGATTGCAGTTCAGGAATGGGTTTATCCCTTCTCTGGAGGAGACAAGCTGCTTTATAAATCTCTTGTTTTTCTTCAAAATCTGCTTGATTTGTCTTTCCAGAATGAAGACTCTTAAATGAGCAGATATCTTACATTATTTCATTATGTATCACAAGACACAAAGAAACAACATTGCATATTCCGCAAGCTTACAGCTTAATCGTATTGTTCCTTTCTTTTCTGGCATCTAATATATTAGTATCATACATGCTATAGCAGGTACAGAGTAGAGAAGAAAATATTTCTCTTGCCTCAGTATTTTTAGAGCATGGCATACAATTACTGTTCCAGCATATTAGGCTGACTGTGCATTAAGCTTCCTCTGGAATGAAGAAGGTCACTAGACAAAATCTAATGTATGCCTTTTCTTCTGCAGAGCAGAAAGGTCTTGCCAATAAGTCAGATTCAAATCGCCTCAAGATTGTTTTCTCCCTGTGTTTCCTTTTCTGAGTAATTTCCTCAAAATAGAATTAGTTAAATGCTGTAAGGTTTTCTTCTTTGGGGTGGGGCAAGAGTTCTGAATTATTTTTAAATCAGTCAAACTCCCCACGCTTAACATGAAGGCAACACAAACATTTGTGGCAGAATAATTTAGGGAGTTGTATACTTTGCTTTGGAGTTAGGAAAGAGAAGCAGTAGCATGGGAACACCTTACGCTGATATCATCACCAAGAATTCATTTTATGACACCACACTGGCTTTCACTTTTTTTTTTTTCTGCAAACACAATGTCTTGATAACACTGATGAGCTTAATTGAGAGTGTTTGAGATTTCACCTCTGCTGGTGACGCTGAGTATTGTGACTGCTTATTAATATCTTGACCTAGGTGATGGTGCAGTTAACACTTGCTTAAAAGTCTGGTTAGATCTCATAAGAGCTGATTGATAAAGAGTTGCGGCCAACAGCTCGATGTCCAAGTGGCGACCAGTGACGAGTGGCATTCCTCAGGGGTTAGTACTGGGACCGATGCTGTTTAACATCTTTGTTGGCAACATGGACAGTGGGATTGAGTGCACCCTCAGCAAGTTAGCCGATGACACCAAGCTGCATGGAGCGGTCAATGCACTGGAGGGAAGGATGCCATCCAGAGGGACCTGGACAGGCTGGAGAGGTGGGCCCATGCCAACCTCATGAAGTTCAACAAGGCCAAGTGCACCTGGGTCAGAGCAATCCCAAGCACAAATCCAGGCTGGGCGGAGAATGGATTGAGAGCAGCCCTGAGGAGAAGGACCTGGGGGTCACGGTTGATGAGAAGCTCAACATGAGCTGGCAATGTGCACTCGCAGCCCAGAAAGCGAACTGTCTCCTGGGCTGCATCAGAAGAAGCAGGTCGAGAGAGGTGATTCTGCCCCTCTATTCCACTCTCATGAAACCCCACCTGGAGTACTGCATCCAGCTCTGGAGCCCCCAACATAAGAAGGCCATGGACCTGTTGGAGCAAGTCCAGAGGATGGCCACAAAGATGATCAGAGGGCTGGAGCACCTCTACTATGAAAACAGGCTGAGAGAGTTGGGGTAGTTCAGCCTGGGGAAGAGAAGGCTCTGGGGAGACTTTATACTGGCCTTCCAGTACCTAAAGGGGGCCTTCAGAAAAGGTGGAGAGGGACTCTTTATCAGGGAGTGTGGCCATAGGAGGAGAGCTAACAGTTTTAAACTGGAAGAGGGTAGATTTAGATTAGACATTAGGAAGAAATTCTTTACTGTCAGGGTGGTGGAGACACTGGAACAGGCTGCCCAGAGAAGCTGTGGCTGCCCCATCCCTGGAGGTGTTCAAGGCCAGGTTGGATTGGACTTTGAGCAATCTGGTCTAGTGGGAGGTGTCCCTGCCCATGGCAGAGGGGTTGGAACTAGATGATCTTTAAGGTCCCTTCCAACTCTAACCATTCTATGATTCTATGATTCTAGAACTTCCTCAGAATTGCAATTATGAATTNCCTCAAAATTGCAATTATGAATTCTCTTATTGTTTTTTTTTGCTTCATATTTAAGCAAATATACATTGTACACTTCTCATTAGAATTACAATCAGATTAGTTGTTTGGGTTTTTTTTTCCAATTCTTATGCCCTTATTTTCATTAGTGGTTTTGTGAAGGATTTTGGAAGAGGTTAGATGAAACAGTGGCTGCAAGCATCAAATACAAATCTCTTTTGCTTTTTCATTTATCTCTTTCACCCTCTTGCCCTGCACACCTAGATAATAAATAGGGAATCGCCTTCGAAGGGAACATGGTATTCTTCAGGAATAGCACCAGTCTCCCTTCTTACTGGGAAACTGTTCCTGCATCTTGACACGTTCTAAGATTTTAACTCCATATTAAAGCTGTAAGGAGTAAGATCTGTTTAGCTATTTCTGCTTGTTGGCCAAACCTTTTTTTTGACTGTGCAGCAGGATCGGTTTTTAAGGAGGGACTTCACACTTACTTTTTTTAACCTTTTCCACCTCCGGCTGGCTTGGATATTCCTCATAGCCCAACCACTTCTCACCTCTCCTTTTTGATTGGCATTGTATGGCAAGACAGAGAGTGTTACTTGTGATTTTGGGGGTGATGGGAAGAGCTAGGATTTGCAAAGGATGGTCACAGGGGCCTCATGGAAGAGTCTTGGAGCAGTGTGGGGAGGGTGGTTAAATACTGTGGCTTAGATCCATAAGCAGAAAGAGAAGGTTCACTGCATTTGAATGTAGATTGTAGGGGGGCTTTAAGACTCACATTTTCTCATGTGTCTGCCTAAACAGTTATATCCCCTCTCACGTCCACTGCCTTCTTAAAAATGTTCCTTTTTCTTCCTGGCAGTCTTTGCATCCCGTTCCCAGTTTTTCAACTGACAGGACCAAGGTTGCTGCCTACTCTTTGGGTTGAAATAATGGCTAGTGGGAAAGAGAAGAAATGGTGCTGGAGTATGTCGCCACTGGAACAGTTCTGTACTTCCTGCTGATAAGCCACAGTTAGTGGACGGGGAGATCTACAAAAGAGCTGTTGCTAACAACACTTTTAAATTAAACCAGAACAACAACATGTAGATGACTCTAAAACTGTCTGTCACTGAGTTGGGGTTACCCTGTTGTGTCCCTTGTCCTTTCCGTGAGGCAGTACCATGTGAGAAAGGGTTCCTCTAACCAGAGACCTCAGGGGTTTCTTCACACCTGCTTGTAACCATAACGTAGTACCATGAAGAGAGGATGGAGTAATTAATAAGGTTTCCACATGCATATAGGAGTTTAAATATAAAATTGACTATATTTATTAAAATACACCTAGATTAATGTTTATAAAGATTAATGTTCCAGGTGTGTTGAGCAGCAACACGAGGTAATAAAATCAAGTCCACTGGTGCTTCTACAAATCAGCCTTTAATTTTACTCTCTACAGAGCATGAAAAGAGTTTCAGAGCATTGCATTCTGTAAATAGGTTCATCAGGCTGTGCTGGGACTCATTTAAATCTTTTCCTGTGAGCAGTAGACAGACGCCGTTCCCCAACATTTTCGGTGGTTGTTTAATGTTGGCCTACCTGTTCTTTTGATACCTCTTTTTTCTGGGCATGGTTTCTCTTCAGTGAAAGGAAGGGTTGGCTTTTTGAACCATCAGAGCAGCCGGCCCCAAGGAAGAAAAGAAAGCAAGCTCATACGGTTAAACGAATGGTAGAATCTAGCAAATTGTGTCAACTAAAAGTCACTTTTTTAAAATACTCATGAGTCTGGCGGAGCCACATCTATTTAATTGCTTCTGTTCCCTACAAAGACTGAAGCTGTGGTCTTTGAAGAAGAAATGTCACAACTGAGGCAGGTGTGCTGCTTAAGGGCTGGCTTCAAATGGGCCTCAGAGTGCTGGGGAACAGTCTGGACAATCTGAAGAGGAACAATTCAGTCTGAAAGAACCAGCAGAATTAATTTGGGACTCCCAGCTCCCTGCCAGTCTTACTTAACTGGCAGCGTCTAAAGCTTTATCTAGTGCATGCTAAACAAACTGGGAAAACAGTGAAGGATAGTACAGGAAAGGAAACTGATAGTGAATACACTTTTCAGTTAATTCATCTGAGGAAAGGATTTTAAGACATTTTGTCTTATTGCTTCTGTGGTAGGAAAATAAATGAGAACGAGAAAATGAGAAAAAAAAAAGACAAGTATCTGAAGCATTTTAGCTGCATAAAAATGGAAATATGTATCATCCATATAGGATGCATTTGAAGGGATAAGTAGTTGTAGGTATTGGAATCTTTTTTTGGCATGGCATGTTTCAATACGTATTTATTTAAGCCATTAGGAGTAATAATTTTATCTTTGATATTATGAATTGTTTTTCTTGTTAGTAGAATAAGTGAGTGAAATCTTTTATTTAATCAGAGCATAGGTATTTTGGTCCTAAAAACTGCTAAAAAATTGCTCCACAGGGCAACATGAAATTTTCATTGATCTACCCATGGAGCAGAGTCTCTTTGTACAGAAAGATTTCAGTACGTTAGAGCATCCCATCTGCTGAGTTAACTGCATGTCTGATCTCTTGATGCCTTCTTGAAGGGATCATTTTAAACCCTTATCCATTACTTAGCCTAGAGCTGGAATTTTTCTCCCTCCCAAAGAGAGGTTTAGAGTGAATCACAGAAGTCTTCAGATAACTGGCTGTCATGGTTTCAGCTGGGATAAAGTTGACTGTCTTACTGGCAGCTGGTATAGTGCTGTTTTTTGGATTTGGGGTGAGAATAGTGTCGGTAAAACACTGATGGTTTTGGTTGTTGCTAGGCAGTCAAGATCTTTTCTGCTCCTTATACTGCCCCACCGGGAAGTAGACTGGGAGTGCGCAAGAAGTTGGGAGGGGACACAGCTGGGAGAGCTGACCCCAACTGACCAAAGAGATATTCCATACCATATGACGTCATGCTCAGTATATAAAGGTGGGGGAAGAAGAAAGAAGGGGGGATGTTCAGAGTGATGACGTTTGTCTTCCCAAGTAACCGTTAGGTGTGATGGAGCCCTGCTTTCCTGGAGGTGGCTGAACACCTGCCTGCCCATGGGAAGCAGTGAATGAATTCCTTGTTTTGCTTTGCTTGCATGCGTGTGGCTTTTGCTTTACTTATTAAACTGTCTTTATCTCAACCCTTGAGTTTTCTCACTTTTACCCTTCTGATTCTCTCCCCCATCTGGCCGTGGGGGGAGTAAGCGAATGACTATAGAATCATAGAATCATAGAATGGTTTAGGTTGGAAAGGACCTTGAAGATCATCGAGTTCCAACCCCCCTGCCATAGGCAGGGACACCTCCCGCTAGACCAGGCTGCCCAAGGCCACGGCCAGCCTGGCCTTCAACACCTCCAGGGATGGGGCCTCAACAACCTCTCTGGGCAACCTGTGCCAGTGCCTTACCACTCTTAAAGTGAGCAAGTGACTATGTGATGCTTAGTTGCGGGCTGGGGTTAAACCACAACACTAGCTCTGCCATCATGAACTATGTTGAACATCTTTGGCTGTCATCCTTAGAGGGACAACAAGAGATTCAGGCAATAGCTTATTAGGTGTTCACTCTTCTCACACAGAGTCTTGGAGAGAACTACAGTGTATTATATTTTCTTCCATGGATATGGCTCTTAATCACAACTTAATCACAACTCCCTCTCAGTTCTTGGAAGAAATATCTAGTACCTAGATTAAATCATCAAGTTCATTTCATTTCAGGATCTTTCTTTGCCAGGCCTCTTGAAACAAGTAAGATTAATGTATACTATTTTCATGGAAGGCAAAGCTTGAAAAGGCTGGATGGCTACATAGTTCCAGTACTGGAAATGTTTCCCTGCCTTCCCCTGGTTAATTTTTATTTCTATAGAAGGCTCACTCGTCAAGCCAAGAATATACAGCCATAAATATTCCTTCACCGTTTCTCTATTGCAAGATGTAGTGTGCAATGGTGCCTGATCTCAAGAACTGAACTCCAACAGTCCACACTGGAGTCTGGATCCAGGACTTTTTGAAGTCACTGAAAAAACTCCCATCAAATTTAGCAGTTTGAGAGTAAGTCTTTAGGGCCTTTTCTGTGAGGAATCAGGTCCACTTAGATTTAACAATGCTTTTTGGAAAGGAATTAAATGTGGTTTGTACTGCTTAAGCACATAAAAGGCAGGGATTATTGTCAAGCTATGAAAACTCACAGCTTGTCTGTGAGTTAGGGGGGAACTGAACAGGGCTCTTCTTCCTCAGTGAGCTCCAGTCTCCAATCCATCGTACGTGTACCTGCCCATGCTGCTATCAGGGGAATAAAGTCAGAGAGAGGAATACAGGCTATATTCCTACCTCTTTTCTCTTTCCGTGTCCTCTGGGGGAGTTCAGTACCAAACACAGACAGAAAGCAGCGGGCACCTGTACCTTTATAAGGAGATGCACCCCTCTTCTATACGAGAAAGAGCTTCTTTATACTTGGGTCAATCCACTACTATGTTGAAATGCTTGTAGCCTGTGTTGGGTTGACCTTGGGCAGCTGCCAGGCACCCACCCAGCCATTCTCTGCCTTACTCGGCAGCACAAGGGGAGAAAATACGATGAAAAAGCTCATGGATCAAGATAAAAACAGGGAGATCACAAAGCCAATGTGTCTTTTAGCTAGGTTCACTTCTGATACCCTTTGCCAGAAAACAGACATTTCTGTCATGAGGGCAAGGCAGCAAATGACAAAAATGGTTGTAAGCTGCAGCCCCAGGGATTCTTGAACTATTGGGACTGTAGGAAACTAGGCATGGATTTGTTATGTCAGTGGAAAAAATGTCCAGTGGTTTAGTGCTGGTCAGAGCTGCTCAAAAACTCTTTTAACATCAGATGAACTTAAGAAAATAAATCTGATAAAGAATGTTTCTATCATTATGTTGAGGATACAGAAGAGACAGCCGTGTTCTGGCTGTCACTCAAATTTTCCCTGTGGTGTCTCTGTGGAGGCTGTGGGGCTAGCTCACAAAATGCTGCCTCCTGAGAGCTGGTTTGCCAGCTGGAGTTTGGGGCTGTACTTAGCCACAGGCACCAAAAGGTCAACTCCATAGCACTTTGCTTCCTATATGCTGTCTTTTGGAGTCAAACTATGACATTAATAAATGGGCTAACCAGTTCGCTCCTTTTTTACCCTGGTTTCCTTGACAGGGAGCTTTTTTTTTTGAGATGGACCTCTTCCTCTCTTTACGTTTTTCTTTTCAGAATTTATTTCCTGGCACTTCCCTTACCCCAAGAATGATATTTCCGGCTTGTGGTTCTTCTTTCCCCATTCTTTGAGATTGAGATATAAAAAGCAAATGCAGCAAATTGCTCCTTCCCCTTCCCTGAGATCATCTTCTTTTCCAAACTGTTACAATAAATTATTTACCATGAGACGTATTCACTGTGCACGTACCTTAGCCGTCTCTTTATTCCTGGTTCTCAGCTTTTCATACATTATGGCTAACTTGGGGGACATGAGAGCACTTAGGTTTCCTTGGATGCAGGAACCTGGATGAAGCGACTCAGCCCCATCTCATGGCAAGCCTGGGCCGAGCTTCGCCTTGCTCCTTCCGCTGGCACCATGACATCCAGGAAGGGCTCAGGCTCGTGGTCCAGAAGGAGCTGTGGCACACCCTGAGCAGGGTCCACACCTGGACAGCTACGTGATCATGCAGCTGAGACGCTCCATTACCACCAGACTTGATGTAGCTGCAGAGCCATAGCAAGGCCATATTACTAATACAGATGACAGATTCTGCATTTAGAGTTGGGTTTTTTTTTTCAGATTAACTTCTGCTTTTTCAAAGCACCTTTCCTGTGTGCCCGTTTATCAGTTTTAGTGCTTCTGCTGTTGCAATTCTCAAATTGGAAATAAATCAGTTGCAACAGCTCAGTGAATCTTTTCGTTTTCTTATGTTTCTTTTTGCAGATGGCGCGGTAGCTGAAATTGAGAAAAAGATTATAGAAGCTTTTGAGGTGTTTGACCATGAATGCAATAAAACTGTGGATGTCAGGTTTGTAAATATCTTCACACAGAAATATTATAGGATCTAGTATAGAGATAAATAACTCCCTAAACCTGCCTCTGCTTTAGCAGAAAATGTAGTTGAAACAGTCCTTTTGGCCCTGATTGGACAATTATGTCTTTGCTTGTTTAATAGACGTTTTGCATTGTTCAGTGGTTGAAGACTGAAACTGGCTTGAGAGGGATGGTGGGACCGGTGGAGTAAAGAGGCAAGAGGAAACTGCAGCTAGACAAGAAGTCTAAGGCTATAATTATTACTAGCAAATCTCTGGTCTGATAGCTCGTTTGGTACTGCAGATCCTGGATCCCGTATGGATCCTCTTGCTCTCAGGATAGTCCCAGCACATCAAGGGGTGTCCAGGCCAGTGTGTGTCACAGTTGCCTGCTCTCAGTAGGTGTCTCCAACTGCAATTGCATCCTGCACCTCCCTCTTCCTCTGGGGTAACGTGGTAGTTCTCCCAATCCCTAGACTGGGAGAATTTCAGGGTACGTCTCCACACTGGGTACAATTGCTGTTCCCAAAGTGAGCTCTTTGGGAAGAGTGCTCACTTAAATCTCTTGGCCCATTCCCGGGGAGGTGCCCGATGCCCGGGGCTGGGGCTGCCCCAGTGCCCCCCAGCTGCTCCTGGCTGGGCAGTGGGACGGGCCCTGGCTGCTGAGTCCTGCCCTGCCACCTACCATGGGGAGCCCCTGCCGCTGCCACCCCCCCAGCTCTTGGGAGCCTCTAGCCCTCACTGCATCATGACATACTAGTTGCTTATTTGTTTGTCATTTACATCTGCAGCCCTGGCTACAGAGCTGTAAAATAGCTGCTACACTCCTCACTCTATTATATAATGGATATAGAGCTTGAGAAAATGTTACAACAATGAAATGATACAAATAGACTTTTTTTTTTTAATTTATTCATTCAGACAGTAAGTCATAACATGTGAAAGGGGACACTCAAAAGTCTATTTAACATAGTAAATGCACATTTTCACATTAATTTTTATCATGATACAGTTACTGACAATGAACAACAATTTATTGTCTAATTAATCCTACATTCATATTGCAGGGCTGTATCACAATAATGGGATTATTAATGGCTGATTATCTTGTATCAGAAGGTGGCAGTACAGCACAATTCTTAACCACAATTGTAGATGTATGAATGTTATTGCTGTAAATATCAGATCCCTGTGAAGAATATGGAAAATTACCCTGGCTTGAGAGGCCAGCATCGGTACTGCATGACTCCTAATGCAAATAAAAGTTAGTAAGAAATTAAACATGAGGAAGACGGTATTGTTTCATGCTGCTTACAACACACCCTGAGTCAAGGGCCTTCATGATTTTGCAGATCTTGTCATTGAAAGCGTTATATGGAGGGTGAAAACTATGGCCCAAAATTTTTTTGTGTCTGTGTTACAAAACCTGTATGAACATAAACTCATTTTAACCATCATTTTTGTATGCTAGAAACTACACAGCAGAAACTGCAGCCGCTGAACTGAGTGAGAGGAGGTGGCTGGGAGGAAAATACAATTTCCTATCTGGGTCCTTTAAACTCCATGTTATTACCAAACGTGGCATGACTTTTTTTGACCACAGACACTTCAAACAACATCCTCGTGCTGGCACACACATAGGCTGTCAGAAAGAGCAGCCAGCAGCGCCAGATTTTGCAAGCTCTTTCAGGGCCTGGCTTACCTTAGTCGCATCGCAGTTTTGCTGAGTGCGAGGTGAGGCAGGAGATGATGGCAACCTTCCCATCTCTGGCAGTCTGCAAGAGCAGAAATAGTGTGGGACAGCAGGAAGGCATGATTTGGGTTGGGTGTTTCTCTGGGGGAGGCAGAGAATATTTACAAGCATCTTTTAGCTGGAAAAGATGAGGGAGTGCAGGAGTGAGAGCATCAAATACAGTATATCCGTACGAGAAATATGGTGCATGGACAAGGATTATGAAAATAGGACGAAATGTCTGACCTCATTGAGGCCAATGGCCAAACTTCCATTCACGTCACAGGGGGCAAGGTTTCACCGAGCCATTTGAGCAGATGGCTTTGTTTCATAACAACTGTATGTGTGGGATTGGGTTTCATTTTGTAACTATTTTTGCCCAGCCAGCCTTATCCTCTCTTTTGTCCATTGTAGTACTTCTCGCATGTTTTCAGTCAGAATGGGAGCTCCTTGGGACCTGTCTGAGGAGGCCAAAGACTGACCCATCTAATTTTATGTACGCTTGGTGTGCCACATCTTACTGTTGTAAGATAATTTCACAAAGGTCATTGCTTCTTGTAGCTACCATTTTTATTAGACGATCTAATTTTTCCACCAAATGTACTGGTGAAGATGAAGAAACCACAGCGGTTTGATTCATGGGAACCACAGCTCTGTGGGTGCTTATTCACATTTGAATTTCTGTGTTGTAGAATTGGAATGAAAATCACAAGCAATATTGATGCTTCTGTTATTTTGTTTTCAATCATACCATAAGCCTCACTAGTGCTTTTTTACAGCTTTACAGTACTTTTATTTCTACTCCGTGATGTTGTTCATCTTAAACTTTTTTGAGGCATTGCAAGTTTGGTCAGAATTTTATTTAGAGCCTCAGAGAACAACTGCCCCGGGTTCAGCAGTAAATACAAGCTATGAGTATAATTTGCAGCAGAAACAGTGTGGTGCTAAGCCCCCGTGTTGGTCTGTTTGACTCTTTCAGAGCACAGCAGGGGCATAGCAGGGCCACCTCCTTCCTGACCTTTTGTAATTGTTCTTTAATGCGGTTAGAGTTTGTATCTTTATAGCATTTAGTGTAAACATATATTTTATTTGTTACCCTTCATCTCAATAGGTTTTCAAGTGTTTTATTAACTATATAAATGTAGACTTTACTGAAACTAAGCTTAACAATTAGAGGACAGCAGCTGAAAAGTAACCTGCGCACAGTACACTGCAACACAATGGTAAAGAAGAATTTTTTGGGAAAGTCACAAGAACAATTATACTCTTCCAAAAATCTCCAGGATATTTATTGTATGTAAAAATAGACATTGGTTACGGAGATGTCATTTTAAAAGCCCATATACATATGCTTGTGCATGCTTGCGTGCTTGTACGTGCACACTCCTATACACAAGCTCTGAATTGGTATCTGGATTCTCCACAGACACTCTTGTATTGCAGATTTACTGACAGAGATGTTCTTTCTTTCTTTCAGAGAGATTGGTTCAATTGTCAGGTCACTGGGTTGCTTCCCAACTGAGGCAGAACTACATGAACTGCTTGCAAAGGTAAATGTTTAGATCTTTTGGGTTTTTTTCAGCCCTAAACTTGCATGAGTTTGGCCCTTCTGTCTTGCTGTGTGGGAGACCTAAGCTCTTTTCCCACAGGTTGGAAGTGTCACGGAAGTGATTAAGGCAGGCGGGCAGTCTCTCGGGTTGCCCTGAAGCAAGCTGGTGAGGTAACAATGTTGATGGGTTAAAATGAGGAGTCTTTGATTCTCTTTTACCCCAGAAGGTCACCGTGACACTGTGCCAAGGTGGAGGGACATTTATAGAAAATGGAGTAAAAATTGCTTTTGGCCGATGAAAAAGGATGTCCTAAACCTCAGTCGAATTAAGATATCCAAACCCTAACCATCTCACTCCTCTTGACATGCCATGGACACAGACAGTGGATGATTAAGTACTAAAAATTAGTTCTTTAGCAGGTGTTAAAATTATGCATCAAATTCCAAAAATACACAGAGGGAAGACCTTCTATTTGTTTCACTAGATCCTGTTATTACTATCTCATAGCCAGACTTTTCAACTTTTTGTCCTTCATGAGGTCTCTCCCAGTCTTGAGATTTCTCATTTATGGGTAAGTAATCTTTTCCTGCTTGATTACTTAAGCCTGTAAGTCAGAATTCAGACATAAAACTTCGCAAGACCTAGCGGTCCTCCCATTCTCCCAAGTGATACACAGGGGTAAGGAACTTCAATCACATTTGTCCACGTTTTTCTCCTACACTAATTTTTGTCTCCTTACCTCATGCTTGTAATAGAAGGGATGGTGTGCTGGTGCCTTGGCAGGGTATGGTTTATAAATGGGACAAACAAGTGGGAAAAAGACTTCACATTCTTTTTTTTTGCAAACTGATATGCTGCCTTAACAAATGGAAGATGCTGTGATTATGGGAATTATCTCTCTTACTCTTTTCTTCCTGTCCCCAATAAAAATTTGGACCATTGCAGTCTCTCCTTAGTAGGCTTGTCTGGTCTCTTGCAGATCAGAATTGAGTGTGAGAAATCTTGTGCTAAGTCTTGTGAAAATGGTGCAGCTGCTTCAGATGAGGAAGTGCAAAGAACCATCAGAGGAGAAAGATCTTTTAACATGATACTGCAATCTGTCTGCTCTGGTTCTGTACTCTCAGTACCAGATTGTCCCAGCTCCCACTGACAAACAAGACAAAATGGAAAGAGAAATTACGGTGCTTAATATAGATGATATTTTTAGTGGTACACAGAGATTTTTGTTTGCAGCAAATGAACAGTGCAACTGACTCAAGATACAGAATTGAGAAAAGGAAGAGGATGCTTTGACCCCTGCCCCAGTCCAGGGCAACCAGGAGAGTTTAAGGCCTGCCTGCCCCTCCCAGAGAGACTGGACCTTTTTTCTTTTCTTTTGTTTATTCTTTCCAATTTTCAGCATTACTGAAAATTTGAGATAAGTAGTACATGACAAAGTGTAATGCAATGCAGCTATGAGGCGGAAGATTCTTGAGATACAACAATATAACACATATGCTATTGTTGATTACAAGGATATTAAATTAAGGTACAAATACTGCAAGAAGAAAGAATACATTCAAGAGTAATGGTTAACATTAAAGAACGCTGAACTGGAAGTTAAATCTCAAAGAAAGTTTCATGGTGCCTGTAAATGAAACCTCGGCATAAGTTTAGTACCAGAAGAACACTGTCATCTTATAGAACGCTTAATATATTCTGTTAATCACAAATATATATTAATTTATATAAGACACCATTATCATTGACTATGGTAATAGCATTTTATCTTAATCTAGATAAAGTAAAAATTGTCTCTGTGGGCCAGTTTGTAACCAAACTATTTCTCCTGTATTTTTGCCCATTGTAAGCTGTGATTCATTTCTGTCTCTCACAACTTGTGTCTCTCAGTCATGTCATCTTCCTGTTAGCCTTATTGTAGCTAAAATAGCATATGTTGCCCTCAAATTATTCATATCTGCCAAATCAGCATTCATATTATTATTTTATCCCTAAAAATTATCATATACTGTTTCCTATATTGCCTTATTCTAAATGCTGTCGTTAATATCATAACTTTAGGCCTACTTACAAAGTTAAGATTAAATGATTGTCCTAGAGATGGTGAAAGCTAACCCGAGGGTTACTACAATACCTGGAGTTTGAAATCCCAGGTTCAGTGCACTGCTCTGCCACAGATCTCCTGGATAACTTTGGAAGATGCTTTTGTTTCTTTGTGACTCAAGTCCCCAAATGTTATGTGGACAATAATAGTATGGCTGTGAGAGTAGAGATACAAAACATAGTATGTGCTACAGTACAGTTGTTATGGGAGCTGTGGATGTACCCAAAGGAAAGAGACAGAGCAAAACTCACAGAGTTTGAACAAGCAAATACTGTTATTGTCACAGTCACTGTGAGAAGAGGAATTACAGAAGAAGGAAAACATCAATGGGAAATGAGGTGTACAACAGGAGTGAGTATGAGGAAGAGTAAGAGGGTACATATACCTGCAAATCTGAATACTTACTGACTTAGGTGACATTAATATATTCAATTTATTCACATATCTATCCAATGTTAGAAATAGGATTAATTTTAACAGTTCAAGATATTGCTGGGCCTGTAGACCCACTGAAATGGAAGCTGTTCTTTCCAGGTCAGAGGAAGCTGAGGTTGCTCATCGCCTCCCAGGACTCGGTCCATTGTCAGGAAGAACACTTTTCTTCCGCAGACTGCCCTCTGAAGGCGAAATACAAATAGCACACCAACAAAAAGAGACAAATCTGGATGATATTTGTCAGTGAGGGCTTACACTTCACAGGTATTTGTTACATTGAGCTCTGAAGTGGTCATTGCCAGTGAGTTCTTCTGGAATGAAAATTAGGATGACCTTCAACTGTTTGGATGAGCAGATCTAATGTTTTTTGGATCTTAAATGTGCTTTATATAACTTATCATCTTCATGGATGTTTTGGGTCCTTGCTTTTGGTTGTTCTGCTTAATATAAGACACATCTATCTTTTTCCAATAAATAGCTACCATATTTCTTTTTCTCTCTCTATGGACTTCTGACCTGTTGAAGCAGAGAAGTTCCCTAAAACATCCTGTGTACTTTTACATCTCAATATTTGTGATGCGTGGAACAGTTCAGTGTATTGACTAAATGTTATGTCACAGGGAAGAAGGTATTTTGTTATATCTTTTCAATCAATCAAGCAGTAAAACAAATGATTCTCTAACAGTAAAAGGTACCGTTTGATTTAGCATGAAGCATGCAACAGCTTCATTTCCTTGCTAAAGATCCCTTCCACTAAACTCACCAAACAGAAAGGAAAAAGTGCTTCTTCAAGCCAATTTCCACTCTAAGTCAGCAAGAGGTGGTGGCTGCCTGCTTTTAGCAACCAAAACCCTACAAGAGCACTGGAAAACAGCATGCAGCAGCAGTTGCAGCTCTCCATTTAAGCAGCTGGATATATCAGGCATCACCCCCAGCTCTTACCCAGCTCCCAAGAGGAAGATTTCTTACTTCATCTTTTCCTGGCTCAGCTAGGAGATTTCAAATCAGTGCCTATTTGAGTCTTCTTTCAATCTCAGCTGTGTCTGTGGAGAGCCTAGCAAGGTGTCGCTGCTGCCATGTGAGACCACAAGGCACGCATCCAGTTTCAACACAGACAGGAACAGGCTAGATCCATCAAGAGGGCTCCTTTTGGGAGTAAAACTTGAAATTTTTAGGGAAGGGATGCACTGGGATGATAGGAAGCAGTTGCTCATCTCCCGTGGAACTATATGAATGCAGTGAGAATGCTGCTAAAAGTCCCTGATGTTTTGGGACAAATCTGTTAATCTATTTGGGAGGCAAAAGGAAGCTTTTCTTTGTGTAGGATTTTATGGGCTGCCTTATGACTGTTTCAGAACTGCCCTGACTCAGTCTGCCTGCCTCTCTGGTCCTTCCCCTGACGACTCTCTCTGGCTATGAAACATGTGGAGGCAACAAATTCCATCCTTGAGGTGTACCAGACTGGGGCCATGTCCAAACTAGCACATTAAATATGCCCAGAAACATCCTTGGGCGTTGAAGCCAGCTGGCACAGAGCAGCTCATGTCTGCCCTGGTAAATGTTTTATGCGGAGTGGCTGCACAAAGCAGCCTGCTGGAGAACAGCCCCTAAAGTCCTAGCCAGGCCTGGTGGCTGCTGGGGGGCAGCGTTAGGTGGCACAGGCCAAAATCACGCCAGGGAACGTGCTAATGGTTTGCTGTTATGGGTGGTCACATTACACTGCTTGGGAATGTTCCAGCTCCTGCTGGACTTTACTTGTATGAACGTAGTCTGAATGTTTAAACCTCTGCTGAGTTATTGTGGGAGATAAGATCAGTTACTAAGCGTCCAGTTCCTTTGCGTGAATGGTTTCTAAGCACAAGAGGGCAATATTGAGTTGTTGAAAGTGTCTGGAACAGGAGGGCTGCATTTTGCCTGGGATATTATTTCTTCCTCGAATTTTTTTCTGTTTGATCACAAGCATTTCACTCAGATGTTATGGTGCCATGTGATATTAAAAACCTGATATAAATATTCAAAGTCTAACTCTGTAATTTTAATGCAGGAACCACCCCAATTTTCTGGTTTTCATATTATTTTGCTAATGAGTCATATAACCTGCCATACTTAAGTTTTATTTTTAGGTAGAAGAAGAAGAACCGACCGGATACGTTAATCTGGAAAAATTTCTTCCAGTGATGACAAAAGTACTACTCGACAGAAGGTAATGGAAAGTAGATTTTCTGTGTCTCTGTTTTATTCCAGATTGACAGGGTTGATTCTGAATAAATATATCTGCAGTAATTTTATGTAACTGGAAGGAGTGCAGATTTTTTTTGTTATTTAAACTCAGTTTACATTAGCTTGATAGCTTTTGTTTCAAAATTACTTTATCTACATAAAATTATGTTGTACGGATGATATAAATAATACCAGCTTATAATCATGAATTGTGATAATGTGTAGCTTTTGTATTTTTAATGTGAATCAGAATTAACTTGCTATTCAACATGTTTTGTGCATCTCTGGAATATTTTATATGCAAATTAAGGTCATAACCATTACTTTCTCTGAACATACGAGTTACAGTTAGAGAAGCACAGTCTGTTACAGTGTATTTTTAATAAGTTGTATAAATCAGCTTCATATTCATGTCTCAAAGTGCCTGCCAGGTACAGTTGAATGTACACAACTAGCACTCTAAAAGTCTGCCGACCTAAGAGTCTAGAACAAAACCGCATTTCATTATTCAGAGGCACATAGAAATCTTTGCATGTATACAGGAACTTGTGCTATTTTGATATTTTGCACTAAAAGTGAGATTACTTAAAGGGAATTTATCTTTCTTTTGAAGGATGGTAGCCAAGGGTTTTGGGAGACTCAGTCTTGTCCGATATTGAGAAGTTATTTTGCACACAGAGGGCCTTTGGTAGGAGGGTGTTCTACACATGAAATACCTGTAGGATTTCCCAAAACTGTCTCACAGCATCCAGATGCAGTGGGGTCCACTTTGGGGCTGTGTTTGAGAGTATTTGTGCCTATGCCTGGACACAGACCAGCCAGCAGTGTTTGGGTCCCGGTGTGCTGGCGCAGCTGCATTGCCTTCCCACGTTCCTGCACCTTTGCCTTCTCTGACCTTCATGGCACATTTCTGGCTTCACACTGATGTTCACCCTTTCACAAAATTATACCTTGCTGCTCTGGGCTCTCTTCTTCTCCTCCCCACCCCCTCTACGCAAACACACACACACACACACAAAACCCAACAAACCCACACATTTTCCCCAGGCTAGCGCAGGCTTGTCAAGACCCACTTTATCTTTTGGGGCACTATGTCCATAGTTCACTTATCCAAGGGCACATGAGATTTGGATCACAAAAAACAAGGCCTCTTCTTAACACATTTGATTTTTAGATAGTAAAAGAGCGAGGCGGGTCTGGACGAAACAGTCAAGCAGTTAGAACCTCCCTGGCTTCAATATCTTCTCTTTAGTATTCTTGGAGGTTGGTGAGAGTCTGCTGGTGGTCTCCATTGCTGCACAGGGTTTCCTTTCCAGCTCTTTGGACATGGTTTAGTGATGAACTTCGCAGTGCTAGGTTAATGGTTGGACTTGATGATCTTAAAGGTCTTTTCCAACCTAAGCAGTTCTATGATTCTGAAATTAGGCACATGCATGCACATACACATGTGCCCAGTTCTCCTGTCTCTCTGAAACTGTTAGTGACGGACCTTTTCTTTTATAGCTACCAGCCTCCTTTGTTCATCATCAGCTCATTAGACTGTCAAAGTCCCACTAGGTGATCTGTTGTCTAGCTACCAGCATACCTTGTTTTCTTGGTTTGGCCATCTTCTGTTCAGTGCATTGGCTATGTGGAATGATTCAGCTATTATTGATTCCTGCTAACCCATTCAGCCAGCCCAGGCATGCAGAGGCCATTCATCTGGCTCCTTAGCACAAGGAAAATTAAACAGGAGTACAATAAAAGGCATAAGAGCTAAAGATATGGAGAGTTCCAAAAAGCCAAGCCGGAATTAAATGTTTGGCAGACAAACTTAGTACATTCTCATAGAAAATAAGTTTTTCTCTTTCCTGTAGTACTTGTATTTTATTCTTTCAGAATAGTAAAGCAGCCTGGCAAACAGCGACTTAACTTTTCTGATTCAATGGTTTCAGCTACCGGCCTATTCCAGAAGATGTTCTTCTACATGCATTTGAGGTCTGTAACTAAATATTCAAGTCCCTAATTGCTGGAAAGAAGTTGCCGATTCTTGATTCAATATGGTTACAACCACAAGTTTTATTCTTTTTCTTTAAAGGCTTTGGATGAGAATAAATGTGGATATATTACTAAAGAGGAGCTGGTCAAATATTTGACTGAAGAAGGTAACATGACTTTTGTAATATCAGTATTTAAGTAAATAAACATTACATGTGTATATGGCACCTTGAGGTCCTCATTCTGCATGCCAAAACTTGCAGGAGTAGATACATTGTCTTCAAACAATACTGTTGCCGTGATGAGTGGCGGCAGACTAGAACGCTTCACTGGTGAATAATGCAGGGAAAGACCATTTATGTGCCTGCTTGCAGACATTATAAGACAGAGATTATTATTATTGAGAGTCATAATTCAGTCTTGTGTGGATATTTTATGATTCTGTGCACATCTCTGTGCTTCCTAAGGATGCGATTCTTTTTCTGTCCTCCTGTAAAATCAGTTTAGATTTCCAGATGTTTCAGGTAGTTCCAGTGCTCATTCATTCCTACATTATCTTGATCTTAATTCTAGTGCCGTACGCAAACAAAGAGATTCAAAGACCAGATTTAAGTTGTATATCATGTAATCCTCAATATCCCTTGAAGAGCCTGCTTTTCTTGCATGGCTGACTCATGCCTGCCTCAAGTACAAAACGATGTGCAGGCTTTGTGCAAGACCTATCCTCAGATGGGGACCTTGTTCTCAAGGAGCAATGTGGTAGTCCATCAGCAGCTTTGAAGCTCCAAAAGGAGAAAAAACAGAAGCCTTTCATGATGTAAGTACAAGTGAAAGGATAGCCAAATGAGACATAATAATTCTAATGTACACATTAGAAGAATTCACTCTGACAAAAACAGTTGTTTCGAAATCCTGGTGGCAGAGAGGAACAGGCTGTTTTGGAGTCTGTGAACTAGAAGGAGATGAGAAGATCCAGGCCCTCTCCTTTCCCGTAGACCAGCTCGCTCGGTGTGCAGGACTTACATTGGCAAAAGTGAAGGAATTGGATCCTTAGTATTGCTCCTTTTCTCCTCTGTGTAAGGACCAAAAGGAGATCCTTGCAAGGGAAAAGGGGTGCAATTTGCCAGCCCCGAAAAGAATACTTATCAAGACAAAGTGTTATTCTCTGCTGTCTTTCAGGTGAGCCCTTTACTCAGGAAGAAATGGAGGACATGCTCTCCACTGCTCTGGATCCAGAAACAAATACTGTTCGCTACAGAGACTACATTTCAATGTTGATAGTAGATGAAAGTTGAGATCTTCCCCTTTAGCGTTTGAGATGCCTTTTGGTGACAGCAGTGTAGCTTGGCAGTTAGTTGAAATATGTATTTTAAAGTATAACAAAGCTCAGCTTGTGACCTTGTGCTTATAATTAAAATAAAATCTGTGTAGCTATATTTCCTTGAGTTCTGTATACATATTGAAGTATATTCGCACCTGGAAAAAGAGCTCTTGACAGAAATACTGTGTAAGGTCTGGAAAAGAAATCATGGAATTTGGTTTGAAAAATAACAGGAAAAATAATGTTAATGGAGTCAAGAAATGACTTTACAATTGCTTCTGAAAAACTAATGGAAAACAAGACCTGTGAAAGCGAGTAATAAGTAGGTAAGTGAGTACCTTAAGATGACTAAAAATGTGAAAGCATGCTACTAAGATAAAGCTTTTATATTTAAATGTAATCCCTGTTTGTGTTTAACTAATTAGGCACCAGATAGGTTACTACTTTTGAAATAATATAATAGATCAAATAAACTTTCTACGATTTCTAGTTTTTGTCAGATATTTGTGCTTTGTTTACCATAGGCAATTAAACTGGACCAGTTAGTTCTATTTTATGTTACTTGTCCATTGGCACATGATATTTTGCTTTCATTTTAAACATGCAGGTAACACTCAAACCTTTGCCACAGTCAAATTTACAAACAAAGTAATCCTTGAGAACATTTCTGTTACTATAAGCAATAAACAGTTCCCCTTTCATAACCAGTTTGAAAGTCGGGAGCTAAAACTGTTTAGAACTTAGGATCATAGAACTGGAATTTGATTTTCATGAACTGCTGAAGCACCATTTTTTGAAAGCTGTTAGTGCAGAATACGTGTCTCAGCTGCCCTTGCTAGAAGACCACCTCTTCTCATTTCTAACTTAATAATTTTCTTGACTGTTGTTGTGCTGTTGTCCTTTAACTTGAGTTCGAGCTCTGCCCCCTGGAGTTCTTGCCTTGTACATCATCTTCTAACAAGTGACCAGCAGTTGCCCTCAGCTGAAGAGGTCTCAGCTTGCAGGAGAAGATTCTGTGGTCTGGTCCCCAAGGACACCATCTTGCACTTTGTGCTCCACACCTTTGACCCCATTTCTGTTTTTCTACTCTCTATCAAGTTTGGTTTCCTCCTGTACAGTGTCCTACCACTCCTCTGTCTTAACCGCATATCCTAGCTCTGTGTCATCAACAGACTTCATCAGCTGATGAAATCTGGGGAAGACTGACACGCAGAGGCATTGAATGCCTTACCCTCTGTCGTCCCGTTCTGGTGGCAGAGCTGAAAACAGAGCACAGGGCTCCTCACATCAGGTCTTTTGCTCTGCCCGTTTGTTTCACTTGAGCTGGGAGCTCAGAGGAGCTGTTTTCATACACAGCTGCAGGAGAGTTGCTGTGCTTCACACAGAAGAGATTAGCACGATCTAAATATGGTGATGGAAGCAATCTGAAAGGGACCATTTTTTAATTCTCTTTCAACTTCTCTAACGCAAGTTGTCTTTCACTGATATTTTCCTTAACAGTAAGGCAACAAAGAGTTAATGCACATAAACATTTGCCTAGGTCTAAGCTGGGTTTCCATCTGGAAACCGCTGTCGCACTGGTCCTAAGACTGCAGTGCACTCTTGTTAATACATTTACTGTGTATTTCATTTCTTTGTCAGTAAGAATGAAAAACAAAGGTAATCATTAGTGTTATAATGTGTGAAGATGCAGGTTTCTGACGATTAAAGCAAGAACAACAAAGGCCCATTAAGAAAATATATTTTTTTATTAGTCTTCTTTAGTCTCTCTTTGGAAGCTGAAATTATTTTCCCTAGCGGAATCCTTCTTCCGTTTGATATACAGTGTGTGGTACTGGATCTCTAACACAGCTGGCGTGAATACAAGCTTCATTCATATTCTGCAGTCTGGGAGCCACTGTGAGATTCATCTTGGATGTCAGCAGGAAGATGCTTATTTCAGGAAATCATTTCGTAGCTCGCAGTGCTCCAGAGAGAACACAATTTTCTTCTAGTGGTGCTACCCCAGAGGCTGCCTCAGCTACTGCTGTATCAAATCAGGATGCCCGTGTACAACACAGTTACAATTCATAGTGCGGATAGGATCTTAACAGATATATAATTTTTTATCCTACAGTCCTCAAATGCAAGGGAAGAGGGTATTTTGGCAAGTAAAAAGTGGGATTGTGTCTGAATTTATCACATAGCAACTCCTCCAGCCCCATCTTCTTATATGCGTCCCCAAGAAAGATACGTGCAAATAGGACGGATAAAAGCGAGTTGCAGTCTTCACTTTGGGCATAAGCAACTAAATTCCGTTGTCTAGAGAGTTTCCAAATTGGGGGTGAAGGAATTGTCAAGAACCAATCTCAGACTGTTTAGGATCCTAAAAGCTGAGTGCTCCCTGCCAGCTAGGGTCAGGTAGCAGTGATCTGACCAGCTTGTGCAGGAGCTGCCCCGTGGGTCCTCCAGGAAGTGGCCAAGAAGTGCCGCACGCAACTCTTCCATTGCCCTTGTCTTTCATGACTTGCCAGCCCATGCCGTGCCCACCCAGCTCCCCGTGGCGGTGGTGGGCTGCATAAGGGGACTTTTCAAAGCTCCCCAGGATGGGCATTCTGAGCACCTTGCATATCTGCTCCTTGGGGAGCTACATGCATCTCCTTGCTTTCTCTTTTGCCTCTTCCCTCAAGATCAGGAACCAAGATAAGGGAGCGAATCACACTGGGAGGAACCAGCCTAGCACCTGGACTAAATCCACACAGGGCAGCAGACCAAAGCTTTGAAGAAGTCAGAGGGTTTTTGACCTAGTTGAAGGAAGGAGAAAGAAGGGAACTCATTACCCAGGCATAAAAAAGAAAACAAAAAGAAAAGAAAAAGAAGAAATCAAAGAAGCAAACCCTGGAGACCATCTACAAATACAACTGAATCAGCAGGCTGTTTACATCACTGCTGCAAGTTGTAGGCTGGGCAAGACTTTACTTGTTTAAAACTTTAAGTAGGTTCAGCTGCATCAGGGCAGATCTGGTATATTGTGGAGACCTTCTCCTCAGTCTTATTGATAGTGTGGAGAAATTCTTCCAGCTGCTGAACTTGCGTTTGGGAGTCCCGTTGCTCGTATTGCAGGTAATACATCGCTTTTCATGTTTCCCTCATCGCCTTCGGAGCTGCTTCTTGAAAACACTTTTTCTGTCTGCCAGTGACAGTCCCATACATATTCACACCTGAAGGCGTCGACATTTTCCCATTGCAATGCATACCAACCTGGTATTTACAGTTCTTTCAGACTCTCCACGGACTGTGAGCAGAAGCAGAAGTTGCAGGACTTCTTCCACCGAATGACTAAAGGGCCAACATCAGACCTGGGACTTGAGGAAAGGAACTGGGCTGTCCACCTGTGCACCTCCACCCATGTTGACGCAGAGGTAAGAACCTGCCAAATGTTCCCCAAGTTACTACTGTGTTGAGAAACTTGAACTTAACTGGTCCAGGTCTTACTGTGGCCTTGCAGTTGCCTGCAAATTTTACCTCAGGACAGGCAGGCTCAGTGTAACTGTGCCCTTCCAGGGGCCCTTGGTGCTGCAGGGGACGGGCAAGGATTGTCAGTGGCAGCCATGCTTGCAGGTACCATGTTAAGTAAAAGCTGAAGGTCCCTGTGCTGTAGGGGCCAGATGGGACTGTTTAGGGTCTAGAAGGCACAGCAAGTAGCTTTTGTGGAAGGGGGGGCATGTCTCCTGGCATCCTGGCCCCAGTAGAGGAGAGGACATGAGATTAAGGGTGTTTCTGCAGAGGAACAGCAGGAGACATCTCAGGAGGCAAAGATGATAATATCTGCTGTTAAATTAGAGGAGACTGTAGAAAAGACAACATATAACAGTGGTTATTTTGGAGACCTCCACTGATTCTTGGATGAAAAGCTCTGCTAGCCTGCAGGGTCAGCTCCCGGAGCCAGTGGTCCTGCCTCCTGTCCAAAACTTGTCACAGACTCATTACAAAACATCTTTTTTCCCCACTGCCAGAGAGGCTGACGTTGCCCATCATCCCAGTGGAGAGCACTGCGTTCTTGCTGTCTCCCTCAGCCTGCTTGTTACCAAAGCTGCCTCTCAAAGGCAGAAAGCCTGGCAAAGGTTTGCTTTATAAACGTGGACAGCTTATGGAGAAGTCCTGTTCTCCAGCAGTTTCAGTGACTCAAGGGCAGAACTGCCATCTGAAGAGACCTACGCAGGTCGGAGGAATGGCCCAACGGGAACCTTACAAAATTCAGAAAGGGCATATGCAGAGCCCTGCCCCTGGGCAGGATGAAGCCCTCGTGTCAGGGCAGGCCGGGCTCTGGCTGCCTGGGGAGCAGCTCTGCAGAAGAGGACCTGGGGTCCTGCTGGGCAGCGAGCGGGCACAGCTGGCGGTGTGCCCTGGCAGGGAGGGCGGCCACCAGCGCCCTGGGCTGCGCTGACAGGAGCGGAGCTGCAGGTCGGGGGAACTGATTATCCCTCTCGGCTCAGCGCTTGTTAGGCTGTGTCTAGCCACTGCGTCCAGCTTGGGGCCTCCCAGGGCAAGAGACCTGGACAAGCTGGAGGGAGCTCAGTGGGGACCACCAGGATGGGCAGGGCTGAAGCACTCGCGCCACAAGGAAAGGCTGGGGAGCTGAGCTCAGTCAGCCTGGAGAAGGGGAGGCTTTGGGGTGCCTAACAGTGGTCTCCTAGTCACTATGAGGAGGGTACAGTCAGTACAGTTGAGTGAATAGACAACATGTTTTGAAGAACTCCATTTATTCTGTTTTTATTTCTCTTTTCCATCCCATTGCTAAGGAAAAATCATGACTTTTCCCTGACAGAATGATTCCTATAACTTTTCTCTCACAAAAATGCCTGACTAACACCTCCTACAATTTTTTGCTCCTATACCACAAGATATCGATGCCACTACCAGGACAGTTTCCATTAATCACAGCACCCCAGGACCAGAGATCCTCCCCGCCTGTTGCCCATTTCACCATCCTATGAATGGGGAAGTTATTCTGCCTGCATGGCTGGACTGAAACCCCACTATTGGCTCACTCAACCTACCTGATATCACACAGGAGAGCAAAGGAGCCTAACACTGTTCAGAACCCTGGAAACTGAAATAGTTTTACTACTTTCTCTTGTTGCAGTCTGTCTTTTCTCTTGGTTCTCTTATAGCTTGTTTCATTAATCCACTTGCATGATAACCTGCGAGGGTTGAAAACCCCAGACAGTTTTGCTCTGCTCCACGCTGCTGATGCCCCGCTGCTTACTCTGCCGGCAATTACTGAGACAGTGTCGGCTGGTCATATCAGGGTGTCATTTATCACCAAATCTAGACTTGCTGCCACTGAAATCAGCACTGGCAAAACTCTCATTACAGGTAACGGGAAGGACGCAGGCCTTCGCTTTCAGGGGAGGAGGTGGCTGGGGGTGCTGGAGTCCAGCCAAGGCTGGGACTGGAACAGGAAACTATGATTTTTTAAAGTCCTGTAATATACTGTTATCGTTGTGTAGAAGGGGGAGCGCAGTCTCGACAGTAAGGCACCAGGTTGGCAGTCAGGTTTCATTCTAGACTTAGTGAGAGGTATTGGGTAAGTCATATAACCTCTCCCTAGCTGAACTTCCCATCTATAAAGTCAGAGTAGTTACAAGGAATAGGAGACAGGCAGTATCTGTCTTGCCTACCCAGACTGTCGACTTTTTGTATTACTAACTCTGGTGTTTGCACAGTGTCTGGTACTACGATGTTCTGATCAAAATCAGTGCCCACAGACCTCCTTGTCACATAATTAGTGAAGTTCTCAGCCTTCAAGTCTTTTGTTTCAGACTGTACGTTCAGGTCGCAACTTCTAAGCAGGTCCGTCTGCAGCAGGTATGTTTGTTTTACGTTGAACACAACTCTGTTTCGTAGTGTCTCATGCCATGATAGGTTTGATTGTAAAACTAACTATTGAAACATCTGGTCTTATTATTGGAGGGTTTTTTTCGGGCACGTCAGTACGAGGCATGGAGACTATGCTGATTTAAAAGCTAAATAAAGATGTAGGTTGAAACAAAGCAGATTCTCCTTTTTAAGCCATTTTGAATCCCTGGGGCTACTAGTTGGCTTAGTATAGTTCTGAAAGCCAAGAAAATGTTATTCATTATGCTCAAAAGATTGATCATGGCATTTATATCCTGAGGCCCAAATCCTGAAGCCCTTATTCAGACAGAACTCCCATTGACTTCAAAGAGAGTTCAGTCTGCAGAAGAGCTTCAGAAATAGTGATGTACTGGCTCACAAGGCACTGTAAAAACCTTTTAGCCTCTTTAAATGAAGTCTGTGGAAGATCTAACAGAGATGTACAATCAGCATGCAGGTTGTGTCATTGAAATGACCAAAACCATAAAACCATGGGAGTAGGTAGTTAATTCTCATCTACAGTAATGCAAGGAAGCAAGATTCAACAAGAGTCAGCAGACAGAACTTTTCCATATTGTTCAGAGTACAAAAAATAAAATCTAGGGATGCTGCTGCATGGAGGCTTAAAATTACCTCTTCCTGCTGTTATCCTGGAAACACTGCAGCCTTAAAAACACACGTGTTGCTTCTGTACTAAAACAATTCCTTTTATCCTGGACTCTAACTACTCCTTTTAGAAGCCCTTTTAGAACAGGCTTTCCTGTTCCAAATACCTGCCTAAATGATAGCATGAAAGGAAACAATAAGATGTTTCATGCAGAGGAAAGCCTTTGAATATTTCCTGCCAAAAGTAATCTCTCTACTGCCAAGATAACAGCATCTTTCGGTGCAGAACGGGTCCTAAACTTTGTGTTGCGGTATCCTGCCATGTCCTCCCCTAGACACCAGCCCAGTGATGGAAGTAAACAGAGTAGAGTTCTCAGGTTTTCTAGAGGTGTAATTTTTGAGCTGGTAATGCAAGAATTTGAAGCTATCTGAGGTCTTCCACATGTGCAAGTTGTTCAAGTTTTATGCATTACAGTAGTTTAGGTTTTACAGTGATGGACTACTAAGGATGTAGTACAGTCCAGGTGGAAACTAGTTGCAAAGGCTGAAATTTAGCTTCATTTTAACTTACAGTAGCGCAGCTAAGAAAAACTCAATAGTTCAACTTTAATGACATCTTTGGTGAAATATCTGTTTATATGGTGAAGTTGCTCTCAGTGTTTCAGAGACAAAACTAAAAAGCCCACCAGTAGCCAGTTTTTATATGGTGGTGGTGTTGCCTTGAGAAGCAATGACATTCTTCAGAGCTCCCCCAAACACAGAGGTGCATTTGAATTCAACTCAAATTTGATGGAAAACTGAGAACCTGTCTCTAGTTCTTTGAGCTTCATCAAAGTTGCAGAGATAGTTTGTTAACCTAAATATGATGTTTTACCATCAGCTGTTGAGATCAGTAGGGGAGAACCTCCTGAAGAAGTTGTATGACTAGGAGTGGGAAGAAGACCACTCTCAATACAGGGCCCTTAACTCAACCCATTCCTAGAAAGAAAGAAAGAGAAAAAAAGAAGAGCTCTGTTGCACCAGCAGAGCCAGAGTTTGTTGACCTTCAGGATACGTTATAAGACATGTCTGTTTGCTCAAGATAGCTGTTATTGAGTTTACAGAGACAGGCTTGGCTCGGAGGTTCATCTGTTTGAATGTAGTTTGTTTTCATTGGTAGTTTCCTCTGGTGCATCCTCATCTGGAGGCACAACGCGATGCTGCTGACATTCACCTTTTTATTACAGCAGCCTTATGAAGCTCTATTCGGGAATAGTGTGTGCTTTAAAAAAACCCAGCTATCTAATCTAAGAACATCTATGAGGAAAAGCAGGGGACACACACAACAAAACCAGTTACATACTCTTTTTATAGTTATTTTATTTAATTGCACTGTTTTACAATTTATATAAACAAGCTATGAGTTTCCTCTGTTGCTCCTTTGCCAAGACAGGTTCTTTATGATGTCACACCAAAGTACATATGCTGAAAGCATCCGTAAAAATGCGCTGGAAACAGAGGTAAATGGAACTGTTGAAACCACACAAGCACTGGTTTTACACTGATGTGAAGAAAGAGGTTCTTCCTCATCATTTCCTGTTGGCAATGTGCTGTTGGGCTTTCAAGAAGATGTTCTCACAGAAATCCTGTGGCTCCATGGGGTAGCACTGCGTGGCCATGAAGAAAGGGGGCATGTGGAAATGTGTCCTTTGGGTTTTCTCGTATACAAGACTGAAACTTTTTTTTCCATCTTCCAAACCACAAAGGGATGCAATGTCTTTTGGCAAAGTAGTATAATACAAAATGCACTTCTTGGTGACACCTCTGCTTTCCTCTTCAAAAAGGTACCACCTCTCCAGCATAAAACAGTGAATTAGTTGGGATAGGGGATCTTTCCTAGGAACTTACTCTTTGAAACAGGTAAATGAACAGCAGGGACAGTAGCAGACACTGCAGAACTGAAAAAAAAAAAAAAAAAAAAGAGTAAGAGATAAATCTCTTCATATGGACTTTTCTAATTGCCAGGGGCACGTTCTGCCTGGCAGAGATGATTTAGCAATACCCTCTGAGAGGATGAGCTCCAGCAGGCAGAGAAGAATAATATTAACTCTTCTTTTGGATGGGATGGCAGAATTTTAACAAGGGATTCCCACAAGCCCCGTAAGCTCTCTCTGTAGCATCGTTATTTCAGAACCTGACCACTTGGTGTTGAGGGGAAAGGACCATTTAAATGTTCTGAGAATGGTCTATACTGACAGACATTAGTCCCTAATTGTGCAGTAACATAGCCACTTTGTAAGCCATGCTGGGTAGCCTTTGGTAGCCAGGAACCACTGCTCCCATAGGAGGCAACGTCAGCTGGAAGCATACAGCTATAAAATGCAGAGAAAGACTGTTCTTCTGTTTTCTCAGGATAACACAGAAGTTGAACATCTTTGCTCGCTCCCTGCCCATTCTCACTGGGGAAGCAAAGGCTTTAGTGATACAGTCACAAGGGGAAATGATGAATGATAAACTGCAGACATTTGGGATAAACATAGAAAAAATGATCTACAAGTAGATGTGTTGAACCCATACACCTTTTACATGCAAAGTTCACACCCAAGGTAGCTAACGTCAATCATGCTCTGTACTATTATATGCTTACAAAAAGGTGAGCTCAGGGAAAACATTTAAATGCAGAGAACAAATTCTTCATACGCAAATCGAGATGGGAAGTAAAGTCCAATTCAGTGACAAGGACTTGCCGAATAGGGTCCCTACAAAATAGGAAGAACCAACACCTGCATTCAAAGACTGAGACACACAGAGAAACAGTGGTTCCCTGGGATAATGAGTCAACTTCAAGAGATCAATAACCATGGAAACCTCAGTAAAAGGAATGCATCTTCAAGGAAATTCAGAAGAGGGAGGAAGAAATGATAACTGGAGAACCCTTCAGAGGCAAAAATACGTGTATTCCCCTCTCCAGAGATGCTTGTGGTACAAACAGTTTTTATTTTTAAACAAAATATATTCTCACTGGCATCTATAAGAAACTATTTGGTGCAAAGGTTTTGCAATATTTCTTTTATAGAGTTGTCACATTTCTGAATTTGTGAAGGCCCTGGTTTTAGAAGCTTATGGTCAAACTCAAGCTCAGTTTTCATTTAAACAAGAAATAGGAAATAATCTGCCTTCCTCACTTCTAGCAATAGCTTCAAAAATAATAAAAACAATCCGAAAGTAAGTAGCTCTGGGAGACTACAGCGTGCCTTTCTAACTTGTATTTAGTGTGTTGTACTGTCCTTTGTTGGAAGCCAAGTTCTGATTAACGCTGTTCAAATATGATTCTTATTTCTATAATCAGTGAGGTCTATGAGGAACACCATCAGAAACTAGAGGTAGAGAGTGGTGGGAAAAAGACAAGAGCGTTCTCGCACACACAGAAAGCTTGCCTGACCTTTCAAACAGCTGGCTGAGAACCAGATCTGTGCATCAGCTCAGACTGTATCTCAAGGAGCAAGAGAAGAAACAATGCATTCATCACTGCTAAAATTTAACTTTGTAACTTACCTTTCGGCAATGAAAATTCATAACAAGGATAATAAAAAGGGCAACAGAGGAACATTCTTCCCCTTTCTCTATTGGAATTACCCGCTGTTTGTCCAGCACTCATGTGCACCCAGCCAAGACCAGCAAATTCACTTTCCTTTTGTTATGCTGTGAACCAGATATAAACCGTAAGGTAAAACTCTTGCGCTAAACTTCTGCTCTGCCGATGAAATCTTTAAGCCTTACAATATTTGTTTAAGAGCAACAGATAAAATTCTGTTTGCAGGGCATTTTTTAGATTGTAGGTGGATTAAATAAATTTGTTCAGAAGTGGCCGCCTTCAGTCCCGGCTGATCAGGGAGTGTTTCTCTGAACAGCAGCACTTACAGACCATCGGGGTTCCCCACCTGGGGAGAAAGCCTTGCTCTGACCCCCGTACAGCCCCACTACAGCTGCCACAGCAGACTCCCACTGGTGAAAGCAGACCCCTGCTTTCACACTGGCCCTGCTGCTCCACTGACAATAGAAACATCAACTACATCAAAGACGTTACATTAATGACAGGCCAGGTCACACTCCTGTCACTCAGGATTGTAAAAATAAGATAAACTCTCCGCATTCGTTACTACCTTTGTGTTACCAATAACATCATTAACCTACGTCAACGCTCCATAAGGGGCCAGCTTTACTGTCCACGAAGGGTCCATCTCGCTGAGACGGTACAGTGTTTTTCACCATCCTTGACTCTCATACTGAGGGTATGCACCTCATACAGATGAACAGAGGTACCTCTGGAGATGCCAGGAAGGGGTCTCTAAATTCCCATCTCCCAGGGGTTTGTCAGAGGGCCTCACAATTAACGCAATTATATTCAGCAAGCTTCTGCGTTCCCACCACAGACACTATTTTCATATATGAAAATATGAAGTCAGCTGGTTATGTCCCCATATAGTGTCCTACTCAACAATCATGTTGAGAAGAAATTGGTCTCTCTGAAAACTGTGTATAGCTGAGTACATTTAGAGTATGATTTGTACAAGTAAGTGCTTTCTGGCCCACTAATACTTCTGCTGTTGAATGCAGAATTAGTCTGTTGATGAAGGGACCTGTATATTATGGAATAGAGGAAGAGTACCTACACCACTTTGGTTGTTGTATCTCTAACCAACATCAGTGTGCCCAAGTGCAAATTACGGGAACCACAAGGCGTTTAGCTTGGAGCCTGACCTAATGGGTTGTTGTGAAGTCTGTGCCTTGCTAGAGCAGTTTACTGGAGACAAAAGCTGTACCAGAGGCAAACTAGGGGATCATGGTTAACCACCCCAATTTCATGGTATTGTGTAGATATCTCTCATTCTCTCTCACACCTCTAAAAACTGCAACCCTTAGTACTTCCTTTGAGTTGTCTTTGCCTGTCTTGATTCCTGGAATGTGCCAGACACATGCTGTTAGGGAACAGTGTTAAACTGCTCTCTCATCTTCTCCTACCTGTCCTCACACCGGTGCTTCCGAAGGACATCATTATTTCCTGCACTGAATGTTCAGGGTGTGAGCTGTGCCTTCTTCAGTGGTACTTGGATGGGTCAAAAGTTCATATGCAAGAGCATGCTTTGCCATCTTCCTTCTCCTGGAGAGAATGCCTCATTCTCCAGGGGTTCTGGTGGCGTCAACAGCATATTTTGGATGCCTGCTAATTACAGAAATCTGTAGATCCGCCACGCACTGCTACATTCACAGATTAGAAATGGTTTCCATTTTTGTAGAACAGTCCTTCAATTACTCATTAATTGGGGCCCCACGTTCCGCTTTCCTGCATGGTCTGTGCTTGCCAATCTAGTCAATGGCTCAAAGGAAGTTACTTCCTTGTAAGCAGAGCTCATTAAGACAGATTCTTCATATTTATTACCTTACTGACATCTTCAAGACCCTAAAAAGAAGTTGGACCTGAGAAGGAAGAGAGGTAGCCTGGGCCCTTTCTTGCAACAGGTGTAATGTCAAAGTGCACCAGCAAACAAGTCTCGTTAAGATGCCACATCCTGGCACCAACCACTTGCAGGTATCGCGAATAAGAAAATGCAGACCCTATTTAAAAGCAAGGAACTTCTTAGCTGCTTGAAGAAGACATGCAGAAGAATTTCAGGATTAGTCTTGTGCTCCGCGAAAAAAAAAAGCGCCTTTGCAGTTGTGATGTATGCAAGTTATCCTCATTTATGAAGACAAGAGCTGTAAGGTTCTTGAGTTTTAAGGATTGCTGTTACCAGTATTCCATGTGGCAAAGGCTGGAGAGCAATCTTGAATACACAGGATGTTGGGTTTAGTTAGCAAATGAACCTCATTTATGTAATCCATTAAAAACACCTCCTTGGCCTGTTTGCTTAAAGGAATGTGAATTGACCATTATTCAAGATTGGATTACAGAACCATTACTAGTAATGCTTATAATTAAGAGACATGTAAAATAACTACTGTAAGTACCTGTAATGATTTCTTGTTTCACTTGAAGTTTTACTATCTCCTTAGTAAGTCTGAATGCAACTCTAATTAACCCCAGTTTAATTTCATTAGTATGCTATAATCAAAAAGAGCAACAGGTGTCTAGGCAGGTAGGTAGGCTTTATAGTAAACAGTTCATTTTAGGAGGAGACATAGGTGTTTTTCTTTCAACACAGAAAATGGTAAACACAGAGATGCACAGAGAAACACGCACACCCACCCTTTGCCAGACTCCTGAATGTCGTCAGGACCTTCCCCTGGAGAAGCTTACAAGCTTGTAGCCTTCATTTTATTGTGATTATTTGTACATTGTTATTTGCATGGCAATTAGTAATTCTGAACTTGCCATACGGCCCTAGCTGCCCATTCTTTTCCAGATTGACTTGAGTTATATGTAGCAATTCTTTCTTCTCGGTTTGTCAGTCTCATTCAGTAAAGCCTCTTAGACTCATGTGGACCCCCCCCAGTGATTAGTTAGCATCTGAGCAGCTTCCCAAAACACTTCCTGAAAAGGTTACAACCTTCCTTTTGAAGTCTAATAAAATTTGTTCCAGTCAAGCATGTGAAAGAATGTGAACAACTGGACAAACCTGACATACACGAAAAAAAAAGGTAAGTCAGTCATCTATATTTGTCAGTCAAAGATGTTTGCTTTCCAGGTAATTCTGAGAATCAGCTTCCTGAGGCATCAGCCTTTTCAAGTGGGAACGGGATGGGTGTCCGACAGAATAGGCTGTATCTCCACACAGATTTTCTGACTGCAACTTCGCAGCTGTGTGGCATGTAATAGGACAGGTTCAACTTCAGAAATTTTGGCAATACTCTTTCTGATCCCTTCGGGGCTTTCTCCCTACTTTTTAGCAATGAAAATGTTTTCTCTGCGATAAACACATCAACCTGAAGCCCAAATAAGATGAAGATTCTCTGAGTGATACAACCTTACACACATTCCTCTCTAGAGGATGATCCTTACATCAACTCTCATCACCACCCTGAGGCAGAGTGCAGCTTTTCCTAGAAAAAAAAAAGTCAGAATCACTACATTCTTCCTTTTCTGTTTTAAACAGGCCTGGCATGCTACAGAAACACTCCATTTCTCTTGAGACCTTCCACTCACCGGTGCTGGTTTGTTTATTTATTTGTATGTAAACAACCTTAAAAGAACATGCCTCCCAGGCTTGTAGTGTCTCCTCCACCTAGCAAAGACACCATCGTCATATAGACTAAAGTGTAAATAACACGGGAGCGAACACCAGCCTCCCACTGCCAACAAGAACGCGGATCTATACAAAATCACCAAGCCTTCGGGATCACTGTGAGGGTGGTGAGGCACTGTCCCAGGTTGCCCAGAGAGGTTGTTGAGGCCCCATCCCTGGAGGTGTTCAAGGCCAGGCTGGCCGTGGCCTTGGGCAGCCTGGTCTGGTGGGAGGTGTCCCTGCCTATGGCAGGGGGGTTGGAACTCGATGATCTTCAAGGTCCTTTCCAACCTAAACCAGTCTATGATTCTATGATCCAAAAGGCATCCTCTCCTCAGGCTGCCTCCCCAGCCCCACTCTGTGCCTGTCAGTGATGGATGAAGCCCCGGCTGCTCCCAGCAGGGCGGGATGGTGTCCCATACGTGTTTGCAAACACAGAGATTTGCCAGCTCCAGGGCGCAGATTCCAGCTCTTTTGGACCAAAAGCCTGTTTCAGTTTGCAGTCTCCTTGGAGACATAACTCATGGCTTCTCAGTAAACATTAAGATTACTAACAAGGGCCCTCGCCTAGCAATGTTCATCCCAGAATATTGGCCCGTAGTTTCAGACAGGACCAGCCTCAGCTGTCACTGCAGCACATTGCATTTTCAGGCTGAATACCTGACTGCTCTCCAAAACTCCTCGGTCACAGAACGGCAGTGTGACTCTCCTACAGCATCAGCCACTTTCCAGACTCTCACCCTGCCTGTGCTAGGAGATTTGGATGAAATTAATTACTGTAAATTGATGTTATTGAATCATTGCAGATCAGACATCACACAATGAATGCAGCGGTGAGGCTAGCACCGGTTCAAATGCTCAGTGAGGCTAATTGCATGGGTGAACATTTCTTTAATATGCACAAGGCTAAACAACCAAATTAAAATGTAGGCAATTATAAATACTCTGAAGCCTTGTCTATGCATAAAGAGAGATCCTGATGGCTCTGAAGAGAGGGAAACCTCTGGAAAAGAGGCAGTGAGGATCATTTGGGGCAGACACAGAGTGCTAACCTCCTCCTCCACCAGCACAGTTGTTTGCAAAGTATTCATCTTTCTACGGTGCAGTTATGGCTCTTACATTAAATTGGCTTTGTCAAACTGATGCGGCTTTATGGCTGAGCATTGCTACCAGCTTAAAGCTGGCTCTCTCCAGTTCAACTTGTACCTGCTCACATGGGTAAAAGCTCACATGGGTGTAACCAGTAAAAGGAGCTTTAAATCCAAACGAATAATCATTCAAGAAGGTCACGCTGATTTCATTAAGGCGATTTAAACTTCCATTTATGTTAAACTGGTAAAACTTTCACAAGCAGACAAGCCCTCCCTAAAGAATAGAAGAACCCAGTTCTGCTGAACTTGGTAACACGGAGTAATGCGTTCCACTCTGCCAAAGCTTTCCAGCAGTAGGAAGAAATGCCCATCAGTTGCTGCCGGCCCACCTCTGAAACTGTTTGTGTTGTTAGCTGCTAAGGTATGGGATTGTTTTCCCTCTGTCACGGCATTTGACAGGAGGCTTACGGTTCAGACAAGAGCCACATCATTAAGGCAGCGGGTGGGGACGTGCTGCTGAGCACAGCTGCCCCTTGCTTGTGTTGCTTGCAGGGACAGAGCACAGCTTGAGGGGACAGGGGGAGACTCTCCTCTCCTAAAGCTGTGAGCATGCCTGCCCTGAAACCGTGCAGCAATGGTTTAGCCAGGCCTGCCTGGGCACACAGACAGGCTGTTGGAGTCATCTCCCCCACGCTGACTTCTGTGCTCAGTGACAACACCGCTCATTTGTTTAAACCTGAAGGAAGCTCCCGTGCACAGCAAACCATGCTCTGGAGCACCGGCCTTAGTGTCCCTCTGAGGAACCAGTATGCCTTACTCATCCCCTGCTCTGAGCGCTCCAGAGCTGTGCTGCCAATTCTGAACATCCCTTGATGGACAGACACAAAAACTGCAGTCATCTGAGCCCAGTCATGAATCCTCCTGGACTCCCTTGGTGGGTGATTCGGGTAGTCAGAGCAGGAGAGCATGAATAAGCTGGAGGAAAACTCATTTCGGTAGACAGGGAAGGGCAAAGAGAGCGGCTCTATACCTTTCTTGGCCACTGACCTGCATCCACGGGAGATGCGTGCCACGTCTAGCCATGGCGCTGCCTCCCCAGCTGCCAGCGAGCTGCTGAAGAAAGGGATACAGGGACCAAACTGTGACTTTCAAGGCAATGACAAACTAGAGGCAGGTAACAAAGGGGTATGAGGGGAATGGCAGGCAGATAAGGCAGTCATCAGCCCTCTGCAGTTTCTTTATAAAGAATGCAATCAGCATGGAATGATGTACAGCAAAGAGAAAAAGAGAGCATTAAAATTTTTGAAAATCTGCATGCTGTAAGGTTCACTTTTAACCCTAAACTTGATGATGAAAGAAATGTATCAAACATTTGAAAAGGAGTTGAAAAAGAGTTTCAGATGAAACAGATGCTCACAGATCTGGAGTGCCTCCCGTTACAAAAATCTCAGGAACATGCCGGGATAAGACCTCTGGCACAGCTTATCGTGAATGTAATTCTCTGTTGTTTGAGGACTGAGTTGAATCAGTTCACCTCAGGTGAGCTGAGGGGCAGAAAAGAAATGCCTACTGCGTTTTATATAGTGTTTCATTTAAGGCATTTACACATCCAGGACTGTGACAGACCAGCGCCTGGGATGCCAGCTCTGTTGTTGATCTGTACTGCTATAAATGACTCCTGCAACAAGAAAGCATGCAGCATAAAAATCTGATTATATAATTGCTCCACTGTTTGTTTCTCCGCGCTGCCTGTTCACTTCGCTACGTTATCTCCGCTTACCCCCTTCCACCCCCTCTGCACCGCTTGCCTGTGTCCCCAGCTCCAAGGGTGAGGCACGCACTCACGCTGGCTCTGTACTTGCTACCCTCCAGCAGCCACTTTGCCTGTTTTCTAACTTTGGCACGTGCTGGCCTATATTCCTCCTGTTAATGCCGTTATTTGTTAATACCATCTTCGCCCCTCTTCTCTCCAAAGAAGATTACTGAGAATGATTCTTTCATAGAATCATAGAATCATCGAATGGTTTAGGTTGGAAAGGACCTTGAAGATCATCGAGCTCCAACCCCCCTGCCATAGGCAGGGACACCTCCCACCAGACCAGGCTGCCCAAGGCCACCTCCAGCCTGGCCTTGAACACCTCCAGGGATGGGGCCTCAACAACCTCTCTGGGCAACCTGGGACAGTGCCTCACCACCCTCACAGTGAAAAACTTCTTCCTAATGTTCAATCTAAACCTGCCCTCTTCCAGTTTGAAGCCAATCCCCCTCGTCCTATCACTCCATGCCCCAGTAAAAAGTCCCTCCCCAGCTCTCCTGTAGGCCCCCTTTAGGGACTGGAAGGCCGCAATAAGATCTCCCCGGAGCCTTCTCTTCTCCAGGCTGAACAGCCCCAACTCTTTCAGCCTCTCTTCATAGGAGAGGTGCTCCAGCCCTCGGATCATCATCTTTCAGAAGACACGCTTTTCCTCGGCCCCTGAGGTAGTTAGGAGAGTCTTTGAAGAATGTTTAAAAGGAACCCTTTGCCCTCTAGTATCTCCAGCGGGTGTCCCTGTGCACGGGGAGGATCACTAGCAGTGTGCCAGAGCCAGGTCCTAGCAGTTCAGACTGTCACGGCCCCCCCCAGCATGGCTCCACTGGCCGAGGCAGCCCGCAGAGACTTTCCTGGGGGGCTTCTGTCGCAACCGCACAGATGCCAGCTGCTGCTGTGGCATTACACTGGATGTGGCTCCACCAAGCCCGGCACAGCAAGCAGTCAATGGCTTTTCCACGTGCCTTCAGAGGCAACCAGGGTTTCTAGACAAGAAGCAGCTCGCATCTTTCTCCTTCCGAGCCTCTGGCTGTTGGTACTCCAATATTTTCTTGCTCTGTTGCTGTTCTGTGTAAAACCTGCATTGCTCGGGCTTGGCGCTTTCAGCTTCACAGGTACTCCCACTTTGTTCCATTTTTGAGGCTTGTCTTTAGTTCTGGAGTTGCAATGAATGCTCATTGTGCCCGAGTAACAGAAAATGGGATTCTGTCAAATTTCAGTATTTGAATTTATGAACTTAACTGCAATTGGCTGCAGACTTGTCATTGCAATGCATCCTGCTGCATAAAATGATGTAAACTTCTCCATGCAACCCTGCTCTGTGAGTATATGTATGTGGATGACACTGCATCCTTTATTACTTGTGAAATACATATCAATATTGTACTAATAAGTAGGCATTGATTTTTACTGAAAACATAAAGATTTATGAAAGTGGGCAGTGCTGTGTGGCAGAACTATGAAAGCAGTTTCTAGAAAATCTATGAAATATTTTACATTTGAGATACAGAAAAATTTTCTTTCCAAAATAAATCCAAATAGACAGCCCTTCATGGAAAATAGTTTGCTTTCGGTATTGGGCAAGGGCAGGATTTAAAGGCAATTGGTTTGCAACAGAATGAGACTCTGTCCAAATTTGAACACAAATGGCTTCCTTTTATATTAGGGAGAGATTCAAGGAGTCTCTCAGTGAAGCAGGGGAAGTACAGGCGAAACACCTGCGCAATGGCCCCGAGGCAAAAGGGCGAAGCTAAGCAAATGGGGAGACATACCCCAGTCAGGCTGACAATAAAATTCTGCTGTTCCACGGAGTAGGGAACAGTGTATTTAAAGTGTACTGATGCAGACCTGCTGGTAACAGCAAGAAGTAGAAGCTGTAATGAGGACCACTTAGAGAGTCTCCTGTCCATGTTACGCCACCCAGAACCAGGGACTGTAGCAGTGCACGAGAAGTATATGTTTTCAAGTGTCAGTGTTTTTTTGTGTGCTGACACACAAGGTAAATCTTGGGACTGATTTAGAAATTGTGCTACAACAAATACCTCAGAAGCTGGCTCATACAGTGGAAATGCCCAGTCTTAATTCTCCATGATATCATACTCAACAATTGTCAAGAGCAAGTAGAAAACCACTCTCCAGAAGCATAGTATATCCCAGATACTATAGAAGGAGCATTACCTACAACATCAGAAGTACAAATGCAGTCTATACAGCTGATTTCCTCCTCTACTGCATGAACTCCTAAATCCTGCGGAATACTCGGGCTGTGGATACGTGTGTTTCTGCTGATGTGTGTGCTATACAAAAGGATAAGGGACTTAATGTGCTCTTAACAAAGCTTTTTGCTGAAACGAGCCTTTGGCAAGGGGATGAGAACAAGAACTGGAAAGGTTTTAAAGAAGAAATATATCAACCTGGAAAAGTTCTGGTGATTTTATTTGTGGTTCTCAATAATTAGCTGTTTCTGTCTTTACAATTAATTCTTTGTCACTATTATTACCAATGCCTTCAATTTCCTCCCTGTCCCCCAACAGGCTCCAGCTCATTAATATGCAGCTTTAAGCAAGTATCGGAGCTGTCATGCATTTCAAATCTCCCCAAGGAAGCTTTTTAAAATTGTAAGTAAGACCCGATACTGAGACTTATTAGCACCGAACTTGGAAACAAAGCTTCTGTGCAGGCAGTGATGACTCTTCAAGTTACAGTTGCTGTCACCTTTTCTATCCTGAGATTTATTATAAATGTGAATACCTCAAAGGATTTCTTTGATGCAACCAACATTTCCAGCTCTCATAAACTGCTGTTTATTGATAGAACTGGGCTTGTGCCAGCATCTCAGGTTTGAGTGATGAAGCTGAACTTCTAGGTCAGATTTAATTGCACCCACGCTGAGATATACTCAGAAGAAATCCACTGAAAGCAGTAGAGTGATAGTACACCACTGCAAACACACTGTGGCGTGGTGGAGAAACTGGATGTTTGTACACCAGCTAAAAGACAGGTCACAACAGTCTGTAGAGGTGAAATATGTAGATCGAGAACAAAGTCCATCCTCAGTGCTTTGAGACCAGCTTTTGCTCGAGCCTCTGCCTGATATTTATGCCTGTGTCCAAGGCTTTGGCTCCTGCCCACTTGCTTATAAATGTCTGAACAGCCCCGTTTTTTCAGTTCTGTCTGGAATTAAGAACAACAATTGGTCTAACTTCTGAACTGCAAGTATAAATGATTTGCCAGGAGTCAGGTTAGGGCAGATTCCCATGAATACCAGTTACAATAACAGAAGAAACGTGTGAACTTGAAATCGAGAGGTAGCTGTGGAGCTGCCTGTCATTGGCATGTTGGTGATTCTTCTGACTACTTGTCTTTCCTTAGTGACACATGGAGCAGGAGGGGTTGTAAGAGTTAAAGTTGTAAGACCGTAGCAACTTGCACACAAGGGAGCCCAAAGAGAGGGAGAGAGGTATACCTTAATGCTTCTCTGAGAAGAACTTGTTAATCCAGAGAAAGGGTTCCTAGTAGAGCTTGGACTAGTTCCTAGTATCGCTGGACTGATAGCATAGTGTCCTATACTCGGGCCAGCTCAAAATAACAAGAACTGGAAAGATTTTAGCAGCAAAATACCTCCAACTGGTGAATTTGGAGTATCTCAGTTACCAAAAATTCTCACCATTCAATAAAGCCTTTCTTGAATGACCCAAAATACTGACACCTGTTAGGAGGGAGAGCTGATCCAACAGCAACAGAGCCCTGACCCAGGCTTGGCCAATAAAGTCATTAAAGGCTGCAAATTGCAAGAGGAGCTCTCTCAATGCCACCTTCTTTACAGTTCCCCCAAACCTGAGAGGTGAGAAAATGGAAATTTGCTACCGAGGCTCTTCAGGCTCAGTTCACCATGTCCTGAGGTCTTAATTTCCTGACTGGAGATGTTCTTCCTCCTCACCACTCATGGCCCTACTTCTCCACATCAAACCAACCTTAGCCATCAGCTGAAGACTGAGAAAGCCGTGGACATCCTCCTCAGGATCCTGCTATGTGGATGGGATGCAGGTTTTTTTTCCCTTGCTCCACTGCTTCTTTGCCAGACATCACCTCAGCCGCCCTGCGGGCAGGCACCCGCCCTGCCAGTGCCTCCCAAAACCCTGGGTACAAAACCAGTTCATTTGGGCTACTGCCGGAGCCTTCACCCAGCCGGGCAACAGGCAGGAATGAAAGGATGAGGTGTCAGGCAGGCAGGAATGAAAGGATGAGGTGTCAGGCAGGCAGGAATGAAAGGAAGAGATGTCAGACAGGCAGGAGCTGGTCAAGAGCAGGCACCCCACCACAGGCCCAGCTCTCTGGGTGAGCACAGCGCAGTCTGGCACACGGGTAGGACCTGACACCCCCCCGGTAGCAGCGGGGCAGAGGAACCGTGCTACCGTGCCCTGCCTGGGAGGCAACATCTCCTACCCTAAAAACCCTAGGGGGAGTCCAACCCTGGAAAAAGGCACGCTTTGACAGCCCTTTGCGGCCGTGCCCGTTGGAGCTCCATCCCCCCCGCCCCAAGGACAGCAGCCATTTCTCTGAAGGAGGCACAGCGCCGCTCGCCGCCAGGCCCCGGCACCCCGTTACGGATCCCCTACCCCGGCGGAGCCGACCGCTCTCCCCCTGCACCCGAGCGGGGCCGGGGGAGCGGCGGCCGCCTCTTTCCCCTCACCTCCTCACACCCCCCCGGGCACCGCCCGCCCAACCGCCCGGCACCCAACGGCCGCCGCCGGCAGAGGGCGCCCGCCGCCCGCGCAAACGCCGCGGGGCCGCGNCCGCTCGCGCCGCGGCCCTGTTGGAAGCTGGCGGCGCGCTGGCCGAGCTGCCGCCCCTCGCCCTCAGGATCGCCGCCCTCTCCCCCGAGGTGGGCGCTCGCCGACAGAGGAGATGCGGTTGGGCAGGCGTAGCTACCAGCTTGGTAATTAAAGGTCTGCTTGAAAAAAAAAAAAAACCAACCAAAAAACCAAAAAAACAAGCCAAACCGAAATAAATCTGCCAGTTCGCCAGCAGAATCGCCGAGCCCAGAAAAGGAGAAGTTACGCAGCGTGGGGTATTGCCCGCTCTGGGCTGCCAAAGGCTGACACGGCCTTTTCCCGCGTTACCTTGTCACCCTCATCACGTCTCTCTGACAGAACGAAACGGGGGATCTCTGCGTGCGGATTTACGTGACGCTCGTTCCCATGCGGTAGGAGGTCGGGCGCAACCTCCTTTGTTTGGTCAGCTTTTTGGTGGCACCTCTGTACACGCGCCGGGCGCTACTGGTGCAGCCTGGCTACCTTTGGGCAGCATCGCTCGCGTCAGCTTTAGATGAAAGCTTTCTTAACCGGATCAGGAACGGCTGCTCCGCTCTAAGGGTGATAACCCCAGTCAAGTTAAAAGGCAGCAGAGCATCTTACACACCTTTACTACTGGCAGAGTATCTCTGGAAACAAAGGCACTGGGAGATTCCTCGCTCGGTGATGCAGTGGGCTGCTGTTTTGTTTCCTCACGGCTGTTACAGCCCAGGTACATTAGGGATGCTGGAAGGATGCATTTCTATGGAAGTAACAATAGGAGGGTGGAAAGGTGGATGCAAATCCCCTGTGTGTTCTGCCTTCTCAATTGCATCAACCCATCTGCGTTACGACCCTACCGGGGGAACTGGCATTTAGCTATTGCGTCCATTTCTGAGAAAATCAGCAACTTGTTTTGAGGAGGAAGATTTATTAGAAATGATGGTGCTATCTGCAGGATTTGAAATAAAAAAAAAGGATCTGTAAGCAGATACACAGAACCTGCAAAAAAAAAAAAAATTAGAAGGGAAGGATTAATAGGGACACAAGTCTGTAGAATTTCATTGTTAAAGAGATCAATTTATTATGCCCTTGACTGCAAGTAAAATTAATACACGTAAAATTACAAGACGGAAAAGAGATGCCAGTGACTGTCATAAACACAGCTTGCTTTTCTTTCCTAGTTATTTAGGGAGGATTGGGAACACTTGTGAAATCACGTTCATTAAAGCCCTGAATAGAGGCAACTAACCAATAACTGCGGTGGAAGCAACAAGGTCCCCCCCCCCNCGTCCCTCCCCCCTCCCGCCGCCCTTTTCAAGAAGAGGGGGGAAATCACGGCCGTCAATCAAGAAATACTGCAAAATAAAATGGACCCTCCTGGCAGCCGAGGCACGGCGCAGACCCGCGGCGGGGCTCCGCCAGCCCTCTCGCAGCCACCGGCCCTGCAGCTCCGCCGCTGACCGGGGAGCGCCCAGGGCTCCGCAGCCCGGGTCTTCCTTCGCTTCCTTTCCCTTCTCTTCCCCTCGCGAAACTGTCAGGCACAAATGGGCAGGAGGATATTGGCTGCAAGGGACGCGGAGGCTCCTCCCAGAGCCCGGATCCCGATATTTTTGGAGGATTTCTTTTAACTCAGTTACAAACCTCGGTGAGGGAAACAAGTTGCCGCTGTGGCGGAGGCAGAAAGCGCCTCTGCTCGGGCGAGCGCGGCTCCCGCTCCCTCTTTCACCTTCCTAAAGCAACCTTGGATGCTTCGCCTCGCTCGTGGAGGAGAGCTGCGGCCGGGGGGAATGCTCCTACTCTGGATGTTGCTGTTTCTGTGAAAAAAAAACCCCAAAACCCAAGGATTGTAAGGGAATGAGAGGGAAGACAATGAGGAAAAACCGACCGGGAGAAAACCCCATCCCCAAGCGTTTTCCCGAGAACTGACGGTGTTTCGGGGCTGAGCGATCCCGTCGGAGGCTTCGCCCGGCGGAGGCAGCAGCCTGCCCGCTCCGCGGGGGGGGGAACCTCCCGCCGCCGGTTGTCCCCTTCGGATGCGGACTGGGAAACCTGTAGGAAATTCTCCCGCCGCGCTGCGAAGCCACCATGAATTCAGTGGCTGGAAATAAGGAGAGGATTGCCGTCACGGCGCGCAGCAGAAAATACGGGGTAAGTCGTCGGCGGAGGGGCGGCTCGGAGGGGTGACCGCCGCCGCCGCGCCGGGGCTCCCGCGCCCCTGGCCCGCCGGTTACCGGCGCCGCCGGCTATCGCCCCCCGGCCCCGTTCAACTTCCCCGGGGAGGGGCGGGGCGGCGCGGCNGCCGGCGCCGCCGAGCATCCCTGCCTGACCCGCTGCTCCTTCTCCCGCTCCAGGTGACCGACCCCTGCTCCCCCACCAAGCCCGCCGCCCCCTTCTCCCCCGAGAGCTGGTACCGGAAGGCGTACGAGGAGTCCCGGGCGGGGAGTCGCCCGGCCCCGGAGGGAGCCGGTTCTGCCCTGGGCTCCTCCGGCACCCCGTCCCCCGGCTCCGGCACCTCTTCGCCGGGCTCCTTCACCGGTTCGCCGGGACCCGCCTCGCCCGGCATCGGCACCAGCTCCCCCGGCTCGCTGGGCGGCTCGCCGGGCTTCGGCACCGGCTCGCCGGGCTCCGGCAGCGGCGGCGGCTCCTCGCCGGGCTCCGACCGCGGCGTCTGGTGCGAGCACTGCAACGCCCGCCTGGCGGAGCTGAAGAGGCAGGCGCTGAAGCTCCTCATCCCCGGGCCCGTCAGCAGCAAGGTGAGCGGGGGGCCGGGGCGGAGCGGGGCCATCCGTGTGCTGCTCGGCGCTGTCTGCGCTGCGGGGCCGCAGCCGCCTGGGAGCGGCCCCCCACGGCCGGTGGGGCTGCGGACCGGCTCCCCGTTGGGACTGGCAGCCACCCGGGCTCCCCTCTGCCGCTGTCACCGCGGAGGGTTTGGGGGTTTATTTGAGTTGGCCCCTTCTTGGTTGTGTTCCCTTTTTCCATCCTCTCCTCCTGCTGCCTGTGGAGCTGCCAGGCTTCGGGAGAGCCTCTGTGACAGTCCTTCAATCTTGCTCCTTGCCTCCCTCTTTCATTGCATTGACAGTGGTTTTACGTTGTTATTTCCCATCTACTTGCTCTTGTTTCTGGTGAGGGGCAAGCAAAGGTGGGAAAGCCACATGGGAGTCATTGGTCCCTTTTTCTTTTGCTGTCTTTGATCCTTACAGGATGAATTTACAAAATATTCTGAGACTTGGCAGCCAACTTAGTGGTAAGGTGTGTATGGTCTGATACACATGGCTTGTACTTCCATTGCAGGGCCAGGTGCAGCAGAGACCCTCCTGTAGCTCCAGGTTCAGATGAGACATTGAAATGCTGCATGAGCCCAAAGGTCACCTAGGGAGGCTGTGGCAGACCATGATATTGAACCTAGCTCTCCATGCTCATCCATTAATACAAGGACAACTTGGTGATGTTTTTTTCTTACAGAGAAGCACTAGATTTTTTAACTTTTTTTTTTTTAAGAAAGATTAGAAATACTCAAAGCTGCTGGACCATGAGTATTGGGTTGAATAATCCTGTGCCTAAAAAGTGTGCAAGCATTTCTGAAATCTGGCTGCAGGTTTTAAGAGCTGCCTGATCATGGATAGAGTTGGATGTCTGTTTTCTGCTTCTGTTGGGAAATCTGGTACTTCCAAAGGCATACTCTGAAATTCCTTGGTTTTGTTTTGTTTGGCATTGTTTGTTGTTTCCCCTGTTTGTTGTGCATATAAAGATTAAGGCTAACAGCCCTAAAAGAGTGACCCAGCAGCCTTTGGCTGACCCTGTGCTACCAAAATAGTAAGCATTGGGCTCTTCCATAGCAACCCTGTGAGTGTTGCATTGTGAATGGGTCTACAGCTCCCAGAATGTAATACAATGCAATTTTGTTTGCCCTGTTGGGTCCAGGTACTATCAAATGATAATATTTACTCTTCCACTTCAAAGAGTTTTCATTAGTGGTTACGATAAAGAGGTATCATGGAAAAGAGCCGACTGCTGAGAAAGGGTCTCTGGTATTGCTGTTGTGTTGTACTCTCTATTATTTATGTATGTACCGTTTGAGAGGGAGTTGGTGCTCTTGAACAAAAGACTTAAGGGCTGGTTGTTACCTTGTCTCAAAAGCTGGCTTAACTGAATTATTCATGAAAAGGGAAAGGTGGAACCACCAAAACTAAGAGTCAATTTAACCATATTAATACATGGTTGGTTCCCTGGAAAGTGGCCCTGTACCAAAATCTTCACAAATTTCAGGGTGTGTGATTTGACAGTGATTACTAGCTGTAGGTATAGAGGAGAAATTACGGATATGGAAGCCATCAGAAAAATGGAGGTTGGGGGTGGAGGGGAGATAAAACGTAAGCATCAAGGCTTTGTATCCCTCACACAATGTTAAATAAATATTGACAGAATTTGCAGTCATGTAAAGATTTGTACAGGCTTCTCTTACTGTAATAGTGGTAGTTGTTGCCTATCCTAGCCTTCCTGAGATGTTACCCTTGTGTTACTATTGTTATTTGTTCTGTTCTGTTGTTCATGTAGTTTAGCTGATAGTCTTGTACAGGCTAATCTTTATTCATGTCAGTAGTAAGCTTTACTTCTCTGTTTTTAGCCCCCTTGCCTATGTTTTTTTTTCTTCTTACATCTCCTTTCCAAACCTTCCGGTTCTGCAGGAGTGCCTTTTACTAAACCATTGCTATCTAATATATGTACTTAGGGGGAAGGAAAGAGGCACAAGTAAGGTGGTCTCTGTGGTCTATGGTGACCCTCTAACCTATTTGCAGGTTCAATCCTGTTGAGATACTCCAGCTTTTGGCATACAGTTCCCTTCTGCAGATGGGTGCTACCTGGCAGTGGCTATTTGCAGAAGCAGCCCTTTCTCTCACACTTCCTGGCTTATTTACAACTGTTAAGAACTTCTGGGCTTGTGATTTCTGCCTTCAGCAGATGCTGCCCAGGACAGTGAGGCTTTGGCCTAGCTGATATAGGATACAAATATCACAGCTAATGCCACTGACTTCTTTGGATCAGGGCTGCTGTGCCGGTCCTGCAAGTTCATTGGTGCTGGCTTCCACTGGGTAGCCTGGTCAGTGTCTGCTTAGGGGAAAGCAGAACCTCTGAGGGTGAGATGTACAGGGTCTTGCTCTTGCAAGAACGTGGAAAGCTGTCACGTGTCTGGGGAGAACTTACTTCAGTTTGGGTTGAGACTGGAGTCTGCCATGCTGTGTTAATGTAGCTGGCACTTTTCAGGGTCCTGTGAGGTCTGCTCTTGATTGCTGCTATGGGAATGGGTTTTGGGGGGGCTAGAATTGATTTTGCCACTGAGTTCAGTGGAAGAAGGAGCAGATCACATTCCTGATTCTGGGTGTTCCCTCAGAACTTGCAAAGCATCTTACAATTTAGGATTGTAGGACACAGCTAATTGGCAGTATGCCTTTATTAGAACTATTAAATGGAGCATTTAAAGTGTATCAGTCTTCTAGTCAGCTAGATCTAGCTGACTTGCATGATGATTTTTGTTGGTGCTGTTGAAGACAGCCTAGAAATTTCATTGGCATCATAAATATAGTCTGTGGCACCTGTTTCACATTTATACTGTATTTATAAATGCGTATAACCCTGGGTATTGTGTATTGCAGAATATGAGGCTATCTGTGTTTTGACACATACCTACTAGCAGACACTGGAATCCGCAATAACTTATCTGAATGTGAACCTACATTGATGTTTTCTACAGTGTGTAATCATGTAAAGGTTTGTGTATATCTGCAAATTGTAATAGTATACTTAATTGCTGCATAAACAGACCAGGCTTTATGTGTGAAGCTATGTACTGAAGCTTTTCATTTGATACAGAAAAAGCCAGACTTAACCTAGAGCAAACTGCTTCTGACTCGCTCATTGTTAGTGTTGAGCTTTCAGTTTTAAATAGAAGCATTCTCTCCTAATAATACATCAATAAGATGAAAACTTGAGATTTTGGTGTGGGTTTTTTTTTTTGGTGAGGCACAAAGGTGAGGAATATATAATTATAGTTGTGGTACTTTAATTTACCCACTTAAAATGACAGGTTCCCTGCCAATTACAAAAAGAAAAATGCTAGAAGCTTGTTGTTTCTCTTTCCCCCTCTTGTGATACAGATGTGACTTAATGATGTACAGCAATTATCTGCATACAAGGGGTTATGTTTTATGAGAATGAAATCTTATTGTAACTCCCATGCAAAGCATGCCTGTGGGAAATGACTAGCACAAGCGGTTGTTAGAATTGCACGTTGTAGTTTGTAACTGAAAGGATCTTAGAGCCATTGGCCGTTGTTTGGGTTTTTTGTTACAGTGTGAAACGTTTGCATGATGATAAGGATTGTCTCAAAAATTATTAATATTAATTTTTTTAGAAGTGTTAAGCTTTTTCTTAGGCTATGTTTTCAGGTGTTTGACATCACACTCCCTATTTATTGGAATTTGTGCGAAATCCAGTTGCCTTGAGTTCAAACCTGTGATATCCTCTGGCTTCAAAGGAACACTAACCTTGCAGGCATCCAACAACAAAAAAAGATCATTAAGTTTAATTGAAGAGTTGCTATATTTATGTGTATCAAATTACATTATGTGTAAATAATCGATTGAATGCTAATAAAAATAGTCTTAAGCTGGCGATTATAGATTTGTTAGTATGGGATTCCAAAAATCCTGAATACAGCCTTTAAGCCAAGAGGTAATGTGGATGCGTAGACATGAATATCTGCTTGGGCGTGTTGTGATTGGGTCAGGAAGTAAGGATGCTATTTTAAATGCTAGAGATGGATAGCACTGATGTTGTTAGGTGATTTATATTCTGGACTATCCTCTAGCTAAAAAGTCTGTGCTTCTGAGTATAAGAATTGGGTAAATTCTGGTTTAGCACAGTGTGTCCATGAAGGGGGAAGGAAAGGACGTGCATTCAGGGTATAGTTTTGGTTCCATTTTTCACAAATATACTGACACTTTATCTCATCTTTTGCTTGCATATGGTTGAATTTGCCCTTTTCTATTTCAAAGGTGTTCAGTAGTCACAGACTTGACTAATAATTATTAATAATGAAGAAAGCCCTGAAGCTGGTCTAATGAAAAATAGGCTCCCGTTAGCTTGTAGCTACTTTAGAAACATTCCCAGTAGAGACAGGACAGTAATGAACCCTTCCTCAAAGCTTAGCAAGTGACACAATAATGGAATTTCATTTCGGTCCAGACCTTTAATTTGTGAACAAGCACGGCCAGTCTGTATGGTGACTTAATTCACTGTGCAAAAATCTCAGGCACCTAATCATTTCATCCCAACTCATTGTAATGCAGATAGGATTATTGCATTAGAAATGTGATTTTAAATGGCCTGAGGCAGTAATTTGTCAGCATTTGGAAGGATTAACTCCATTAAAGTTTAGGCAACAACAACCATTCTTTTGTGTTGCATCACAGGTCACAATACCAAACATTTAGCATAACTCATCTGTGAATCTTCTTACAATTTTATGTTTCCTGGCAAGTTGGGAAACCACAAGCTACTTCATTTGCCCTGGAATTACAGCTGCTTACGAAGGTCCAGAGGAGACAAATGGATATGCCTTCACCCCTGATGAATTAATGTAAACCCTTTTCCCAGAGCAGCTGGAAGTCTTGCTGCTGCAATCCACAGTGTCAATATGTGAAATGATATAAGTATTTCTTTCAAGCCTGAAAATGTTTGAGGTAAGGGTGAAGATACTGTATATTAAAGACTGCTTTTTGGGAAGCTGTCAATCTGCTAGCTCTGCAGCTTTCTGCATGGGATCAAAAAGGCTCGCCATTATTGAGTGCCCTGGAAATTAGGAACAGGCCTATGATTGTATTTAGTGAATTGAGACTATGGTGTTTTTCCTATCAGAAAAGAAAGTACTTTAGGAGACCATAGACAGAGCTGTTGGGGGTGGCGGGGGAAGTATTGAGGAGCAAAATTTTGAGATTTTTTTTTTTTTTTTTTCCAGGGACTTAGCTGTGAATCTGGAAGCATTGTGTTCAGGAATACACAGTCAATGCTTACCCTGTAGCTGGCCTCTTCATGCTGGGCTGTTATTAAGTGACAAAGTTCCTTCAAGGTGCTTTATACGTGCCATGGATGCTGCACCGCTTTCTAAAATCATCTTGTATCTTTAGATAGTCTTATTTTCCTAGAAGTAAATGTTGCAACATCCTTAGCAACCTTGTATAACAAGCGTAGGATTTTGGCTTATAATTTTGGAAGGGGAGGAGGAAGAAAGGTAGTCTGTACTGAATTCCCCAGAGAGTGTTAGAAAAAATGTCACGCATTACTAGCATGGGCCATCAGCATGTAATGAGATTCACGCCTGCGTCAGCAGATTATTAGAACGTTGCAGTGCTGTGTATGTAGGGTTGAAAGACATTTGCAGTTTTGCCACATCAGCAGCACATAGCCTTTGACATCATATAATTGGGGTGCTTCCAAGCACTGAACTTGCAGCCTTCTACTGCAATAAACTCGGCTGTCATACTCTACATAATGATGTAGTAGGAACTGCAGCATTTTGTGACATGTGGTCTGCATGTCAGAAGTGAGAGATGTTCTAAGTTAAATTGCTAACTTAGATCTTAGCAATGTGTCACGCTGTAGCTTGAGAGGCATGTATGTTAATAAAATGTGAGGAATACAAGCATGTGGGCTTCCCCCTGCCATTGGATAAATCATTCCTAGTCCATATTATTTGTTGCTGAAGCTGCAATTCAAGAACTGTCCCTGATTGATCGCAGAAAAGCAGATTGCACATTCACTTTGAATTAGGCAAGCTGTACCGTGTAACAGCAGCCTGCTGAACAAAGTAGCATCCCAAGAGTGGAAAGTTCTTGAGGCATCTTCCACAGTCTCCCCAATTATTGGACCAAATTTTGTTTGCGCTGTGACACTGATGGAAGTCACAACAATTAATGCATTGCTCTCCTAGAAATCAGTGGTAATAACTGCAAGCAGTCTGCTGCACTCATGCACTGAAATGCTGCTTTTCTTTGGAACCTTCAGCTTGCATGTTTGAAAGACGTGGCAGTATTTCATTTAACAGTTTCTGTTAAGATGGGGTGGTCACTGGAGCAAGGTTGTTTTAGATGAAAACATACCGTGGCTGCATCCTTATTCAGAGGTTAATTGAACTCAAATCCCCAGTGACTACTCTTGCCCAGTTTTATTTTTAATTGCCTTCTATGCAACCTTCCTACATTAAACCAGGGTTTTAAAAAAATACATACGTATGAGCATAATTAAGCTGCTAAGAACTGTTTAGATCTCTGGTTTTGAAACTTGAAATGTATAATCAGACACCTTCTTGGTACAGTTGTAATATCTCGTAGCATCTACAAGCAGAATATACATTTGTTTATGCTTCTCTTCTTTCCATTCCTCTGTTTAGATGATATTACACTATAGCTTAGTAATGCTGTGATGAGAGTGTTTTTGAGCTTTCTCCAAGTAAAAGCACAGACCAACACAAGACACTTAATAGGGCAGGGGAATGTTGACTGGACTGTTCTGAGCTTGCGATGGAGGCTATTCAAAACATCCTGCAAGAAATGTCAATTATTGAAAACTCTTTTCCTTGTATAACACGAACAGAGAAGAGGTCTGAATCTGAACTTTGTCAGTCTATTGACTTACATGGAATTTGCCCTAGCGACAGGATTCTGACTTAAGTGAGATGAGCAGGATTTCTGTTAGGCCACAGCTCTACCTATCCTGTACCTCTAACCAGGGAATACTTGCATGCCTTTAGAGCAGCAGTCAGACATACTGCTTGGGCTGAGCAGGGCTAAGACATCCTGGCCCCTTACAGGCTTCCCAAAGCGCCTTTTCTTTCTCCTCTCCATGCGAAGGTCATAAGTTAGCATCCCTGCAGGTCTCCTGTGTGAATATATGGTGGTTGCTCCCTGCCTTAGTTCTTATCAAAATGATAGATAGTTCAAACTCTTTCAATAGCGCTGCTTTCTAAACTCAGATCCTTTTGATTGAAAGGTCAGGGACTGACTAGATGTGCTGTTGCAACAGCAGAAGCCAGTGATGAGAAAGGTACTGATGAGAGCAGCACAATGCATCCAACCGTAACCTCAGCTGTAACTAGTACAGAATATAGGGATTACTTTTTAATTACCTTACGAATGAGAAAGTAAAGGAAAATATGATACCAGCTATACAAATGAATCTGTTTTAAGAAATTGGTGTGTTCAATTGCAGCTTGGATTTATTGTTGTCATATCAGAATTCTATTTATTTTATTTGAAATAATACAGTGTAGAAGGGCTGTTAAAAGCTACTTACCATTCCAGCATTGTTGTGCTGTTTAAAATTTATTTTCATTTTCTACTGTGTTTACTCTTAGTTGTCACTAAGACCTGCTGTTTTGTTCAATCTGTACTAGTAAATCATATAGTCTATGGTTGATCTGACGCTTCTTATATATTATAAAATATTTTGCATTTTCTGGGAGGGAAGAAAAGAGATTTCAGTTTGAAGAAACCTTCAGACTGGTTTCCTCTGCTCAGCTTTCCTCTGAAACTGTACTTAGCAGTAGTTCTTGTGATGGAAAATAATAATAAAAAAGATTGCCAAGGAAGTTCTGTTTGAGATACCTGAGGGAACTGATGGGGTATTAAATTGGACTTGGTTTACAATTCATGATGGAAAGAAAAGACTTCCCCCTCCTCAGAAGGAACTGGACACTTCTAGATTCACATAACTAAATCCTGTGTTGGTGTAAGAGTTTTGTATTGCATATTTAAACTTGTCATGCCTTCCTTTTAAACAAAGTAGGGATGAGTCTGCTCACTTTACCCTACAAGTAGGAGAACTTAACTGTGGCCCTGTGGTATCTGCTATGTTAGTGGTTGGTCAATGATCTTATTCAATGGATTTGGTGATTCAGGAAAAGAGCGTTAAATGCCTTTTAAAAACTATTCTAGTAAAAAAAAAAAAATACTCCAAGCCACAGTGAGTGTGGCTCTGGAAAACACTTTAAATTTCCTGTTGGTGGTGTGTGTCAGAGGAACTGTTATGCTGGAGATAAGATATCTATCTCCAGTGCAATATGGCTGATGTAAAGCATCCATCCAGCTCTAGTGTCTGTAGGAAAATCTTAAATTGGGAATACAAAATTCCCTTCTCTTTCAAATTACCTTCAAGTGGCACTTGCTTTATATGTATTTGTTTTTTTACAATGTGTTTCGACCTGCAGATTTTCTGTGATCTATTAATAACAAGCCTCTAACTTATATTTCACCATGCTCCCTAAATCATAAATACTCTGACATGATCATTTACTTGCACCTGAGTATTCACAACGGCTTCTCTATTCCATGAGCTTGCATGGGAACAAAATTCTACTCACATAAATGTTTGGGGGAAAAGCAAATGAAAGGAGACTTTGACATCCACCAAAGTAAATATTTTCTTTTTCTGAAGAAAAAGTGAAAACTCAGTGGTTGGGGGGTTTCAACTTTATTCAAAACTGTCTGAGCAGACCCACCTCAGCTGTGGAATTAATTTTTCCCAAGTTGTGTTTCATTCCCTCTTTCTTTCCCACCCTTATAATTAACTGAAGATAAACAAGGATTCAGGAATACAACCCCTCAATTTCTGTGGGGTGCTGTGTGCTTCTGTTGGGAACTGCCCATTCCTTTTATCAGAGCATAGTTGAAGATATGAAGGAGATTTCTGCAGTGCTGAAGATGATGGTCGCTCTGGAGTCCTTTGCTAAAAGTGGGGCAGAACGTGGCCTTTGTATGGTTCTGTCCTGGCTCCTGTAAGAGTCACTTTGGCTTTGGTTAGACAGAAATTTGTCCAACTCAGACTTGATTACGCTGAAGTTATTCAGGAGAGCGGGCTTCTGCCTTCTCAATGATAGCCTGAATGATTGTGTGCCACTATTTCCATTGGACAGTTTGTTTTCTGTGCCTCTTAGCTAAAGGAACCTCTGACCTTCTAAGTGCCAAATGCTGAAAGAATTACCTGTTTACTCCATCCACCTGATGGACTCCAGCAGAAAGTCTAGTGTGCAATAAGGCAGTCTTGGCTTTAAGCAGGCGCTGAACAGCAAGAATAGAAGTCATTACTCTTCATTTCTCTATTAGTTTCACTGCTCATTTAATAGTACCGGGCAAAGAAAAACATTAATATCCTATTCAGCAGCCAAATGCACCAAACTGGGAGTTGTGACTTGTGTGTTTTCCTCTTTTCTAATGATATCATTAAAATTTAACAAGTCCTCTAAATCATGTTAGTATTCCCTGGGTTAATATTGCTGAAATTGCTGGCAGCGTTCCCACAGGAAGAGTTAACAGTGGCTGAGGCTGTGCGGCTGGCATTTGTTGCTCCGAGGGAGGTGTTAGGACTGGAGAAGCCCTGGCACCAGAAAGCCACAATGGAGGCTTTGGTGACAGGGGGCATTTGCAATACACATACATATTCTTTCCTATTCACCTCTCCCTTTTCACTCCCTCCCGCCTTTTCTCTCCCCACTAGTCCTAAAGCTGTCATTTCAGCTCATACTCGTTAGATTTCTAATGGAAATTCTTGACAATAAGCCTGCATACATGTGAACCTAGCAGGAAGGCACACAAGTGTGCTAGTTGGTGCGAGTGTCAGATTTAAGAGATTGTTAGACTGTAGATGGCTTTTACTGGAGGTCGGGAAGGCTAACAAAGTGGGAGATGCAATTAAAATGGTATTTGTTAGAAAGGAATAGCTAGCTGTCTGGGCAGACTGAACATGGGCAAATGATGGGTAGCTGGAAGGCCATTAATGATGGCTTTGTGAGCAGTTCTGCAGCATGGGTGGTAAACCTAAATGCAGAGCTGCTCTTTTAGCATGCCTAATAAGACTTCCTTTTTTTTTATCCTGTGTGTCAAATCCATTTTTGAATAATGGATTTGACAAACATTCTGTAGATTTTTGGTTTAGATTTAGAGGTGGGAGAAAGAGGTGGGGTGGGTAGGAGAAGAAACTGGCTTAAGGAGCTTTTCGGTACACTCTCCCATTACCATAAAAACAAGGCTTTGCAAGATTTTGCAGAGTTGGTTTTTGCAAAGTCATTCATTCAGTGTTCCTGGAAAGAGGTGGTTTGGTGAGGAATAGGAGATGGGACAGGCAGCCCATCAAAATGCCTTCTCATTTTAAATGAACAGTTGGGATCTGGTTCTTAAGTTCTTGATGAGAGCTCTGATATTAAAAAAGAAATCCTTTCAGAATTGCTTTTGCCATTGCAATCATCTTTAATTGTTAGAGGTATTTGATCACATCTCTGTTTTATCCTTTTCTTGACTGGTGAACTGTTGGGTGTTTGGCTTCAACATCATTGTCAACCAGAGAGAAATGGGTGATGGAAACCCAAATCCTTTAAAAGGCTGAGCTCACTGTTGGTGTCCTTAAAGCTTTACAGAAACAGTTCATATGACAGTTGTGTTTTGTTTGGGGGTGTGTTTGTTTGTGGTTTTTTTTTTTTAAAAGCGCCATCCCTATAATTTTTCATCTCTCTCTCTCTCAAAACAGAAACCAGCAAGCGGCCAGAAGAGTAGAAGGCAGTTAAACCAAAGGCAGTATTTTTTATTCTGAAACTAGGTTTTCCAAAGACCAAGGTGCATCCTGTAATCTAAGGATGTAACTAGATTTTTTTCTTTCTTGTATCCAATTCATTTGTTTCTTGTTTACTGGTCACAAAGACCTATATGTTCCATACTGTCAATTTGAGACTTGGTATAAAATAGGGACTTAACCCATTGTGCTAACAGTTTCACCCAATATAGCAAATGACATACAACATACTGCACCAGCAATAGTTGTGAATTTAGCCTGGCTTTTCCTTTCCCTAAGTCTGTCTCTGAAGGAAAAAAAAAGAAGTTTGATTTCCAGATCAACTTGAATTCTTATAGTATTAAGCTTACTAATTCTGTAGTATTACTATACTGGACACTCTAAGGGTGTGCTATTAAGTAGTAGTACGTATTCCAAATAGTTTAAAAGCACAATAGAAAAGACTTAAGGTGTGAGAGGAGAGCTAAAGGTGTGTGTGGGTATACATGAGGACTGAATGCACTGGTACCAACAGCTCCAAATGAAGCGCTCTACAGAATGAAGTGCTTTAAACTGCCAGCCTTCTTTGTCAGTCCTGGTTACTTAGTTCTTTCTAACTTGGTCTGCCACTGTCTTGCCTATTTAATATTCCACTTAAGTATAACAAGAGTTGAGACATCCAAGATGCCTGTATCTCCAGGAGTCAGCTCTGCTGATGTGAATGCTTGTGTTAGCTGTTTATAAGCAATAAGTAAACAGAGGTATAACGAGGAGGGGGAGAGGTGGAAGGAAAACTGTTGTGACTTGTCTTAATTTGCTGTTCTTTTTATCAGCAAAGGAAATAAATTCTGTCCCTTTCCTGCTCTAAACGCGTGCACTTTGGATAATAGGAATCGTTTCAATAAGCACACGCTGCTAAGGCCCAGATAAGAGCTATTTCTGTGCCTGAAATATCAAGGACCAGAGCGTGCTATGTGGGAAGCTGGTGTGGAATCAGGCTGCTGAGGAAGCAGTGTGTAGTAATGCGCATGGGTGACACTGATAAATGGCTCCTCTAAGCAAGCATCTGCAGCAAATTGTCAGACTGAGACTTCCCGGCATACCCTAGACCTCTTCGTGAATGAAATCTCTGTTGTGCCATTATTTACCCACCTCCATATGAAATGAGAGGCTAGAATTCATTGCTTCAGTGCAGCTTTTATGAGTTTGCTCTCTTTATGCACATATATGTTTATGTGTGTATATATTTCTTTTTCTGCAGCAATGGCTGCAGAACTCCCGGTGTCCTCTCACTGATTAGCTATAGAGCTTTTTTGAAATAGGACAAAATGGCTTTCAGGGTAAAGGACAGGTCTTTTATTTCTGGAACTCTAAAATGAAATGTGTTCTATGTATTCTTTTTTTTTGGGGGGGGCAGACACATATATAATTAAGGTAAGTAATAAGCATGGCTTGTTTTTTGTTGTTTTATTTTGTTGTGGTTGTCTTAGCAGAGGTTGTGGTGGCTGGGGAAGAAAGGAAAAAGGTGTTGGATTATCTTCCTTTTTGAAGAATCATGATTACTGTCTTCAAAAGGCAGTATTTTGCACTGAAGTAAAGCCTCTCATTTTTTCTGTGTTACCATTGGACATCACCTGTGCACGAAAAGAATCGGACTTGCTCTTTGCATTTCTTCAACATGTATTTTTTGACTTCTTTGAAGCAATTTTCTAGAATAACTTGCCACTGAAACTGAAACTCTGGTAATTTAAGTTTTGATGGAAAGATCTCTTGAGATCAGGGTAGAATTTCTGGCCTACCTAGAAAAAACCCAATGGTAGCTAACATGTACTCCCAGTACCTAAAGATCCAGATAAGTTCCCTGCTCTTCTTAATTCCAGCCAACACATCAAACCGCAAGGCTCTGAGTAATGAACTTCTTGGGGTTGAGCTGCAAGGATATAAAATGGTCTGCTGACAGAGCAGCAGACAGGTAACCCAGTGTGTCAGGACAGAAGGATTTAGCATGCACACATAACTTAGCTACCAGATTATACTAACAAGCACCTTAGCTGAAGTTTGTCTTCACTGGCAACATAAATAAATCTGACAGGGAGTTTTTGTCTTGTGCAGCTGAGGATATATGTCCTGTCCCACCACCCTGCAGTGATGTTGATGGCTGTCTGCAACTGCTCTGCACTGCTGCTGCAGCTCTCTTAAATTGTTGCTTGACTATTGGAACACTCAGCTTCTTGCTATCTTAGTCTTTGCCCTTAGGCTATTTCTGTCTGTCTTGCTGGCTTTTTGTAAAAAGCTTTAATATTTGCTTGTGATGTGGGATGGGACCTTCCCCACAGAAGTTTCCATAGGAAAAGACCTTTTTAATCGCTCTGTGGAAGAGGACTGATGCTCCTAGAGGTAGAGTCCAGTGGTGTGTAACACTTAGATGCTCATGGAAGTCACAGGACTTCACACAGTTGCAAATATTCACATCAATGTGCCCATTACTGGACTACATGAGTAGATCTCATCTCCGTAAAATGCCTGCTGCTTCTGTTTTTACAGCTGAGGAGAGGAGACACAGAGCAACTTGGTGAAATAACTAGTTGCATAAAATGGAGTCCAGGTTTCTTATGTGCTTGTGCTCTTGACTAATGGGTTCTTTCCTTTCTTGCTGATGTTGACCATGTAATTCTGCAACAGTTCTTGTGTGCTGGCTTAGCATTGGCCCTCCTGACTCTGTACAGAGAGGGAGTTGTGGTTTGCATTTCAAAGCTGTTGGCCTTAAAGGGATTGGAGTATGGCAGTTGAATATACAGTAACTAATTACCCAGTTATGACAAAAAGTCTTTTAGAAAGACCTTGACTTCTGATTCTTTGATTGGTACCAGAAGTTGGCTGTTAGTTTAAAAAAAAAAAAAAAAAAAATTGCTAATGGGGTTGGGTGTCTTTCTGTGATTATTTTTTCTTTTCCAAGAGATTGTTTACTAATTCTCTTTCTCTTTTCTCCTACCTTGGACAGTTCATATCTATGAATAATTTAATTGTCCTTGGCTGTCTGCTGATGTGAATGGCATGCTGTTAGGCATTCTGTATTCATGTGGTATTTGTTAATGTTTGTTTTGTATTCTGTCTGCCTCTCTGCCTTTCCAGAGATCAAATGGATGATGCAAGGCTTGACAACATATAAATGCTATTAAACTGTATCTGAAAGAACAGAAAGGGGGCCTTTGTCACTTCATTAGTTAGAACATTAATTGGAATAGATTGTTCAGTGTTTTTCTTGCCAGTGGAGAAGTAAATGTTTATGTGAAAGCATTTTTCTACTTTTTGAAAAGTTTGTCTTGAGAATGTTTAGAATGTATAAGTAGCAATTTGTATTGGCTTACACGATATCTCAGATGTGTTCCCTCTCTGTTTCCTAACCCTAGATATTCTTTGTTACTGTCATTATTCACAAGGTTTAAACTGCAGAATTACCTGTTTTCTCTTCCTCTTCATTGAGGATTGCATTGCTTTAACTGTTCTTGTCATGACTCTTGTCAAGCAAAAAAAAAAAGCATCTAACTTTTTTCTTTTTACATCCTTTCTGAGCCAAGCATAAGCACCACTATTAGTATTCCAAACATTTATTTAAATCCTATCTGTAATCCTCATGAGCCTCAGGTTGAGACCCTGAGAACAGTAGGCAGAAAGCACACCCCAAGCTACTCTGTCTGCAGTTTTGCCAGGTGAATGGGAAACCAGGCTAATGCTTTACTGCAAGTCTATAGAGTGATCTCAGGGATGAGTTTCCCTTCTGAGAAAGCTTCATCTTTTGGGGAAAAAAAACATGCTAAGAACGGGAAATAATATTTTCTATCATGGGTAAATCACTTAATACCTGCTTTCCTGCTGGCTGTTACAGTAATAGTAACTTTTTAAGGTAACATTGAAATTTTTCATCATCCACAATTAAAAAGTGTTTGAGTATATGCTGCTGCTCTAACAGCCTCCGCTTTTGTAGATATTTTGGCCAAGTTCCTCAAAGCTGTTTATCTTGTGTTTCTTGTGGTGCTTACCAGAGTTCACTACAAGTTGCTAGGCTTCATAAAACTGCTGCATAGCCCTGTAGGCAGCAGAGGGTCTTCTGAAGTGCTTCTGATGCTGGGGTGCACCTAATGCAGGGAAATAAATTCCTATAAAGCTGACCCCACTGTTGCTGGATGGCTGGATTGCAGGTACATGCTTGCTTTGCTTGGCCAATGCCTCGGGAGTCCGGTTCTGTAGCTCTTGTCCCTGGATTTCAGCCAAGTGGCTGTGGGTTCTGAGACTGGGCATCAGGGCTGCAATGTCTCTTGAGGCAGGCGTGTTTGGAAACACTGTTCTCAGTGTGGGCAGTGCTGGATGTGCTGCCTCTTTGTCTGTGGAATAGCTTGTTAGGCTGCCTTTAATTTGAACCATCTGTGGCAACCTGCATGCTCTGTTATAATACTGTTTTTATGTCAGGCCTCCAGCAGCATGCTGTGAGTGAGCTGGAGACCAGCATGGGAATTAACGTAGAAAATCCACTGGAAACATATTGTAGTGCATGTACAATTAACTGGAAAATAATTATGTTCTTCGTAAACCGTACATCCTGCGCCACACTCCATCTTTGTTTTTATTCTGGCAACTGTAGTGACTCTGGTGAAATTACGGGGTGTAAAACGAGGGTGAAATGTAAGTGTTCCAGCGTGTTAGAGGCCTCCCCTGTGTTGGGTGAAGCAGTCCTGGAGTTTGTGCTTCCCTTCGTCATTGTCTGTTGAAGGATCCTGTCAGGCAGTCTGAGGCTTGTTAGAGCACCCAAAACATGGAGTTCTTAATTGGCTACAGCCCCGTGCTTTTTTTATATAGTGCTGTTTCTCTTCCTGGAATCAGCAAATGCACTGTATACCTCCTTCCTTTAGAAAACTTCTATGCTGTTATAACCTCTCTACCCCATTTTCTGCTCTCTTTTGATAATTTTCTTTTCCCTAACTAATGACTCACCTGGATAGGATTGCTGCTGGCTCTGTGATTATAGCAATTAACTCTAACCCTAAGGAAATGGCTTGCTGTGTTGCCTGGCAGCCAGGGTCTACAGGAGCTGGTAAAACAGAATGGATCAGACTTTACTTTTCCTTCATTTTAATCTTGTTATTGATCAGCAAGGAAAGCAACTTACTGTGAAGTATCTTGCCAATTTTCAGGTTGGCTAAGTTATTCCAAAATCTGTCAGCTTGATTTTTCAGAGTTGCTGTGAATTCCTTAAAACTTCTAACAAACTGGAAAGGCTTTGGTGGGTCTGTAAACAGGGCTGCTTAAGCCTGGCTTAAAGGAATTGAGGACTACAACTGGAATCGCTGTCATAACAATTTTTTCTTTGCACGTTAGACTTGACTTTTGTAGTGGTGTTTAGCCAAGCCTTAGTATTGTCTTTCATTTGGTGGTAGAGAATCATGAAAATGCAGTTTGAAGTTATGGCTTGAGAATACATTGTCTTTAGCAAGCTTGCTCACACGTTAATAACTAAAAGCAGATGTGTAAGCAAGAGTTTTGAACATTGAACAAAATGGGAGGGAGCAGTATGTATGTGGGTATCTCAAAGTGGGCCTCACTCCGAGTACCAGGTGTTATCAAAGAGCACCTCTTGACTAACATCAGAGGTGATAATGTGAACAAGCTGTCTGAATTGGGGTGACATGGCACAATTAAATCTTTATAGGGCTAACCACAGCCTGCTGAATTGGCTGTGTGAGAGGAAAGGTAGATCTGCCTACAAACAAACACAGGGCTAATAAAGCTACAATTTGGTTTTGTACCCCCATTGCTCCTTTTAATCATTCTTTTACCAAATGTTAGCACAGATGGAAAATTCAAACCAAGCTCACTGATCCAATTCTGTGGAATTGGAAAGGTGCATAGTACACCAGTGCAGCTCCCCTTGGCTGGAGTGCTGCCAGGCTTGATGGTAGATGTTTTAACTTCCAGGAGTCCCTTCCAATCTATCTAGTCCAGCCTCCTCTTCAAAGCAGGGTGGACTTCTGTGTTAGATCAGCTTGTTCTGGGGCTTGTGCAGTGAAACTATGAGCATCTCCAAGGCCAGAGGTTGTACAGCATCTCCAGGCCCCTGTTGCCTTGCTTCTGCAGCCCTGTCCTCTCAAGCGCACAGTCTTGCACTCTCTTGTGCCAGCACTTACTTTTTTGACCTTGTGGTGAGGCTTTCGGGGAGCTAACCTGACAACAACAACCCCTTTCCCAACCCCCTGGTTCTAGCAAAAAGGGGAGTCAATGCATGAAACGTTACTCAGTAAATCAGACCTTGTTTCACCTATGTTCTCCTTCAGTCTGGAGGGATTTGTGTTTTCTAGAGCCAAATATCTTCACGCAGCTGAGTAATTAAGACATGAACTGCTCATCTGACATCAGAATATTTGTAAACACAATGACTACGTATAGCCACAGGCAAATGGTTTTGCTTTTTTTTTCCCCACACAGTTTATGACTGCATGATGAAAAAAATGTAACTAGAGGGGGAAAAGCCAGCCTTTTCATAGACTGCAGTCTTAGTTATTACACTTGTGTCAGCATTTCTCATATTTTTTGGTAGGTGATAGAAAAATGGGCAGAAGTGTCAATTCAATTAAGAGAATGCCTACCATTAGAACTGGTCTGAAGGCAGTGAATTTAGTATGGCAATGCAAGTAGATGGACAAGTACAGTATTGACAGTAGTAGCAGACTAAATATAGTGTTTCATGCTCTGCTTATGTGTGGCCATGAGTCACCACTTGCAGTGGCAAATAATGGATTAAATGCCATCTAATCGAAGAAGGTCTATAAGAAGGGGAAAGGTGCTTGAAAATGCATCTTACAGACACATCTGTGTTCCGCCTGCACAGACTGAGAAGATGTGAGTTAACCCTGCTGAGACGGAGGTGTTTGTGCTGGGCTGTCCTGGTGGCTGTCTCCTTAACAGCCAGTCCAGTGCAGGAGGCTTCTTTTCTGCAGCTCTGCAACGTGGAGACCTCCTACCTTGAGCTGCTTTTCCTAAGTGGCAAAGTGCTCTGTCTTTGGGAGGGAGCATGACAAGAAGTGCGTGGGGCTTTTCTTGGTTCTGTATTTCTGGTGAGCTCAGGTAGTGAGCTGTTAAGCTCCTCTGAGACGTGTGCCTAAGGTGTTCAGTAGTCTCCTTTGCCCCTGCCATGCTGTGCCTATGAGCAAAGAGGAATATCTACTCAATGAATCAAACATTGTATCTACATTGCAACAGAATGAATTCATATCTGACTGAGTGCTTGCAATAATAACAGAAATTCAGCACCACTTCTTAATCTGTAGTCGCTGAAAGATTCTGCCTTATTCCTTTGGTGTTCAGCAAGGCTGAAACCTAGGAGGTCTGGATTGCTAACTAGAAAGTATTAATGGCTCAGCAATTTATGTTCAAAATATGAATGGACATGTATTGTGAAGGACGAGGACTTTTGCTAAAGCACCATGAGATTTATTTAACTCATCTGCATTTTAATTATAAGGGGGTTACCAAAAAAACAACTTATTAGCCACAAAATAACACATCATGGTATTACCAGCTTCTCCCTGGGTTATATGTGAGTTTATTGTGGGATACCACTGCACTTCTCAAAATTATATCCTGGGCGCTTTGCTGTGCTTCAAAACTTAATTTTATTATAGATCTTCAGTAGCCACGGACCTTAAAGCTGATCTTGCGGTCCTGTAGGCTCTAGATTGTTCTACTGAAGCTCACGGTGTTCCACTGATGCAGGGAGTAGATAAGAAAAGAAATTGGGTTTGTCTTTTTGTGGTTATTGTGCTGTTAATTCACTTTCTCTTCATTCAGCTGTGGTGGAAAAAAAGAATTAATCGCAAGTCCCCTGGCTGTGACTGCTGATCATACTTTGGGGTATAATACAAATACAGGGCTGCTTCTACCTGCTAGAGGTATTTCAACAAGTTCAAGGAATCCTAGGAGTAGAGTAAACAGTGCTCTATTTCTGTTGCATCATCCACTGCCCTTCTGTTAACACTTCTGCACCATATGCCCAGTAAGTCTCAGCCCTTTTTGGAATTGTACCTGTTTTGATAAGCTTACAAAACCTCCCCAAGTTCCTTTGCAGAAACTTCTTGGTAAAAATAAAACCGTACTTCTAATTGTCAAATTTTAAAGAGATAGTGGGACTAATCTCAGACCTGGGTGCCAGACACCAAGCAAGTGTGCTTTTTAATTCACGTGATTCTGAGCTTGTTCTACCCCTGTCTGTTCCAAGGAGCAAATCCAAAAGCTGATTTTATTGCAACTGTCTCTTGGGCCAAAATAGTAACTATGGACTGGCAAGGTAGAAATGAGCCCCAACAACAGCTTTTCCTCTCTGAGTGGAGGTGGACGTGCCTGCAGTGGTGGGAGCACTGATGTAGAGGAATATGGGTGCTAGATACCTGTTTTCTACCTGGACAAATCCTCTAGAGGCTGGTCACCTGGGTTTGCTGGCAGAATTGATTAGTGTCTCTGGTTCCACAGGGGGCTGCTGTCCTGTGCTGTGGGAGCTTGCCAAGCATGAGTGATGGGAAGAGAAAAGGCCAGGGAAGGGGGGGAACCCCAATTATTTTTTTTTTCATTGCCATCAGTTTCTAATATCTTCTGAGCTGCCTACTTGTACCAATGAGAATCATACTTAATAGGAACCTTCCCATGTTCAGACAGTTAATTATGCAAAATGCATTAAGACTTTTTTAATATCTGGACTTAGTTCTAGTAATAAATACATTAGTTCAGTTTGGAAAATGCAATCAAATAATTCATGAGTATTAATGAATTATCCTCCAGCCTTTTGTATGCCTGGGGGGGGTATATGACTAGAGATCAAAGGTATGGAGGAGTGAAATGATGTATCACAGTCACAGGGACCCTGATAGTTCGATTCCCAGGACCTGTGTTTTAATGACAAAAAGCAATGTGGCACAGTGAATAGTTGCCAACCTTCTATTTGGAAGCTGGAATTTTCTTTCTTGCAGTAGCATAGATGAATTGTATGGCCTTGAACAAACTGTACTACCTACAAGTCATTTTTACCTTTGTTTCTTTGCCCTGACTCCTTTCTGTTCTCTACTAAGACTGTAGATTCTCATTGGGGGGAAAAAAGCTCTCTTTGTAGAGTGCATGGATCAAGGGAGCTTGATTTTTTTTTTTTTTTTTAAGCAGTTGCCTCTAAGGGCTACCAAAATATGAAACATAAAGCAATAAATGTAGAAACAGATGTCCTGTGTTACATTCTTTCAGGTTTTACTTTCTTTAATGTATTTTTGCATTGCTGCTTTAGCTCTGTGGATGTCCATAGTGCTTTAGATTGCTATAAAGCTTTATATTCTGCATACCTCCATACAAAATTACTTTCTCCAGCCTAGTTGCTGCTATTTTACAAATTAAATGCTCAAACAGCGGTCTCTTCTACTCTCTCTCGCTTACCTTCCTCTTATTTTGGGTTACAGAAGAACAAGGCAGATTCTGTTTTGCTAGTCCTGTTCTATGTTTGTTTCTTTTTTTTTTTTTAAACACACTGGCAAATTTAAATCAACCTTGACTGTAACTTACTGTTTGACCAGGACTGACTCCATCCTACTGTATCCTTTAAAGAAAGAAGTGTGTGTTAATGTAACAAACACATCTTCTCTCCAAAGGCTCTGTAGTTTTAAGCAGCCTGGTTGCCTGTGTAATGCTTGCTGACACTCAGAACTTTGTCTTCTAATTGTAGCAGGGGAAAATACAACCCCTGTCAGAGTCAGTGGTGGGTCAATGGAGAACAAAGGCAGTAATCAATCCAAGGCCTAATTAAAGGCAGTGGTGCCAGGAAATGATAGGGAATTCAACAGCCTGACACTCAAACTTCCCTAATTGGACTAGTGTTCTTTATAACTGCCCTGTGCCCCACTCCATATTGCCCCAGCTATGATAGCTGTATCTCACTGTGTTTAGTGTTTTGCTTTGCTCTCAAGTTCAAGGCAGAGATGGATAGAGAGGGATCCATTAGCAGTGATTGCTGTAGCTTTATACTGCTTTGCTTAACTTTTTTTTTTTTTTGTAGAAGCTCAGTTACTGAATGATGGTTATAAGCAAGTTGATACTCTCGTAAAAAGAGATGGTATGGCTAAAAGGAACACACTGAGGCTGCTGCTGCTGTTCTCACATTCTTCAAATGAGAGAGCAAATAAGAGAAATAGTACTTTTGGATAGAGAGGATGACTTTGGTTCATTAACAATTTCATTTGAAGTGTTGTGGTTTCTGCTTATTCATGAGATTAAAAGGAACTCCCTCTGAAGAACTTCAGGCCAGAAGAGGAGCTTAAAAAGCAAGTATTCATGACCAAGGAAAAAAATTGCTTTCTGCATCCTATAACCGCGTGATAAAGTGTAGCAGTTGCTGCAGGAATCTGAGAAAAATCCTACAAACCAGTTAGGACTTCTCTATAAGTGTAAGTACAATAAATATCTGTTAGCTTGAGCTGTGCAATATGTTCTAGTTAAATAACATTTAACTACAGTTCTGTCCTTTCTGCAGGAAAGGATCCTGCAGAGCGTCTTAAGTGCAGACAAGAAATCCTGATGGAGTCTTCAGTAGCTTTGCAGTGAAATGTCTTTTGAGCATCAGACTAATTTGTTGTACTTCTGTGGAAAATTCCCATCCCATGCTTGATATTTTCATGTCTATTGGAGGTTTCTGTACGATAGCGAGAATTCTTTCTGAATTTCATGTTGAGAAAAAGCTGTTTGGGAATGAAGTGGAATGAGTGTCTGGAAAAAGAATGGCAAGATCTAGCCCTTTTTATGGACATAAAAATCTACAGCTGGGGACAGGGAGAGGATAAGACTGGGGGTGGTAAATCACAGCATGACAAAGAGTTAACATATAGCTGATAGCACCATGCAGGATTTTATTCTGGATTTTTGTAACCGTATCGCTTGTCATTCCCTCCTCAGCTATATAATAAGATGTCATAGTACAAGCTAGTCAACCGTAAGTAATTTCATGGACTTCAATGGAATGTTGCCCATGTAACATATACCAACATATTTTTGAAGGGCTGGGCGGTAGGCTAGGCTGTGGCATTAGCGTGTGCCTGGTAGCAGGGTGGTGAGACTGCAGTCTCCCCGTGTGCCAGCTGCCCATCAGTACCAGTGAAACATATGCCCATTCAGTTTGCTTAGTAATGTGAATGCCATGTACGGTGGAGACAGAGATGTTTCCCTGTAAACATAATAAGTTGAGATACTTTTGTTTTCTTTTCAGAGCAATTGCAGGAATATAACCACATCTATCTAGTTACTCACTGGTATAGTTAAGTGAGCTACCCCTATGACTCTAATTCCCAGGTATTTTTTAATTGAGAGTTTGATGTCACTCAGTAAAGGGATTCTTCACTGTGAAGTGGAAAGACCATTGTAAAAGAGTATTTAAAATACAGAGAAATGAAAGCTACGCTATTCATGTTAATAGCACTTTTTTTTTCATTCCAGAGCCATATAAATGTGTCAAGAAGAATTTAATTTTGTATATAAGTGAAACAGATCTGAGGGAACTAGATAGTCTCTGGACACAAATGAAGCCAGTTTGCTAGTCTCTTTGCCATGTCCACCCCACTTGACTGCAGAATGAGCTCTGTAGATGAAAGGTTATTGAGGGAAGCACTGAATAACTCTTT
>VUYV01000082.1:0-44189 GCA_008711295.1 Anarhynchus alexandrinus
AAAAAAAAAAGCAAATGAAGGCAGCTTGAGAACTTGTGATACGGGAGAGACCCAAGTGAGACCACATGTGGCAATGCTAGCATTAAGACTAACCCTCAAGAACATTATTGTCAAAGACAACCCCATACCACCTCTAAAAACTGACCCTTCTTACCTCTGGGCCTCTGTAAGGTCGTCCATTAACTATTTCAGGGGAAGCATAGAGTGGGCTTCCGCAAAAGGTCTGCAGAAACTTGTCTTTGTGATAAAGGTTGGAGAGTCCAAAATCAGCAATCTGCAAATAGAATTACATAAGGCATCTGTAGTATTAACAATATGCAACAGAAAATCCTCTGCCAGGAAGGACTTAGCTGTATTTGACCCTGCTGTAGGGCAGGGATCTCAATGTAGATAATTTTTCAAGTTCCCTTACCAACCCATTATTCTATGATTTTTTTTTACTTTTCTCTCTAAAGACCATTCAGAGAAGGAGAAGGGTCCCTAGGTAAAATCCTCCAGGTTAGGAACAGGGATTCTTTGGTTCCACTCACAGACAGGTCACTGACTGACTGCACAACCATCAGCCAGTAATTTTATCCTGAAGGAATTGCTTACGCTTACAAAGAAAATCTCATACTGGGAGGCACTGGGCCTGCTGTCCACTGATTGTTCTTCATCTTGTGTAATCATTAATACCAAAGGAAAGCAAGCAGAAAGTACTACCGTTCTTATCATGCACATGCAAGCCAAAAGCCAAGGCCTTTAAATCCAATAGCAGGAGTGAGGCAGGAGCGTCACAGGAAACTAAGCACTACAGAAGAGTCATGTTTGAGATCATCTGGAACTTAGCTACGCTTGAAAGAGGGGGAAAGTGAGGAACTCGCTAACTCTTCCAGATTCAGGGACTCTGGCTGAGGGATCTGAGCTGTTAACACAAGACACGAGATGTCTATCATGAGATAATAAACACAAGTCTGGTTCCTAACTGGAAACAATGGGCCCAAATCCGGCTTTCCCAACACAAACAAAACTTCCCTTGAGACTGTTGGGAATTTTGCCCATGTAGGAATTGCAGGATCAGGTCCAAATATTTTGTTTACTTCAATTCTCTGTTCTTGTTCTAACAAAACAAAGGCTGAGGATAGCAACACTAAATACTCCCACAACCTTTGCATTTCCTTTGTTTCTCCAGCACAAGGCAACACATCTCGTTTTTTATCTTGTTTGAAAACCAAAAGTTTCTTTTTTCCAGAGATACTTCTATTACTGCCCACTATCAACATAAAAGACATTAAGCACAGGCATAAAAAAGGTATTATCAACTTATAGCTATGAGACATGCGTTTTCTCTGGCTTTTCTTCACCTTATTCAGGTCTTTTCTACCAGAAAGAAATTAAATCCCAGGAATTTTCACAAGAGAAAAATCAGGAAAACACAAAGTGAATGAAAAAGAAAAGGATTCCCCAGCAGCGTCATTCACTCTTGGCTTGCTAAAATGTGTATCATCTCCGCTGTTAATACCTGTTTAATTGCAATATCTAGTGAACTCTTGGGAGACATAGACTTTGTCTCTACTATCCAAGCTCCTACAGCTACACCTAAAAATGTCACAGTTGAGACCAAAATGAACAAAGTTGGTGAAGTATGGACAGAAGTTCCTGATTTTCTTTCTTTACCCCAAAACAGAAATATATATATGCACACTTTATGTATAAATATAGATATAGATAGGTATAGATACTTTTATGTTAAAAATAGAAACTTAATTTAAAAAATATAATTTTCACAAAATTTTTAAAGTCACAGAGCAGATATGAGTTTCACGCTTCACTCTCTCCTATTTTGATGTTCTGCTTGTGCAGGTGTTCCACTGACAATTTGGACTCATAATATCCTGCTCAAAGAGCAGCTGATTCCTGTTCATTAATGTTAATTCATCTCACCATGTCCATTCATAGTTTGAATTCGCTCAGTCCCCCAAACAGCATATTATGAACCCACAGCAGAAAATTCAACCCTTAAACAAATGTGGTTTGTAAAATCTTCATTGTATGGCTGGAATGTCATTGAAAACAGCTGGTGTACAATTGCAGTCTGCAAACATATTCTCATGGCTCAGATTGCACTTAATTGCCCTAAATTCCACTTTCTTATCAAGTCACCCTGCCTGGCTTGCAGGAAGTTGGTTTTAAGCCTTATGAAGTGTGCCCTGTCAATCTGGGGAAGAATGGGATCGTTTCAGTGTTAAAACTTCGTGCTGGTCATCGAGTTTTATTTTAGTTCAGGATGCAGCTAAGACAAGGACAAACACTGCACAGTGTGACTCCTTAAGAAAATACATTCCCTTAACACCATGGAATGTATAAAATGCATGTGGATGTGCACGAATATATATATAGGGATACAAATACCATTGCTCACACTAAGAACTCTCAGACTTGGGCATTCATGTTTTCATTTTGACCATTCAGGAAAAGAGTATGTTACAGTCCACTCCCATACTCACAGACTGATGTTTATCAGCTTTTCCCATTAAAACTGTCATGCCCCGCAAAACAAGATTAATAGAAGCCAACATTACTTCATGTTCTTGGCACTTAAATGGAACTAAGGCATCAAGTCAAAAAAACTTCCTAAATTGGGAGGAGCAGGGAAGTGGACTTTTATTCCCCTCGCTTCAGGAGGTATATGTTTCATATTTACTGTTAGCTATGATAAACCAGATGTAATTTATTGTTTAAGTGTGGACTATAAATTCCATGAAGTTCACACTCACGGAAATTGTCAGTTCTATCCCACTTAAGAATCTGTCTCTTTGTACTGTAGATAGAGAAATGATTAGGTCTCTTAAAGCAAATGAAACGTATGTGCAGTGGGTGAGACTTCCAGCATGGTAAATCCCAATTACATATACTTACTCTGTATATATGAAACCCTCATGGGTTTTTAGTGGTTAGTCTGATTGGTGTCCCCTTACCAGCTCAAGAGAAAGTGCAGTTAGTAGGATTATGTTACTATTATACTTGCATTTTTCTCTCCTTCTGTCACTTTGGGGTTGATCATACAGTTTACGTCAACCTCTGCTAGACATCTCTTTTAGGTGCAATTCCCAGCCCAGGAGCCACCACAGCCCTACTGTGAACAAGGAGGCCCCCTCCATCGTGCCAGGCTGCATGACAGATGTGTCCCTAGGGATAGGTTGTGGCACGGGGCAGGGACACAGTATTTGGACAGACCAGCAAGAGGCACTAATTCCCTAGCTGCTGCACTGGGCAGCAGTTTCTCTCCACCTCCCTGCATACAGTTTTGGGGATTTAGGCACTAGGGGAGAGCTCCAGTGCTGCACCAGGGATGCGTGGTCCTCATCAGGCCAAACTGCAGGAGCTATGGGCAAACGGAGGCAGCTACATCCTCACCCCATTGCTATTTCTTCTAGTAAATTCACACCTACAAGGAACCAAAAACTAGCATCCTCAGTCCTTTTAAAACTAATTAAGAGAAGATGACATCACCAGAAGGCTTTTTTTGAAGACCACCAAATGCAGATCGTAGAATACCAGGTTGGAAGAAACCTCAAGGATCATCTGGTCCAACTTTTCTTGGCAAGGAAGATGCCTAAAGCTGGTGTGAATCTCCTCCCACAAAGAGCTATCTAACTCACCAACTCAGGGCAGCTCTTTCGGTGCTTTGGGGCTGCCTTAGCCCTGCTGCCTGTCTGACCCTGCCCACCCCCCGCTGTGTTAGGATTATGAACGATGATATCCTCTCGATGGGATGAAAATACCAGTGAGAGGATGCTCTCGCCATTGCGTGGTGGGGGAGCAGTTGTACCCACCCCCGGGAACCTGGGGCAAGCAGAAGGGGCAGCTCCAAGTTACCCAGAGCTGGAGGGTGGAAGGCAGCAAGTACAGGCAGCTGAAAGGAGAACAGAGTAAATTTTAAGGTGAACTGTGCTGTTAGCAGCTGGCACATGAATGTGAGGAAGGAGAGGCTTGTACATGCTGCAGGAACCCTAATTTCATCACTGTGTTATTCCTTTAAAGAACATGGCACCATGAAAAAGGTAAGAAAGCAAATAACATTCTTCTACCCTGGGAGGCTGCAGTGTCTTGGTAAGGTTTAGCTGAAGGATTGTACCCCACTGTTGACCTGCGCAGACAGGCTAGGTCCCAGGAGAAACATTCCCACTGTGGTTTCTGCCAGATAGTTGGGTGTATATCTGGGGAGCAAGGCAAGGTACTGTTTGATTGATTGGCTGGATGAGGTCCTTGTACCCCACAGGGGTACTGAACTGCATGTTCAGTCTCTCAAGCGTTTAAAACTCATTTTATTCACTTGTGTTTGCTGCCTGTAGGGGTTTTAAGTAATAGTTTGCAGGAAATATTACTGCATACACCAAGTCCCTGAAACACATAATTATATAGCACAGATCAGATCACTTTCTTCCTCTTCATCACCCTCCACTTTGGCCTGTGGACCTGCAGAACTTTTCAAAATGTGTAATTTTTTGTCAGCTTTCAGACACTGGTGTTTCCTAGTTGCTGTACTCCAACATATAACTCCATTTCCAGAGACTTTTACTCACTATCGTAATTTTTTTTTAAAAAAAAGTTTATTATGTCTCCATACACTCCTTCATGACCTTCATTTAATTAGCTAAGATTTAAGAACCATTTCCAAGTTAGTGTAGTATCATGTAAAATGGCTTGGGGCCCTTTTAGGTTGGCTAATAATTTCTAATGGATTACTTGTCCTTTTTATTTCCTGTTCTAAAAGTATTGCTGAAGTTGCTACACATGGATCTATTTTTACAACATCTTATTTTTTTCTTCACATTACTATGACATGTTTGTGTATATCATAATGTATAGATCACTGTCTTCTTCAGAAACATGTATTTAATTGCACATTGCACCCAAGAACAAAGAGATTCTTTTCATTTTCTCATTCTTAAAATCAAACTGCCAATTTTCTGAGTGCTTTGTAATCCACTGAATGAAATATAAATACTGGGAAAGTACAGATAAGACTATCACTCCATTTCTAGAAAACGCCTTCCACTGAGTATTTGAAGCCATCAGTCAATACCAAACCCCAAACTGCATATTTCTCTTTTTCTGCCTGAATAAACCATATATAAATACTCTCAGAATGAGGACCTGATAAATTTACTCCTAATAAATAATTTACAGCTCCATATGTGTTTCCTTGCCAACGGTTACTATTTAGTCAAACAAAGAAAAAGTGGGAAGTAAAATTCTGTGGAAGTAGCATAGAAACCACAGTAACATATTCAAAGCTTCAGTATCAGAGAAATAGTGGCAGCGTGCTTAACATCAAGTATTCAAAGCTCATCTCAGTCACGAGGTGTAAAAAAAGAGCAGGGAGAAAAAGGAAAACAATACAAAAAGACATCTCTTGAAGTAACCCAAATTCAAACCTATTGATAATAAGACGTATGAAATACCAACGGCTCCCCAAGCTTGGTCTTGGGAATAAATAGCCCCTTGCTAATAAATAAAGACCCTTCGTGGAAACAGTTGCCACGGGGACAACAAGGGAGCTTGCAGCCACCTACCCACGCCGAGGCAGCCTTGCCCCTCAGAGGCATCTTATGGTTTGCAGAGAAGTAACTGAGGAAAGGCTGGAAATACGCAAAATACCTACACGGCAGCTTAAACACAACGCACTTCAGGAAAAGGAAGCCTTCAAGAAAGAGACGTCCAAATGATTGGAAGGGATGTGGGGAGTTGCGGCTACCCAAATTTCTTCCACAGCAATGCCACTCGCTATGGCAGCTGAAATGCAGCTGTGGTTCTGAAGCACCTGGGTCACCTCCACGGTCCCCGTCCCTGCCCCGTCCTCCTGCTCTGCCCGCAGGATGATTAGACTCCCATAAAGGAGAGAGGGGAGGGAGTGGAGCCTTCTGACAAAGCACAGCTCCCTGGAGGTTTGGGGAAGTGATTGGTTTTGCATATGAGTACCACAGTGCGGAGATCCAGGCCACCGCAGCTAGCAAATTCCCCAAATTCCTCTTTTCTCTCAAGAATTCTCTGATTAGCTGGGAAGATAGTTTGGCGCGTAATGCGGAAAGAAAGGTCATCCTGCCTGCGGAAGCCTGTTTCGTATACAATGTCCTAGAAAGGCTACTTTTTGTTTTCAGCGCTGCTGAGAACAGCTCGGGCTGCTGCAGCCAGTGTCCCTGTCGGAACAGGAGTGGGGAGGTTCGCTCTAACACTGGATGTTAACAGCAAAACGTCCAAGTATTGCATTGGATGGGCCTTCTGTAAAAGCCTATTTTTAGAAACCACATATTTATCTGCCTTTAATCCACTAGTTGATCCAAGTTAGCTTCTGTCATCAGCGTTACACAGATGGCAGCTACCATATGTTACTTTCCATTCCCATTGCACATCAGCTTAAAATGAAGACAATCTCTCCAGCGTGAAGCACAGAAGGCAGTGCGTGCAGCCCCATGGCTTTGAGCGGAGACAAAATGAAGATCCAAGCTATTTAGATATTTGGCTACGCAGGGAGCTCCTCGATTACTTTGTTAATTAAGCAAAGATGCCCAAGCGTCAGCAGAAACTCTTCGGTGTCCCTCCCTCCGTTTGTCTGCCCATAGATGAGCGCACCCAGCCACCCTCACATCCAGCTACCCAGGGAGGAACAAAGCTGCAAGTGAAACAGGTTCAGCCACCTGGAAGCTACGCTCATCTCTGCATTATTTATCTTTGTGCTACAGCAATTAGGAAAAAAAGAAGAAGAAGGGAAAAAAGGTCATTCCCATGCTTTCACTGGGGAGAAATGACATGGAAATGACATCACTGACATCACTATCCAAAGTATACGTTTGTGTCTGGAGTTCCAAGGCCATTTCCTAATGAAGCACATGTGCTTTACTAGGTTTATTTTGAAACTCTATTTGCTTATTTTCCAGCCATGATCAAAAGGATATTCAGAGTGTTCTGTAGGAGGCACTTGAACCCTGTAGACCAGGAGAGTTTTTTCCTAGCCCCAGCAGCAGCCAGCAATACTATCATTCGTACAATAAACCCGACTGCACGAAATGCTCTGCTGTTTCCTACCAGTAAATAGATACTGCTTTGGGAATCGTGGCCCTTGGGTGGCAGGACAGGGCCTTCTCCCCCAAATTATGCAAAGATTCATTTAGCGTGTATGACTCTTCACCAGTGGTGCTCTTTCCCAATCTCCAAAACCCCTGAGCCTCTTGCCAGATGCTGTTGCTTAGTAGCTGTTGCCATAACACTGGCTCTTCTAATATTTTGGATAGAAATTTTACAGAACATGCAAATCCATTCTGAGAAGCTGAGAAAAAGAATCCTACCTTAATATTAAAATTGTCATCAAGAAGGATGTTTTCCAATTTTAGATCCCTGTGGACAACACCGTTCTGAAACAAGGAAGAAAAAAACAGGGGGGATAACATGAGAAAATATTGGGAAAATTAAAGGTGAGCTGGCAGGGTGGTCTTTGCATCTACATTTCAGGGCTGATTTCACTGTCATAACACTCACGGCCCAGTGACTAGTGACAGGCAATGTATTAGTCACTTGGTGTGTGGTTAAGGGAAGAATGACTGGAATCTGTCCTCCCACAAAGCCTCTGAAACAGCAGGGAGGGTGAGGGGTGTCTTTTCCGAACTTAATTCCAGCCCGGATCCTGCCCCCACTGCGTGAAAGCAATATATTCTTCCCAGGCACCAGAAAACAATATCTGTCAATGACGTTAGTCCTCACAAAAGCCCTCGTTCCTCCAATGTGTAGCCACGTGGATCAGGGGAGTTATAATCCTCAAGGACTGTAAATGTTAGGGAAAGAACCGAACAAGCTGAGTTTAGGTCAGTGCCTTCTTTAAAGAAATTTGGGAAAAAATAACTGCACAGGAAAGGGCACTGCAGCTTTTCAGCGCTACACAGTGAGGACTTTGAAAACCATCCTTGTTTATCAGAATTCAAGTGGAGATTAAAGTGTTGAAGAATTCAAATAAAAAATTGTGTTAGCTGCTCATTGCCTTTAGCCTCATGCAAGTTTCGGCTCTGTGCAGTTGGTTCATAAGCAGGGATAAAAGGTGCATGATGAGAGCCAGTCAGCTACCTTGGGTTTAATTGCTTAAATTGTCATTCTAGTGGGTACCACGATGGATAAATTCATTAGCAAAGGTTATCTTTCTAGTGCTTCTGCTACATCTGGAAAAGTTGGTTTTGCGTATCCAGAATGAGTACATGCTAAAGCTCATACATGAACACCCGTACCTTTCCCTTTCATATATTTTATCTCCTATTCTAAAGTCGTTCACTTGCATATTCAAATTGCAAACTATAATTAATTTGATTGTATTAATAACAATGTTGTAGAAGTTCTGTGGGATGCCTTTTCTAGTTTGTGTTGTTAATTATTTTTTTTAATGTCAGGAGAACTATTTCCAAGGCAAAAATGCAATGTAGGGCTAATGTAAGGGAGTGGCTGGTATCTGCCATAACACAGGAAAACATCCTCAGTCTTTAAAAACAGGCAGTGAACTACTGTAGCAGTTTTAATGAAAGTTGTGCTGATATAATCACATGCTGTCATACTTAATAATGAATGCTGTTGCCCCAGACATGCTTTGAAATATATGTCACTACTCAGCCTTCAAATAGCATTTTTAATATCAAATCCTTTGCTCACCTTGTGGCAGTAATGTACAGCAGAGACTATTTGTCGAAAGAAGTGTCTTGTCTCTCTTTCGCTCAGTCGCCGCCTCTCACTGATGTAATCATACAACTCTCCTTTACTTGCATACTCCATGATGATCACAATCTTGTCTTTATTTTCAAACACTACACAGGATAAAAGAAAAAAAAAACAACACAAAACACCACAGTTGATTCAATGCATTTGAAAACTGACACTTGAAAGGGTGAAGAAGACTTAGGATGACCAAACACATCCTATGCCATCACCGCAGCCTGGAGAGACGTACTACCAATGCCACCGCAAAAAGCAAGCTCCAAAGCTAAACTTTTTCGGAGGAAGTTTACAACATTTCAGACCAAGAGAAGGAAGCTGAGGCTATTGTCACTTTCATATGGCTACATGAAAGAAGGTCTTTGCCTCTATAATATGGGGTCACAGGATGGCAAAGTCAACTTGATCCTAATGAGGTCAGGTGGGCTTTTGTCCCAGCTCCAACAGGGACTGCCTCTTACCAGTAGTCCTCTTGAGGCCAGAAGACTGAAGGAAACATGAGCTATCACATAATTTGAAAAGGGTTAATAAAGGTATAATAAATCTTGTCTTGAACAGCTGGTTGATACAGAACTGCCATTTGGCTTATAACGACTGTTGGTTGGCTTTCACCTACCACCAAAATCCAACAAGTCAACTGATGCATGCATCCACTTCCAGCCCAAATCTGTGCAACAGCATGGTAGGCATGGACACCTGAGCTAGCAGTGGCTGCAATGTCTCCAGAGCTGTACAGCTCTTGTCAGTATGGCTCTGCACCCCATCTCATGCACCCAATCCACCCTCAAGCTTACTTATCTCCTGCCTCTTCCGCATGTCCCATTGCACGCTGTAGATACATCCTTTGCCACTTGCGCAGAGCTGGCAGCAGTGCACAACTCTCACGTAAGCAGTACAAGGAACATTCATCTAATACACATCACAACTTGACTGTTCTTTGGGGCTGAGGGTACTCTGTGCCACATGCTGTCAAGGACTTCACTGGGAGTGGCAGATAACTGAACACTTAATCTAGTAAAGCAGGCTGTGAGTAGTCTCGAATTGCCATAATGCCCTGGCCGCTAAATAGCCTTTCCCTTCTGACACTGAAAATCCTCTGCAACCCACTGGAAACTTCCTGCACCTGCCATAAATAACCACTGCTCATATTAAAACATGGTGATTTTCCTTCTCTTTTTATCTGTGGCAGCAGCCTGCTGAGGCCAGTTCACGCTGGCAGCAAAGCATGTGCAAGTTAATGAGGTTACAGGGGTTATTACAAACGGATGCTAGTTTTGACCAGCCCTACTGGAATGATGCCTTCCTGTATCTCTTCAGCAAAGCTCAGCTAGTAGTCTGTGGTGGGTTTTTTTTTTAAAAAAAAAAAAAAAAAAAAAACACAAAACCAACCTCCGGCTTTTGCAGTGAAATGTGAAGCAGCCTCTCTCAACACGCAGATATTTGCTGCTCTTAGGCTTTGTCTCATGTCCTCTCACACCTTGTCACTCAAGTCTACAAGCCAAAGCCTCTGCAGTTCCCTCTAACACCCCTGAACCCCAGCCAAACAGCTCTGATAAAAGGGAGAGCGAACAGCCAGATAAAATTGGCCGCTTACTTGTCTGCTGGCCTCACTGTACCCTGAAGCAGAGGCTCCTGCCAGTGATTACATCCTATGTGCATCCTCATTAGCAATAAACTTCGGAAACTGGAAGAGCCGTCTCTGGATGGATTATACTTACAGTATCCTCTCCAAGAATGACAGACTGATATTGTCTGGGAAAAACGGAACATGCCCTGTGTCATATAGGGAAGTGCTGTGATGTGTTACCAATAAAGCAGTAATGCACACACTCGTTTCTCTAAGCTTGGAAAGGCCTGTTAGATACACGGTTGTTTAGGAAGGCAAAAAGAAATAGCTTCAGTAAGCTGAGACAAATCACTAAAAATGCTCTTATTTAAGCGATTTGATTTAAAACAAAACAAACCAACACCAATCCCCTCCAAATCTCAGCTGATTTAATGACTTAGGGTTTATATGCACATATAGGTGAAGTCCCCACATGGCACCACTGATCTCAGTGGACTCTCATGCAAGTGCACACTCCGAGCAGTACCAGCCGATGACCACCCTGAGCTTAGGGGGACATTCACCTCCCCAGAGGGGCACACATGGGGGCGAAGGGGCCCTCGGCTCTTCCTGTTCCCCCGATCACTGATACCCTACCAGGTGGTCGGTGCTGATGATGACAATAACAGCAATAACAGCCCTGCTGCGATGGAACATTCTTCCAGACGGTGTTTTTATTTAAGTTTTGCCTTCAGCACTCAGTCATGAGAGCTTTCTCAAATCATCCTTGATGTTCTAAAGTTTTAAATTCCAAAATCTACTTTTTCTGGACTTAAATTTGCCATTTTAATACAAGTTCTGATGGAGACACATTTTCCTGCATTTCTACAGAAATGAAGCGGAAAGCACTTGGTTTGGAGGAATGTGCATTTAAAGGTACTTTCCATTTCAAATTTTCTCTTATGCCCTCTAGGAAACTGAGACAATACCTTAAAACTGAACTTAGGGAAGCATAAATCACTGTTCCAAATTTTGAATTTTTGTCAGAATACTGCACAGTCAATGAGAATAGAAGCACCCCAGTAACTCGTATGTGAGTTTCAGTTTGCCAGCACACTCAGGTCAAATGGGCACATCTTTTTCTTCATGAGGGAGCATTATGAGTAGAACACTACCCTTGGCCTTAGATGACATTACAGAGGCCTCCTCGGCATCATCGTAGCTGAGCGATTACAGAATTGAACCGCAATTTATCTCTTCACCAAGGAGCAGAGGTGAATGGAGAATCTTTTTTTTTCCAGGGAGGTGAGAGGTATTTTTTTACAACTGCATCATTTCAGTTTAGAGCATCTCCATTGTATCAGCTAAACCTCATGAGGGCAGGCAGCTACTTTTCTGCGGAGAGGGGACTGAACAGCAGACAAAAGCATCTTAAATGGGAGCTGCCATGGAAGGAATAGGGAGTGGAAAGGCAGTAGGATTTATGTCTACACACACACAATCTTAAAGAGGAATGTAGTGGTCAAAACAATCAGGCACGTGACAAGGTAGTATTCTGGCAAGTCTCAGACTATCAGCCACGTACACCACGAATTTTCCCAGCAGCAGTCAGGATGCCAGGCAGGCTTCATACAGACACTTCTGAATTTCCCTTCTGAGCACAGTATGCAGTTTTATAAACATATGCTCCAAGAAAGCATTGTGGCCAATGGCTGGAAGAAGAGAGAAGGGCATTAATTAAAGCCTGGATTGACTTACTGCAAATAATAATGAGGTAATAAATATACTGCCCTGTTAACACCTGGGCCGTAACCTGCGGGCTGATGACGGACGGATTGCCTCCATATAGCTTCTGGGACTGCTTGGTTCACTCTTTGTTTTCGTTGTGGATGATTTATTACCTGCCATCCTACTGCATATTCATTCTGAAACTCACCCCCGCCTAGAAGTGTGCCTGAACCCCGGCTGCAGCTACTGCCAACAGAGAAGCACGGCTCCTGCAGGATACTGCGCCCCAGGAATGCCCTGCAGCTTGCTACTAATGGGACAGCCATGTCACACGAGCCTGCTCCTCAACCCTGACCAAGGTCAAGGGAAGGAGGGAGGTTATGTATATGAAAGGTGGGGCTGTTCTTGCTTCTTTCAAACCATCGACACTCTGCGAACAGAGCTGGCCAAATAAGATAAGTGGAGAACTGTCAGTACCAACACCCAGATAGATGGGTGGAGAGATGTTCTGTCAATCGCAAATCAAGAGATGGGGGTTGCTTAGATATGAGGCATGAGGTCCATGTATTAGAGGAGACAGCAGCAGGATAAATGCTTGCTACAACCTGTGTGTCATTTATTTCTGAGCCACTGTATTTGTTTCCACCACTCTGCAAGCTGAGTTACGCTGGGAGAGCTGCAGCAAGACCTCGGTGTGGTGGGAGGGATGCTGCACTACCTCAGCCATAGCAGTCAAGCAGTGCAGGGTAGTAGTGGCTGCAAAATGCTAGCGCACCTTTGCAAACAGAGCCTGCAGGGTGAAGTATTGACTTCCGAGATGGCTACGCTTTCACCTGGCCACAGGGGAGGAGAGAGGGACAGCACTGTGAGAGCACATCAGGAACCAGGGAGCAGGAATGGGATGTAGCATAAGGTGTGAGGAACAACATGCAAGAGTATTGTGTTAATGTACTAAGACATGGGGGACAGCAACGTGGAGAAACAGCATTTTCCGACAGGCTACAAACTTGGTTGGGCTTGGTCTGTTCACCCCAAGAGCCTCAGCAGAGGCTAAGAGCAACTACTCCACCCAAGCAGCTTAAGATGCAGTGGTCAAAGAAAGATCTCTTACAGATTTTCTTTAAACTCCCCCCTTAACTCTAACGTGTTTGTTTGGTTATTTAAAAAAAAAAAAAAACCACAAACAAAAAAAAAACCAAAACAAAAAATGACAGACAGTTCTATACTTCTAGGCTGATAATTGAAACCAAATCTGCTGGCTTCAGAGCTCATTGAAGAATATAAATGTGAAACTGGGAAAGAACTTCACTTCTCACTACCAAAGACATATCTGAGACAAAGTACATTTTGTAACATCAACAATCTGTCTCTTTCACAGGCTGTTCTACTATAGCAATAATTCTTGGATATAATCTCTCCACTTATTTATATTTAGAGGCCGTGAAATGATGAACTCAGTTTCTGTCTACAGCTTTCCATTTTCCAAATAGCACTGGTTGCGTAGGGACCTCTTGCTGATCAGCACTCTTCTTTTCTTTTCAATCCTACCGCTAAATTCTTCCCTTCAGCTACATCAGAGTCATCACTGCCAAAATTCCATGGGACAAATTTGACACTGGATGAACATACTCACTACCCATCTTAAATGCTCCTGAAAACAGACTTCACCCTAAAAGCGTTGAAAGCCCACACGGGCATGGTTTTGCAAACACCAGGCAAAAAGACTTAATAGTACGTTGCACACCTCTCTATTAGGACAGTTTGCTTTGGACTTATTTACTACTGAATTCAAAAAGCAAAAGAAAATACAACGCTTTTGTCCTTCCTCCAAGCTTACAGGATGCTGAAGTCAGACAGAGTGCCGAGGGGGTTGGATTCCCCCTCCCCCCCCATTAATGGACTACCTCCTTGTGGGTTGATTCCATTTGGTTTACATGTAACCCTGGGGTAAGGATTTTAGTTTGTTAGTTTAAGAGGGGCGGCCAATCTCTTCGCACTGGAACCATTTGAATTCTCCTCATGCCTTTGCTCTCTATCAGAGCAATCTCCTAAATTAGTTCCAGTATGTTGACATTCCTTCCATCTGGTGTCTTTCCATTCAGCGGTATTTTTATTACTCTCCTAACAGCCGCAGACAGAAGTACCTTTCCACTGCTACAAAATGCTCTTTTATTAAAGGTCAGCCAAATCAAAAGAACAAGCAAGTTTGTTTTTAATTTTGGAGATGCAGACTAGAATAACCTTTTCATTCAGAAAAGTCATGTATGACCCAATTACCTCACTTGTGTAATAAGGCACGAATTATTCTTCAAAAAGAGATGAGAGTACTGAAAAATGTTTTTTACCTTAGAAATTCAGCCTGATGTGTCTTCTGTGTTCTTGACTGCTTTGAAAGCTTTACAGCCCTTTGGCGTATTTTTTTTTTAATTTTTTTACTATTATTTTATGATTTTTTTTTAATAGAGCATACAGCAGACCTGAAAATATCCAAGGTCCAATGTAGAAAACCACTTGTATGCATGTGCATAAATTTATGCATATGCTTAATTATAATTGAAGATAGCAAGATATAAAGTATGTCTTTTAAAGCTAAGATGTGTTAAATTGTTTTCCTGAATTATGGCCTTTTTCAGCTGAATTGCATCTCTTCTTAAATTAAAGGAATGTAGTTAAGATCCTGCAATAATCATTTTAAATCAGACAGCATGCTAGAATTTACTCCCCAGTGAGGAGATTAAATCAGAATGAGAACCATTATCCTTGCTGAGGTTGTTTCTCAGAGAATGAGATTGAGCATATGCAGATTTTGATGCACCTTTAAAAAGGAAGGAAAAATGAGAGTTGCTAATTTGGCCACAATAGCACGTTACATTAATTGTCTTTTGTTTCAGCGAAGCATACAAGAGCTGGTTCCCCCTTTTTTTTAAATTATGATTACAAACTACTGAGGAACTTCAGTCAAGCAAACATTTACATTGCAGTGGGAGGACTGTATAAATGGAAAGACAGAAATACATCTGAATTGACCCTGCCAGTGATCTCACACATTTGAGTTCATGTCATGTCCGACAAAGTGTTGTTTAGGCGATCACCCTGAATGACAGGAAATTCATAAAGGTGGGGTACAGTAACTGAAGAGTTAAGTTTGTTTATACTTGTTTCATTACTATCGCCAGACTCTTGAAATATTACTTTATGTTCTTGGACGTTATCAACTGAAAACAATGGGAATAAAGCACTCGAAGGTCAAAAGCCTACATAATTAGAGGAAACCAATTAGAAATGTGGATAAATAGTGTCACTGCTGAAGTACTTTGTCTTGGCTAAATAAAAAAAAAAAATCATTCCAGCTTTCCAACTTTCATAATTCTTGTTTAAAGCCCAGTTGTCCACGTGATGTTTTGAGGGACTGTTGACTTTTTCAGGTGTTTTGCACACAGAAGAGATGAAGTCATTAGGCACCAAAGTTTGTTTTGATTACGTCTGAAAACCAGGAGATAGCAGAGGCTGGGACAGAGGCTGGGACTGCCTCCCCAGCCCTGTCAGCCAGAGACACATAACTGTTCTGCCCACGCACAAACCCACAGGAGGCGTGAGCTGCCTCCTCCGTCCCCGGTTGCCTGACCCATCCCGGGGTGCACACTGCAGCTGACAGTGGGGGACATTTCCCTGAGCTGGCATTGACGGGGGACACAGTTTGTCAGCAATGGCTCACACCTTGCCTGATGCCACTCAGGCAGATTTTCGGCACGGCAGCTGCTTTTGCTGATGACATGGTGACTTGACTGACACAGCTCAAGGAGCCCTGCATTGGAGACAGGCCTATGTGTGCCCAAAGCACCAAGCGTGCGTTTGCTTTTTGTTGCATGAAGTCTGGCACAACAAAGTGTGAAATTGAACATGTATTTGGCAAGAAAGGTGAGCATTGTGAAATACTATGCCACCACCGTTAAACGCTGTCAGACCTTCTTCCATTGCCTTTGGGATTTGGAAGTACAGAAGAGATGAACCAGTTTCCTGATTAACCAAAGCATGCAACCTAGCTCAACTCATTGTGGACTGGTAGATACATCACAGAGAATGTCTGTGCTTTTTCTTAAGAGTACCAAAAATGCAACCTAAAAAAAAAAAAAAATAATGTAGGAAGTCCCCCTCACATAGGAAATCCATTTTTGTGCCTTGTTGCTGTGAAGGGTCCAGCACTGTTCCAAGCATCCTGGTCCTAATCCAGCAAAGCATTTCAGCACGCGCTTTCCTTCAGTTACTCATTCACATTAATGCCATCATGTTCCATGGACACCAAACTGTGATCCTAATATTTATTCATTCCTCAGGGAATATCTTCACTAAACTCTTTCTACAAACATATTAGCTAATAATCTGTTCGTTTTTAAGTGCATTTTGCAAATGGGTGGACTTTTCTATACGGTTATCCTGACCAAGGACAACTCTTCCAGCACAGAAACACTCACATAGGCACTGTATTTCACACTACAAAGACTCAAGAACTCACTCCTGAATGTACCAAGCGTAACTTCACTCTCATGATTGGTCCAACGCATGTTTAAATGTTTGCAGAATCAGGCCTGATGTTCTTTCCCTGGTTTAACTTTTATAAAGTATTGCCAGATGGGATAGATTTTGCACTCAGGCTACCCCTAGAAAAATATGTTAGCTCTCAAAGGCTTTATTATCAAATCCTGGAGTTTTCAAGGCAAAAAAGAAATAGGGCAGGGGAAGGTGGGGTGGGGGGGAGACAGACAGATGAATGGACAGAGGCATTATTCTATAAATTAAAATTTATGTGCTGAAATCAGAACACTGCTAGCAAAGCCAGCTTCATTTATCCAGTCCCTTTCAAGGAGTTTAAAGTCACTTGAAAGAGCACTTCCCTCACAGCCGCCCTCAACAGATTGCCAATTACAGCCCTGCTGAGAGGATGGAATTTCTTTGGAGTCACAACTGTACGTCTGCCCTCGCAGTAACGGGCAAGGTACGTGCCTTTTGATTAGGTTACAAAAAAATATCTCTAAACTGGAAAGCTTTGTTTCCACACTTCTGAATTTGCTCAGTATCAAAAAAAAAAAAAAGATAAGCTTGTGTTTACATCAAGTTGACAAATTCAGAGGTTAATTGCTTTTAAGCAGGCAGGTCAAAAGGATACCTAAACAAGGATCCTACTTAAGGAAAACACATGTTTGTAAATGCAATACAAAGAGCTTTCAAAGATATTATGGGTAGATACAGCATTGTCACTGCTAGGTAGATCTGTGCAACCTGGCACCTACAGAAAGTGCTATCAGACATGCAGTGGCAGTCTGAAAACCCACAGTAAAAATTAGTGAGAGAGGAGAAAAATATCTGTGGGGTGGCTTCAGTTTAAAAGTTAAGCATCTGATCTTAGTCAGTCAGCTGGACTCCATCTATAGCCAACAGGAGCCTCCAGTATGTCATTTATCCCACCTATCTGGAAAAAATATCTCCCAGGAGGGAGCAAACCACCCTGCGCAGATGCTGATCTCTCTTGACTAGAGAAGGAAACTAGACTTCTAGAGTACACCAACTGCCTAAATGTTGGATGGCTTAAATTTGGTGAGATTAAGCCCATCCCTGAGGATTGAATAACTTCAACATTTTGTGTCAGAGGATAGCAGTATTACCGCTCTTTATGCATCACTCTAGAGGAATAGCCATGTGTTTAAAATCCAACTTCAAGAGGATACAAATACTTCAGTCCTAGATGCAGTCCCTTAACTTCACTACAAGTACACTTCAGCTTAAAGTGAAGCACACGCTTAAGGATCCCTGAGCTCACACCCTGATGTCTGGGCAGACTGTAACTGCTCCTCTGGATTCAGCTGTGCAACCACACGTCTTCCCAGTGCTACAATATCTAAGTTATGCTGTCGGCTGCTAACAGCCAAATACTGGCTGACTGCTTGGAAAGGCTGGACAGGCTGTAGAGCTGCTATAGCTCTGCTCTACGTAACTCCTTCCAATGGACACAAGTCCAACCAAGAAGCTGACTTCCGCTGCCCATCCCTTCAGGCCAGGAATTAAACATAAGAAGCCATGAAAGGCTGCTCTGCTTTGTAGAAAAAGAAAAGGAAACAAACCAGTAACAGAATGGAAAACTTCCCAGAAACGAGAGAAAAAACTGCCTCCAGGTTTGTCGCCGCAAAGCACTGCTTATGGCTGTCAGACCACAAGAGGACCACATCACCTGCCGTAGGCGCTTGCCTCCCTGCAGACAGGATGAACCCTCCATCCCTGAGTTTGACTGGCTCCGCTGCAGAAGCACTGCTCCTCCCTCCATGGGGCCAGAGGGGAAAGTTTTGCTCCCACAGGACTTTATTGTCTGCTTCTTAAAAAATGCTGTAAACTTTTTAACTTTTACAAATGTTTTAACTCAGTAAAAACTATTTAAAGTAAGGACGAGAAGGGCAATTGGTCAAAGGACCGCAGCATGCTTAATCTTTTTTTCTTTCTGAGTTCCCGTGCACATTTGAAATAACTTTTGTTCCATTTGCAACCCACATGCTGACACAGCATCCCTCCCCTTTTCTGTTCCCAGATCCTGTTATGAGTTTATTCAATAAAAAGACAGATATTCATCTCTTTTCAAGTACAAGAACATGCTTTTGAATAACTCAATATGCGATACTGTAACAGTACTCCAAGCCAGCTCGTTTTAATCAGTCGTATCAACTCTCAGAGTGGAGCTGCCATATACATATCATCACCTTGCGCGTTTACCTCATGGGTGTGTAAATACGTAGGGTTTAATTTGGGCTGCCTGTTCTGCACAAAGGGGAAGAGGTGATCCCCGGGGATGAGGCTGCCCAACCCAGGTCCCTCCAAACCTCTGGAACCCACAGTCTGGATCCGCCATGCGGCTGCCCTCCTCATGGCAGCAGACCTCTCAGCCGGATGGTGTCTTTTAGCACGTACCCGGCCTAAACATCCCAGCTAGAGCTAGAGCTGGGATGTTACTTGAGGAAGGAAGGAAGGAGGAGGAGATTTTACTACAGAGTGACACTCTATAAATGTATAAACAAACAAACAGGCAAATCAGGGAGGCATGCTCCTGGCTTCCTGCTCCTTGCTGTGGGACCAGGGAGCAGCTCCCGGAGGCAGGAATTAGCAGGCTTCCCAGCTGTGTCCCAGGAAGAAAGGAGTTAGAGGGAAAAGACAGGATGAGGAAACAGGAACCGTAAGCCAGAGACCAGACTGACAGGAAAGCATGCAGAGGTGGATAGGAAGGGGATGCTGGGATGCAGGGTAAAAAAAGCAGCGATGACCGAACCAGCAAGACTGACCGGCAGGTAAGGGAGGACCAAAGGTCTAGAGCAGATGAGAATGGTCTTGTGCAGTCCAGCGAAAATAAAGCATACGAGGACTGGTTTAGAGGCTGGGGACATAAGCAGACATCGGGCTGGAGTGTGAGTGAGGGTGAAATTAAACTGAACTGTCCAACGGGAGCAAGGAGATGAAGCGATACATGCAACAATTTCCCACCTGCCATGGACACAGTGCATAAGTCACACATGAAGGAGCTCCCCCAGGCAAAGGGTTATGCATGTGTGAAACACTGGTGGTTCAGAGAGAAGGTAGTGCTCAAAACAGTCCCTTTGGTAAGGGATGGGTTACACTAGGAGTAAGAGTTTGTTTGGTGCATGATCTCAAGAAACACGAACATCAGGTTTACAAGAATGTAACAGCAGTCAGGAAGGAGAATCGCATTCACTAACCTTCATATATGGTGATGATATGAGGGTGGCTGAGGGATGACATGATCTCAATCTCCCGTCTGATGTGAACCATATCTTGTTCGTCCTTAATTTTGTCCTTACGAATGGATTTTATTGCAACCTATAAATTCAGGAAATCAAGCATTATTCTTGGAACTGAACAGATGCATATAATCCATTAAGGAGAGTTCAAAAAATAAATACAGATGTTAGATGTTGGCAGAACGTAGAATGACCAAAACAAAGCTTTAAAATACAAACCTCCATGCCCCAGCGCTTTCATTTTATAGCAATAAATACACTCTCATTACAGTAGTGGGTGACATGAGGTTTTAGGGTCTTCAGGTCCTCTGAAGACTAGGACTTCACTGAGGGGAAACACAGCATCTTTTGGAAGGATCTCTGTGTCAGCCTAAGTACTCTCCGTCTGCAGCAAATGGCAAAACTCCCAAAAGATTCTGATGGGAAGTACATTTGCTTAGACATGATTGCGTCTGACAATTTCAAACAGAAGCTTTGGAGACAATTTCTCTGAAAGAAGGTTGAGATCTCTGATGGAATGGAGGCAGGGTATCTAGGGTGCCGATTACAAATTTATATTCGTCCATGTCAAAACATTGAGGATCACATTAGCACGGTTTGTTCCGTGGTTCTCTAAAGCAGGCAAACTGCTCAGGAGTTATGATTTATTCAAAAATCAGAAGAAATCAATCTTTGAAATTCACATCTAAACTCGTCCTCATATAAACCCAAGGCTTTCAGGTCCTACACAGCACTTATGCAATCACTGCAAAACCATATCCTTCCTGCATCCTTCCTCAATCAGCAACCTTTTTTCAAGCACATCGTGTGACTGGGTGTCTTTCCAAAAGGCAGGGTGGGAACAGAGGAAGTGATAGCTGAACTTGCAATATAAGTTCAAATTATAACAGCCCTTGTGAGTGTGTGTATGTGTGTTGCCTGTGAAAAAAGGGCTTATCTGAACAACGCCATAAATAATTGCGGAGGTCAGCTCATGCCCTATGAGAAACGCACAAGCCAACAATGGAGAGAAGCTGGTGGGAGAGGGAAGGTGAGGGCATTGTGCATACTGAATGGCAGCACGGCCTTTATTATACTCAATATTTACCGTGCTTTATTTTTGTAAGCCAGAGTTCAAGGAATAAATTACTAGCTAGTTTAAAATCAACAGTACATCTTTGAAAAACATCACTGACCTGCTGAGATGACCACCCTTTTATGGGTAAACAAAACTTTTGTCATTCTATGCAGCCAACTACTGTGGACCTCTCCTGGGAAAACATTTGTAAATCTGTGATTTATGTGATTTTCCTAGTTCCTTCAGAAAAAAATAATTTCACCGCCTACTTCAGTAATTGCAAGTGGCATGACTGTTATTGTTTTCATTATATGATGTAGCATCGAGGATATTGAAGAAAGAAGGGAAAAACTTATAATATTATAAAAGTGAAACGTACATAAACAGGAGCTAGTTTAAAGGATCAGGTTTCCTACAAAGCCTTCAACTCTGAAAAGCAACATTGTTCAAAAAAGCATTAAGCACATGCCCCATCCCCTGGAATTCCCAAAGATTTCAGCACATGCTTAAAATTAAGCTCATGCTTAAGTGCTATCCTACTTTGGGAGAGCAGAACAAAAAGTAAAACTCAAGGGACAAACCAATTTGCATGTCAAAACCAAAACCATTCTTTTCTTCCTCTCAACCCAAATATTTGGTATAGAGGTTTTAAAAGCAACCACATAACTATGGTCTTATCTACACGGCACATATTTCTAGAAAAGGTAATGCAACAGATTTTAATTGAATGAGCGATCAAGATAATCTCCAAGTAATTCTAGAGATGGAGAAGGCAACTAACACTAAAGATTAGGTTGGATTTTTCCCCCTTCCCATGTTTGCACTGGGACAGGCTGCAAATGCAAATACACCCTGTATACAAGAAGGATGTGGGTGGCTCTTGGAGCAGCATGTGCATTCCTGCAAGAAATAAATATAGACATGGGTAAAAACACATTTTTTATTAAAAGACAGCCTTGTACTTGGCGCTGAGGAAGAATTTAAGAAGGGTTTCATTGTCAAATATACAACGGGGAGCAAATTCTTCACCATTCATGGCTGGTAAAGTAATAACAGCACCCCAGAGGGTATGCCAACCTCCTACTAACTTGACTCTGTGCTTCACAGACAGGACTTTTGTAAGTCTACACGTAATTACTGCAAATGGCCTCCATGGAATAATTGCACATGTGAAAACATGTATTTTTAGATACAAAAATGCAAATGTGATTGAAAAGCATGGCAGCACTCTGTAAATATACGTTTGGATTAATCTTCAAACGCAAACAGATGTGTTGCCCGGGAACATATTTTTCAACAGGACCAGAGAGTTTACAGTCTCACAACTCGTGTTGAAAAGCAGTTAAGGCACCTAGGAACCTTAATTTATAAAGGCTATTCCTAAAAGTTTAACCAAATTTTGAAGATAGTACTTAAGCTCTCCTGAAAACATCACTTCCCAGTTGCAGGGGTAAACTCACCAGCCCAGACGAAGTACTTGGGATTTTGTCAGTGACATCCAGGCTGCAAGACCTCACCCCAACATAAGGACGGAACGCATGTCAAACACATCTCTCGGCTTCTAATATTCAAGACTTTCTCTTCCCTCCCTCAGCTACTTCAGATCACAGTGACCAGCATTTAGAAGCAGGGAACGACAGACACTCAGCGGGTGTGAGCTATCTTAACTCCAGCGGTGTCAACAGATCCTGCTAAGCATCCACCTGCCCGCGGTCAGACCATACCCTGCAACCCTGACAAACTGCAAGCGCGCTGTGGGGGAGGCGATGCCCCTTAGCCAGGGCACACTGCACGTCACCAGTATGAGCACTCCGTATCGGAGCAAGGCTTCAGACACTCGCATGTATGAACGAAATAATATCACTGTCTATTTACATAGCAAACGAGCATGCTCAAAGCACGGTGCAGCCGTTTATTAATTAAACCCTGGGCGGCAAGTAGTGAAACAGCACTATTCATCTGCTTTTAGGAGATGAGGAAATCAAAACGGAAAGCCAATGTGACTCCTAGAGGAAACGAGGACAGTAGCATCTCAGAAATTGCTGCCTGCATCTCCCTCCCAAATGGTGCAACACATTACAGGCGTGCCTTGCTCAACAAACCATCCCATTACTAAAGGCCGAATTCTGATACCTTTCCCCACATTCAACTGCTATTTTTCCCCTCAAAAAGAGCCTCAGAGAAGTGAAAGGTTCGAACGCATCTCAATAAATACGTTTTACCCCGTGCCACCTGCCTGGTGGCTTACATGATCCCCAAGTGGACAGGCTCCACATCTCAAAGCCTATGAGGAGTGCACAGCCTTGCTGGTGACCTTGTATAAGAGGTCAAACAGTGAGCAATCGCTGTCAGCGGAGTCACTGTCAGAGGCGGCATCCCAAAGCAGGATTAGCGGAGCAGCAGGACAGCGTTTGCTCCAGCTCTTCCCCTCTGAGTAAGGGATTTCTGCCAGCCAAGCGTCTTTCACCTGCACCCGTCTGCTCAGATCGTGTCGCCAGGGTACATGGGCTTAAGTCTACTGATGTGAAAAAACCAACACAAACAAGAAAGCAGTCCAGTATCTTTTTTAGTATTTCACGGAAACATTATGAGTCACGATTGCATTTTAGGTTTTGGTTTTTTTCATCTCTTTGAGCAAAATAAGATCCCTAGTTGTATATTATGGAATCAGGCTGTAAAACAAGTCTCTCTTCTAGGTATTCTAAAATATCAATAATGGAATTTCTTTCGTGAAATGTATTTTACTCAGCAATACACTCCAGAAAATACATTTCCGAAGTACACTTATGCTTTTAAGACCAGACAGAGCCGGCTCCGTTTTTCAAAACCCCACTTACAGGACTGCTGCCAGACATGGTACATGATGAACCTGAACAACTTAAGCCTAATAAGAAATAATCTCAATTGAGAAATACCTTATGAAAGAACTTGTTTGTTCATTCTTTAGGTCCTTTTTTCTTGCTTGCTTGCCTGCTCACTTTCCTTGCTTTCTCTGAAAGCAACAGCTCCACTGTGTGCAACATCAAAATTTATTAAGGGTCACAGCCTATGAATCAAGAGTAGGGCAAACGCAACATGCTTTTTTACATCACCTACATTAACTGCTCCAAATATTCCAGCTCAAGATCTGCAGAGAAAGTGCCGTTAGTCCCTTTGGTACACTCAGAACACTGTACTTATACCTCTACCACACTTTCTCAATATATTTTACTGGGTTTAAGACTTAGATAATTTAATTATAGTATTTTTAGTAACTTTGCCAGTGGAGGAATTTGTACTTTTCCTAGCTTCTTGTCATAATGAGAATTTCAGATAACTCCAAGGCCTTGCACTCAGACATAGTAACATATCAGATTCTTAATAATGAAATCTAAAGCCTCTCACCCCAACAAAACAGGTTCAGGTTCACCCAAAGCCCCTATAGACACAGTATCCAATCTGGCAAAACACTTTAGCACATGCCTAACTTCACACATGTGAGCAGTCCATTGGCTTTCGTGGGATAGCTCACACACATAAAGTTAAATATATGCATAGGCACCAAGGTCATGGCTCAAAACCAGGCCATGTGATGGCCCCTCCAGGGACCAATACTGGCTGTACACATCAGTTAACATCCTCGGTATCTCTTCTGCAGCTCTGATGGCAACATGGTCCCACACACGGGGTTAGAGAGGGAAAAAAGAGCACCAGAGATGGACTGAAACCACCTCCACCTGCACTGCCAGTTCTGGTACCAGCCACTGCTCAGAAGCAGGTAGAGAGAATACCCTCTCCAAAATGTATGGCACAGGGGAGAGAAAGCAGGGGGTTGTGAACCTCTACTATTGCCAGGCATTTCTAAACATCTTTGCACAAGCACAGCCCCTGCTCCACCGCTGCTCTGCCTTCCAGAAGCAGATAGGAAAAGAGGGAGCACAGCTTTTGGCTCCCCATCCCTCCATGAGTCAGCTTGCAGAGTTTGCTGGGCAGGAAGCGTGGAGAAATGCGCTGTTCTCTTCAAGGCTGCAATAAATTACCTGTCTGGATTTGCCGGAAAGAGGATATATACTCACCCTCTGCACTGGTGTAGAGATATTATTTATTTTCCAACACACTTCATGCTTCTTTGCTTTTGTTTGGTACAAATAACTTGAATTGAACCATAAATAGTTCAAAAAGATGACGACTGCAAAGGTTTCTGTACATTTAGTCCTATCTGTAAGAGAAACGTGTCCCCTCCTTTATGAGCTTCTTGGCTGCTGGGCAGAACAAAAGGGGTGAAACTTTCTTTTTACAGAGGCAGATCAAGACTATGGCGTAAAGAAAAATACCTGAAAGTTTAAACATCTGACAAAGGGCACAGCAGACAGTAGGTGCCCACTTCCACATCGTATCTTTGTGTCTGCTGCTGAGTCACTCCTGGCATCATCATTTATGGGATGAGCAACAAAGCTGTATTTTCCTCAAAGTGTTAAACTGTTTCTCTTGATTTCAGGAAGTAAGTTCATGCGTTTGTCTTAATCTAATGAACGTACGTTTGCCTCATTTCCAGCCAAGAAGTGTGAATGTAAACAAAGGTAGAATTAGCCACAGTGCCAAAAGTCACAGATTTTTAGGTCGGCTAGTGCCGTCACCGAGGCTGACCACCTGAATGACACAAACCACCGAACCTTCCCCAGCAATTTCTGCATGCAGTACATTCAGTCCCATTGAAAACAATCTTCCACTCTTTATTATCTATCAAGGCTATTTTTAGGACCACAGCGAGATATGAACAAACTGCTTTTTTTTCCACCATGAGGGCTGTGACTTTTAAGCTGGTTCCAGCACTTGTGCATACCACCCGTGCTCGAGCAAATTCCAATGGGCTCTTGCAATACTATTGCGGACAGTCAGGAAAATTACATCAGGACAGAGTGCAGGCCCCCCCGAGGAAGGGAAACCAGCTTGCTGCCACCAGGAGATATGTCAGAAATGCAGCTTAAAGAAAATTATTTAAAACTCTTTTCTTCGGGTGAAGAGGGAGGGGAGGGTTAAATACACATAAACCTCTCCTTTCTGAAAGCTGTGAGCTGAGGCCATCTCCACCCAGCAATGGGAAGTGGGTGAGCCCAGTCGGTTTCACAGCTCTGCTTCCTTTCTTTGAGACTCCAAGGTGGGAAGTGCAACGCACCAAGTGCTAACTGGGGTGGGGAGGTAAAGAATAGGTGGATCAACCAGGGGGGCAGAGAAAGGCAGAGCAGAGGATGTTTAGGGGTGGGGAGAGAAAAGGCACATTGTTCTTTCTCCAACTCCATGGAGCTGAGCAAGAAAGAATAAAGTCTGGCACCGTATTATGTTTTTTCCAGGGGAGTCTCTGCCTATGGCTCTTGGCCCAGACATCACCAACCCAAGAGGAAGAGAAACAAAGCTATGAAATTGGGTGGTCCCTGAGGTTGCTGCAATCAAATGATAAGGAGGGGGATGCTGATAGTGCAGTTGCATTGAAATGGCACTTCCAGAGGTTGCACAAAACAGAGAAAGGAAAGGCAGGGGATGGGCTGAATAACTGCCTGTCTGGCCTCAGGACCTTCCAGGTGGGAAGAAGGAGCCATGGGAAGCCCAGCATACAGACAGTTCTGCAAAGGTATCCTCATGCAGACTTCTTGTAAACCTATTCCCACATGATTATTTCTTTGCTGTGCCCATTTGCTGGAAAAAAAAGCTGTCTTGAAACTCCAATTCCAGGCCAAATGCAGTAATAAACAGCATCATGCAGGACATGCAATTCTAAGAACAAGCTTCTGCACAGTCATAGAAAATTCTTCATGCACTCACTGAAAAGTTGGGCAAAAGGCCATGGTGAGTTGAAGCAAAATTTGTGCTTGGCACTGTGCATTTTGCTAACACATCTCCGAGAGCTCTCTGTTTTGGAGAAAGAGTAAGGTCGACACAATACCATTGTTTTGGAGACTGTTAACTTGTCAGATCCTAAAAGCCAGATCATCTCCATGGTGACACTGCTTGGGAGACAAGCATGCAACAAAATCCTTATTATCAACGGCCCAACTCTATTGTTTGATAGGTTAGCAAAATATGCAGGAATCAGGAGAGTTGCTCAAAGCCATAACCGGTGCCATCTGCACCCAGTGAGACTCTGCCAATTTAAGTCTCAGGGCTTCTGCTCATTACTCTGTTCCATTGCATGTTTGTTCGTGTCATGGATGTTACCAGAGACAAAACGCTGTTATTGCTGTTGCAAGCCAGCAGCTGCACACATAAAGGGCAAGGATGCACGTGCTGCAATGCACCTTTAGAGTTCATTTGGTTTTAAGAGGCAAGGGTATTTTTTACAGCTGCCTCGCTCTGTATGGCATAGCAAACATCTGCGCCTCTCTGCTTCATTCCCCTCTTCCCAATGTATCACCTAAAATAGATCATATTTCTAAAAACCAAAGCTGATTTACTACCACTCTATCACTCACTACCTGTAGAAAAACTCACTCTTGCACCAAGGCACTAGAAGTCCCAAGTCAGTGTGATAAATGTTAAATCGAAATTTTATTTGCATAAGCTGAGGCACAATGTGTCAGTGCCTCTTGGAGAACCAAGGTATGATTACCTTAGGTTTAATTTTCCTTTTCCGGTTCTGCTGGACAGAGTTGCTGTTACCATATCATAAATGATGATTCATCAAGTGAAGAAGAATTAACTAATCACAAATACTAAGCAAGCAGATTTTATCCTCTTTCTAGTTCCCCCTTTATTCACAAAGAAAAACGCCTGTGGAACCAAGTTTTAATAAGAAGTAGAAGGCACCAGATGAACACATTTATGCTGTACATATACAAAGTGGGTGCCAGGAGGAACACGTACAACACCCTTCCTCCACTTCTTTCCTCACCCCCGCATACGGTGCCTGTTAACAGGATTTGTGAGCGCATTTCCTGAGTAACCACTGCCTTACTGGAAAATTTACATCCCTTCATTGTTTGGTACCTGCTATCCTCAGCCATGTATATGAAGCCTGGCATATTTACACCATGTATCCCCTGACAAATTTACCTGGCAGACCTTTCTTCATTTAACGCTGGCCTCGAATCATCCTTACTACCAGACAGATCTTAAAGCTCTGTATTAATCATTTCAGGACTGATTTACCACTAGGAATAAAAAAAAAACCACATTCATCTGGTTTAGCATAGATCTGATTTCCAACAGCATTTAAAAACTTAAGTTAGCAACCTGATTATTGATTCTTCATTGTGAGGCAGTGAATGTTGAAAACAGGGAGAAGAAGGGAGGGCTGCAGAATTCAGAAATGGACAGTTTACTGATACATGTCAGAAATCTACCAAAAAAACCGTCTCCCTCTCTTCAGTAATGCCCTTTTTCATACAGCATTACTGAAGTCCCAAGTCATTGGACCATTCAGTTTTAGAAGAAAGATCCTGCAAGTAATCACCATCCCTAGCAATAACGAAGTGTTTCCCATAGGGCTGCCTCAAGTTGCCCCTTCTCACCCCTCCCCACTGCCCCAACAGCACATTACCGCAAATCTGCATCCACTTCAATCCCCCCTGGTCCACAGTGAAATGAATTTGCCCTGGTAGCAGCAGAGGTTGCAAACAATTTGCTGAAAAGCAGAGATCTGACCAGATGAGATTATTAAAGATGTTTGCAGCCATGGCCTGCCTGGACTGGACTCCAAGGCTGGCATCCTGGGAGAGTCCTTGTCATGTGCAGGCTTCACCTTCCTGGAGAAAAGAGTCAGACCGCTTACATTTTTCCTAATTCACATCTAAATGTAACTCCATATCCTTCTGAATATCCTAAGATGCAACATCTCATGCTTTAAAATGTTCATAATTCAGCCTGCAAAAAAAACCCAGGCTTATGATCTAATTCTGAAGGACTAAAGAAAAGAGAAAAAAAATGGCCAAGTTGAAGTTTTGGGGCTGTCATGCACAGATCGATGGAAGACCATCTCTTTTCCAAAGTCTAATAACTCACAAATATCCCATCCAACTACCTTCAAGCTTTCAAGGGAAGTTCATGTTTTGGCACATAAGAAATTATATCTGGAAAGAAACTGGGGTAGGGGATTTCCCTGAGGCAATGGAGGTTCATAACTGTAATTAAAAGAAAAAAATGCTTTACAACCTCAACTATGGTTCGTTCCTCCTTAATAAATGTTAACCAGCACTGAATGCCACATTCACTGAAAAGATGAAAACTGCATTTACAGTTAACTTCTGGTGAAGTTGCCAAGCAGATGTTTATTTTTGGCTTCCACATTTACTAAAGCCAAATGCTACACTGAATTGGGATTTCACAATGTCTAACTGCTTTTCTTCCAGGTTACAATTTTGTTGGAACCAAAAAGGAAAAAAAAAAAAAAAAAGGGAGAAAAAGAGCAAGAAAAAAAAAGCTGACTTCACTTTTAAGTAGGAAAAAACCTGGTAGCATCCGTTTCTATCATGTCTGTTTATATCATAGTTTAAATAAGGTTAGAATTGTGCAATCATTATTGATCAACTTCCAAACACAGCACAACTCCATCCAGCACATGTGCAAAAGAGGAAAAGTCACTGGAAGCAAATCCTCTGTCAGTCAGTCTTTCAACTTCTGCAAGTCTGTGTGCAGACTGTTTAGCACTAATTAAATTACTGGCAAGTCAGGTTAAAGAGGAGTGAAAGAATTCACAAGCCCCAAGTTTACTGTTCTCAGTGTTACATGGGTATTACAGATTCCCCCTCCAAAAACTGGAAGATAGATTTCCCATTAATTTTGAGGCTTGATCTCACAGCTACCACAGCTGCTGATGTAATGCAAAATGCTAACCTGGGGCAGCAGAGAGGGACTTTCATTCAATGTTGTTTTTTCATTGTGCATAAGCAGTGAACCACACTGAAGTAATCCTCCGAAGTAGGAGTGCACACTGTTCAAGGCACTGATTTGGGGATGAAATGCAAAACCTAGATCCTAGCTACTTTGTTAGAAAAAGCCCCTTATGACTTTCTTAAGAAAAGAGGTATAAAGCCCTGGTGCCTGGATCTAGTTCCAGTTTGAAAATGACACAATTACAGTCTCCTGTAATTCCTCCCAATAATTTAAATTGGAAATGGGGTTATTCACACCCTCTAAGCAACTGCTGCAAACTATTGCAACGTGCTGCTAAATAATTGCTAAATAATGGTAACCTCAGCAGTTACCAGCATCTCTAAAGTGATTTCGCACATGTTTAGGTGAAAGGTGCTCTATCAGTGCAAGGCTGTAATTCACATTAAACAAGGAAGGGGATTGGACATTGTTTGAACTCTTTCTTAGAACTAGTTTTTTCGAAGAAGCCACCTGATAGTGTATTTTCATTCACCGGCACGTTCTGCTTGAGGAAGTTGTGGGTAAATAAATGTAACTCAGCTTATTCTCTCTTTCACTAAAGTTTCTGTGAGTTCAGAGAAGCCTCAGGACCACTGAAAGCTTTGCATATCTTTACAATGCCTCTTCTGCCACCAATGCAAAATCACCTGGTATTGTGTGGATCTTTTAATTTTGCTCTCTTGTTTCTGCAGTCCTTTGAAGAACAAAGGAAGTGCTATTTCACCATGAGAATTACAATAGTACATAGAAAACTTGGGAAGAGTCTTTCTTCTTTTGAAGAAATGTCCGTACCTTCAGGTACCACAACGCTTACAAAAACCCAACACCATACTGCCTGACCACCTCAAATTTCTAATGAACCCTGTAGAATTTGAAGTGTGGAGAGATTTTAAAGTTGAGTTTATAGAGTTTAGGCTTTTGGATTAACATTGAAGAACAGGGATTCATTGCACAACGATGGTGGGCGACATAGATTATATCACGGAACGTACACAGATGTGTGTGAACAGCACAGCTGGGAGGGTTAATGAAACAGAACTATCAGAAGCACCTGTATCTAGTATACTTTTCTAGACTGATCTAAGGTGGATCAAAATACAAACGCCACTTCCTGGTCGGAATCTAGTGAACCATAAACCCACATCCTATCTGGAAAAACACTCTTGGAAAACAAGATTGGCAATCGTGTATCAAAGCTTCACCCAGGTTATTTTGCTCCAGGGCTTGCAGATCACTTTGCAATATTAAATTTGTTTTTGTAAAAGCACTGTTTCAGTATTACATTGTTCTGCCTGGACGTTACCTATTTAATGGTCCCTTTTTGGAAGGGACTGTGCTAGAATTTACGACAGAACGTGGTGGAATTGCTACAGGGGGAGGAAAGGAGTTTGCTAACATTTCTTCCCCATCCGTCTCTGATTTCTGAGAAATATTTATACCCCTGAAGGTAGAGGAACCTCCTGTTGTTCCCTTCTATTTACTGAAAGTAAATTACCAGGGCCACCCTAATGGCTCAGTGGAGAGAGTAACACAGGAACAGGAACGCTCTTGCTCCCCGCGGCCAGTTGGGCTTGGAATAGATGTGAGAGGGTGAGGAATGAATTATGCTTTCCTACAATTAAGTGGCTAGCGATCAAGCAATTTTGCAGCCTAAAACGTGTAATTCTAGCTTTCCCTACTAGAAAAGGAGTTCACAACTGCAGGCAGTTGTTATAGGTAGTTATGGGGAGGGTTAACTTTGGAGGGGAGAAGCAGCAAAGCAATTTTTTTTCTAGATGGAAAGCTTTTGGCAAAGAACTCCCCCAGACCCTGTGATCTCCAGGAGTGTTGTCCCCTTCTTCAACACGCACAAACACCTTTTTTGGCACATATTTTGGCCGGGGTCAGTTGAACGAGGGAGAGTTAGCACTCAGATTTCTGGGATCCCCTTGCCAAAAGCTAAGCTGTTAGGTAGTGCAACAGCAGCAGCGCAGGCTTCCCACTTCACCCTGCCAGTGACCTTCGCACAGACTTGGACATACCACCTTCCTCAGAGTGAGGAGCAATTCCCTCTCACGCTGCTCGGTCCAGAAATTCATCTCAGCAAATACCACAAATCATGTCAGACCGAGCAGGACTATTAAAGCAGTGCTGCGCAATGTGAATTGCTGTCCACAAGGGACTGGAGCAAGAGACTGCCTAACCCACTTTGTTTAACTTTTTACTTAAACAATCCTGAAAGGGGAAGCTGCATTGCTACTCTGGAAATTACAGCTTTAATCTCATTTGAACCACGCATTCCTCAGTTAAACTGCAGAAATAATTTAAGAACCGACTCCCAAATAAGACATTTTTCTACATTTCCTACATTTCCTGGAAATACATTACCTCTCACGCTGTGAAGTAAAAGCAAGCTTATTAATTTAACCAGGTTAAAGTTCTTCCAGTAGCCCCAATAAACTCTAACGTCAGGCTAATTACATGCATTTCCCCAGTTTTGCATTTTCACATTCCTCAAAGCAACAACACTGTAACATCAACCGTTTCCAACTCAGCCCCACAAACCATTTGCACAGATTACATTCATCGCTCGCTCACATTGCGCTGCCGGTGGCAGGAATCAACAGTGCTTCGTTGAAATTAGAGCAAGCTTCGTTTCCCCTTAACGGTAACGGCTTCCTCAAGTTTGCTTTAATGCGCATGCCGCAGCTCAGAGGTGCCAACATTTACTGGGTTGTTTAAACATCGTTTAGAGTTTTGCTGGGCAGATAAGAAGAATAACTTGGGTGTACAGTGAAACAAAGACATATCTGTTTGTGCCAAACATTCAGTTTATGGCAATACTTCATAGGAATTATTCCCCATAACAACTGAACTGTCATATCCTACAACTACATCCCAGGCAACCTCCCAGCTGAGCTCACTACGGCTGCTGTCTGATGTGCTCTACATACAAACACCCAGAACTACCCAGATGTTCTCTATGTAAAACATTTGGTTTAAAACACGCAGCGCTTCTTTCCAAAAAGCCATTACATTTGTTTAATGGACTCACACAGTTCAACTAAAATATCCTGGAGCAGACATTTGACTGCAACTCTACTCTACAAGCCCCATCTGCAAAAAGAAAAAAAGAAAGAAAAAGTAAATGAGAATGCTTTACATGATTTATGCTGTCTTTATGATCAGCCAGTTCATAAAATACAAGCCCTGCTCTACAGACAATAACACAAATCGCTTTCAAGTGTATTGTTTAGTCCTTGTCTGTGTTAAACAAATATTTCAATTGAAACAAAGGGCCAAACTCTACTCTTCGGTTTACAACAGTGTTAATGTAACTGAGAGCACCATTTTACCCACGGACATCACAGGGGATGCAATTTTTTGTTTTACGCTCGGAGTGAGTGAGTAATGACATCCAGTAATGATAACCAGTTACATTCACGGCTGCAGAGTTTTCCTTTCATCTAAGAAAGGCTGGAAGGAGTACACCATGAAATCCTTCTCCCCGGTGAATTCCTCAGGAGCAACGCACAACCCACAACGAGGCACTTCACAGGTCCCATTACACCACGTTTTCATCATGAAACACCAGACAGGATGAACTGGGAGAATACATTTGTTTCACCAAAACAGACAGGCGGGTAGAAAATGCTCAAACTGTACACAGAAAAAAAAAACCAACTGGTGTTGAAAAAGATGGCTAGTCCCTAGTCTAGATGTAAATACACTGCACAGTCCAGCTGAAGGCCCTTGTTCCTCCCAGGCTGTGAGGACACAACAGTGACCAAGTGGTACCAATTAGTGACCAACAGCAGTTCGCAGTAGTGACCAAGCTCCAAGACACAACAGCTGGCGGGCTTTGGAAAAAGTGGCACCATCCCTTCCGAAGTGTGACTACAGCCATGAAAGAAGAGGACCTTCACTTTATGAGCGACCTCCCCGAGATGGCTCCACCAGTACAGGGAACAGCTCGGCTCAGTGCTGGAGCTGTGCTTGACCTCAGCTCTCACCCCAGCTCCGCCATAGACTCTCCAAACGAACCTCAGGGAAACAATTTACCCCCTAGCTGTCCGGAGCGCAGCTGTGACAACAGGCTCCTACAGGAGATGGAGCTTCAACCCACAGATGACTCTTCTGTTATTTCACCTCGTTTCGGCACCCCAAAGAGAATAAACAGGACAACGAAAGAAGCACGAAGGATGCTCTGCCTCATGGATAGGCCTGGTTAAAAATGTGTCTTCCTGAGAAGGCAATGTGGACATCTCTCAGTTGTATTCCTACGTAGGTTGGCTAAGCCTGTATGGCCTCCAGCAGGTGTTTTTACCAGCATTTTCACCTTGCGCTGGAGCAGGGCTATCTCGTGCTCCAGGCCATGGGGCATTAGAGCGTGCACCAGCCCTGCCAAAACCCCTGCTGAGTACGGCACTGCGCTGGGCATCCCCCCGGCGTCCCCAGCCACCTGAGGGACTGGCTGGCCTTCACTCCTCCTTCCCTGCCGGGGAAGCTACCAGATTTGGTTTGTATGATGGCAAAACCGCACAAATGAATGACAACTCCAAACACATGCCTCAGGAGCTGTTTTTTTAACAAATGCTTCGCCCTCTTCCTCTGTCAAACTTGTGTGTAAGAGACTTAATCTTTTTGCATCAATGACAGCAAAACATCGTTTAACGAAAAGGAACATTTGTTTAGTTACCACACAGCTCAAACTGGTATTTTTATCCAATCCTCATTGATACCTTTTATGATCAAAAAAATATTTGCACTCGGTTTTAAAATAACACTTGTACTTCAAATAAAGGGAGATATCATTCACCATCAGGGGTTTTGTGGAGATTAGAAATAGTAGCAGAGATGAAATGCCTTTTTGTGTATGGGAAATATGATATGGAGGCTTGGAGATCTCCATCGACAGCAGGACCCGAATCTTTCTGATCTACCCATGAATGGCTAAATATAGTCTCCAAACTTGGCATGGTATCTTTTCACAGGAACAATGAATTCCTTTTTTTTTTTTTTCTCCCCTATTTTTTAAGCCTAATATCCCTTAACTAGTGTCTTTATTCCAAGGCACCAGGGCTCAAGCCCAAGTACGCTGACTCAGCTCCGCAGCACAGCGAGACATTAGGATAATTGCAAGTCCCTCAAGCCGCCAGACCTCAGAACAAAGACACTCAGCTCCTCCAGCCTCTCTGCTTAAGTTGTCCCACATGCCAGCCACGGGCCGGGGTAGCCAAGGGGCTCTGGGATTACCATAGGCTGATGTCCTCCAGGAAGGCAAGGCAACAGGGATGGAGTGGCCCATGCCAAGCACTGATGCTTCGTCACGGAGGCAGCCAGCCCCACGCAAGGTGCAGGAGACCCTCCTCTTCACCAGGCCGCCATCTGAGGGGACTCAACGGCAAAGGGAAGGGCCTCAGGCGCCATGCCGGAGGTGTGGCTGAGGTGAGGTGGGAAACATGGGCAAGGAGAGGGGAACACCAAGGAGGCACCCAGAAATTAAGTTACATAGGTTACACATTAACCTAGGCAACCCCAGCTGTCTTCTTAACACTTATACACCACAAGACCTGTGTTTATTTTCTGATTTTTGCACTCACCTACAACTGGCCAGTACGGTTTCGAACGTGCCAGCCATGCCAACGCCTTTTCCCATAGCTACCACGTGGCTGGGGTGTTGTTTTTTTTTTTTTCAAATGAAAGGAACCACCCATTGAAGTATTTTATTGTTTTCCTCCATTGGTAAGAACAGAGCCTGAAAAAGATCACACTTGAGCAAGACCCAGGACATGCACCCCATCGTGGGCCAGTGGCAGCTTTAAGGACTGATGTCTCGTAAACCACCAGAGCTAGAAGGAAATCCCATCTGTCTTTGGAGAGTTATGGAACACTAAGCATTTATACCACACAATAGTTTAACAGACTGAATTGACGGTTGGTACATGGTCTTTAGTTCAAAATATAAAAAATACTGAGCTCCAACAAGAGTATTAAAACGGCGCAAGAGCAAGGGACAGCTACAACCTCACTCCCTCCACCCTCCCTGCTTTGCAACATGCAGCAAAGGTTACGGGAAGGCCTCCACATCTATCGAACATCTGGCATTTTTGGTGTGGGTCCAGGATGTTTGATGGGTACGGCCAGACACCATAGGCTCACGGAGTATCTCACCCAGCCCCCTAGTGTTTAAAGGTCTAGGATCTCCTAATTTATACAACGTACTATGTTGCCTGTGAAGACACGGTGATAAATATATTCTGTTTAAAAGCAGATACTTCTCAAATCATAACTTGCAGATGCTCAAAGTCTTTCATGTGGGTAAGACAAATGAGAGCCATAGAGACTGATTTTGTAGCCAGGGAGTACAGGAAGCAACAGCAGGAGAACACTATTGAAAGCCTGGATACACTTATGGCTTTAATGAATTGGTCATCAAATATAACAACACACATATGCAGTTTTTACCTTGCTTTCTAGTTCACTCCCCAACCCCCATCCTCAGCTATTCCCCATATATCTAGCAAAGTGGAAATTATTTTGAGTTTAGTTTATTAAATGGACACACATGGTACCCACATCTGCTGGAAGACATTTGAGGGAAAGCTGACAAATATCATTTGCATATTTAGTCAGAGACCTTTTCATCTGCGACATTTCCTCTGACATACGAACTATCCCAAGTACATCAACCTATCAGCGGTAATGACAAGAGTTCTTTTTTCTGTGAAGTGTCAGGTGCACACCTGGGCGATTTAGGGACAAATCCTGACTTACATAGGAGGCAAGAAGACACAAGGTCAATACCCTCTGTAGGTCAGAGACCTGCACACCAGCATGCCCATTACCAGTGGCATGCAAACCATCAAAACTGTACACCAGAGCTAGGCGCTGGCAGCAGCCTCCACCTGCTGCCCAGGTCAGGAGCTGCTGAGGCTCCGGCAGAGAAGTTGGCGGCTGCCACCACCGCTTATTGCCATCCACACTGTGAGCTCCTATCCCACCTCAAGCCCGGAGGCAAACCCAGGCTTCTGGCGCCGGAGCATCGTCCAGGGCTGCAGCAGAAAACACATGGTTTGGTCCCACTTTACACAGGAAGAGCATACAAGACGACAATGAGGAGAACAACAGTGTCCTGCTGAGAGGTGCATGGTTGTACAGCAAGAGGAGACGCTTTGGCGTCAGCATCCTGGTTCGCGTAGACAGAAGGTACGTAAGCGTGGTACAAGAGGCAGAGACCCAAGCCAGGGAGATGCCCGCATCAAAGCAAAGGTCAGCAGCCAATTTCTGAATCCCTGGTACCGGGGCTTTGGAAACAAGTCCCATCCCATATGCTCTGGATTTAGATTACCATGGCTGTACATACATTGACCTGTCTGTGTTCAAGGCTGAGATACCTGGAACTGGTCTTCAACCCACATTCGGCATTCTTCCTTGGCACTGTTGCAACCACCACGTGCCTCCTACCAATTCCCCACTCCAGGAAAGACTCTCTAGTTATTTATTTACCAGACAAAACACAGACTAACTACGATTAAAGTTCTGTAAAGAATAAACAATTGCTCGCAAGAACTGCACATTCCACACGGTTTTATTCAACATGTATGACCCCAAACTACAATATATACAATAATTGTCTCCACATGGCAAATCCACATTGCGGTTCTTAAAAAAATAATAATAATTTTTAGAACATATGCCACCAAAAAACGTAGTATATTTTAGCCATATCTAATGAAAGACTCTGTACAAGCAATTTCCATTCTGTTGTGTTCTCTAGCATCTGGTGCTGTGCAATCATTTGTAATAGCACTTAGGCATTTTATAGTGTTTTTAGCTGAAGGCTCCATTATAAACATTGGCTTAAATTCCGTTGTAAATTTCACATTTAGAGGGATCACACTAGGTATGTATCAGGCCAAAATGTGCCCCATTAATTAGTCTAACTTCCCTATATTAAGTACTATCCCTTCAGAAACAGATACACCGAGGCACAATGACGTTAATTGACCTGCCCAAAATTGTTCAATCCAATGGGGGAAGGAAAAAAAAAAACACAACAAAACAAAGAAGCAACAGTCTCTCAGAAACTTCTAATTTCTTCACCTGTAAGAGAGTCCAACATAATTGAAGGAGTATCACTTGATGTCCACTCCAAGCTCAGAAAGAACATGCTGTTCTTTAACTTGGTAAAAGATTTGACAAGCTAACGTATTCAGATGACCCCTTACTGGCTAGTCATTAATTCAGACTTTCATATCACTGAACTATACTCCCCTGAACAAATCTGCTTCTCCAACAAGAATTCTCAGTGCAGAAAAGTATTTTGTGCTGGTGCCTTTCCTCTAATGACCTGCATGCTGTAATCAGTTATTTCCGTCTGCAGCCCTTGACATTGGAGTCTTCTTTGGCATTTCAGTTATACAAGTGTTCACATGAAGACTATAGTAACTTTATACAACCAGGTGGTACCTCCTATTGTAATAAGCCCACAATATTCACTACATTAAATCCAGTGTATTTTTCTTTTTTTAAACCAGAGTCTCAGAACACATCTAATAATCAAGGGTGGAACAAATAAATTAACAGCAAAACCATTTTCAAGCCCATATACTCTTTCCAACTTCTATTCATTCCAGATCTAGAATTTCCATGCTTTGGTACAAGTTTTACAGGGGACCTGAGTTTCACTAACAAGCCTTCAGCACCATGAAAACGTTGTCCAGATTTAGTCCCGTTATGAGTCCCTAAAAGAATTCAATTTGCACATTTGAAAATAAAAATAAATTAGTTTTTGGCAAAACATTTTGCAAGAATCCCTTTTCAGATGAGGAACCTCTGGCCCCACACGAGCGTTGCAGAGCAGGAGAGGCGTATGCAGCACCCACCGCAGGCTGCATGGCTTCTGCTGGCAGCTACCAGCTCGGAAGCAGGGAGCAAGGCAGCGCGCTCTGAGCGGGTCACAGCGCTGGCATGCAGAACAAAGCAAGAGGCAGCAGCGCAAGTGGAGTACAAAAGAGCCAGGAATGGAGACCGAAGTCGAACGTCATACGGGGACAAAAACCCAGGATAAATAGAGAGCCCAGGAGGCAGGAGAGACTGAGCCCTGGAGGAGGCGGCTGTCAGCTGTAGGACCTTCATGTTACATACGCTACATGTCTGGAAAAATCAGGTATTAGGTTGTGCACTCAAAACTAGCTGATACTTCTGATGATTTTGGCTTTTATCGGCAAGTTTCTCTTTCTCATGTATAAAACGGGGTAGTGATACAAGCCATTGTTACTGTTATTCAAGTGTATTATCATAGCTGTGGAAGTCACATTCACGAATCAGGATCCTGCTGTGCAAAGTACTGTACGAGCACTTCACATCACAGCAGTGTTGTGTAGATACTTCCACCGGTGTCTGCAATAAAGGAAGATATCTTAATAAGAACAACAAAGAACCTCAAAAAAAATAAACAGGTCTGCATCAGATTTGGACATTATGCTGCAGAAGATACACACTAGGCGATCAAGATAAAAATGAATATTAAGTAGTACCCCAGGTGCTAACTGAAGCAGAAGTTCTCAGGAAAAGAAATGGAAATATAATACGTCATTAAAGATAAAGAGAATTCACATGCATAAGAGGGAAGAGAGCGATACCGACTTTTTCTACAATATCAGCAAAGCAGACAAGAGAATTGGGACAAACGTCCCACCTGGCTTTCACTGTCCTCAGTGACCAACGAGCATGCTTTTATCTTGTTATTTAGAACCCCTAAAAACCACACCGCAAACAAACAAATGGTTATGTGACCAGCAAGGCCTTAATTACTGACATGACAGAGCTGTCATTGTTGGTATTCATGTTTTGGTTTTGTCATGATACGGAGAAATACAATCAGCAAAGCAAAGGTCCTCCTTTCATGTAAACTGTTGCTGTTTCAGGGTTTCCAAAACCCTGTGCAACTCTCCAAAAGCATCATGCAGCAGAGCTGTTTCAAAGCAAAGATCTTCACTGGAGTTGCAACTAAAAATATTTCTGTTGGTCTAAAGTTTGGGATTTTTTTACAAGATTTTAATTCAGAAACCAATTTCATTTAGCAACATCCTTCTACCTGCACTTCTATGCAAAAGAGATAAATAACATGCACCACCGCATATAACACGCCTGCACAAATATGTACCGCATGCCTGGTTTTCATGTTGGGCTGCCGCTTGTCATCAATTCCCAAAATAATTAACTTTCTGGAGGAACGGCTGGAGGAGAATAGTGCTTCCTCCACCTGCTGGTGAGGAGGAAGAAAAGATATCCTGGCTCTCAGGCGGAGAGAGGGAGATGAAGGCAGAGGGGAGGCCCCTGCAGCTACTCCCCATCACCTCCCAAGCGCAGCCTAAGGAGGGAAAGGGAGAAAAGCTCTTGGCTTTTGCAAAGTGCAAAATCTCTCCTGAGGACAGACGGTAACCAAAAGGAAGCGCAGATAATACAGGATGCTTTAAGAGAGGTTATAACAACTAACCAGCAACGTTAGCAAGCTCCAGGTCCAGAGGTGGCAGGGAGAGCAAATGACTCCCAGCCGATCACCTCAAAGGAAAGCACCCACAGGGAGCTGTGAACCAGCCAGGGTATTGAACCCCCGGGGTTAAACTCTGCTGGGAATGCTCCAGGCAGCCTAACAGGGCTTACCTGGTGTCTTCCATGGTTTAGGTAGCTATATGCTCCTTTACTAACATTAATTTAATTAATATTAATGCAGTTTTGTATTCAGGCATTGCTTTCTGTATAATGTCAGGAAAAGACAGACAGATAACAAGACTGAAAATGCCTATTTGTAACTTAAAGTTGCATTATAAAGAATATTTACTCCAGTGGAATCATTTACTCAAAGGAGAACCCAGCAGCATCTACCGTCTTCGTGCACCATCCATGGAATCGGCCAGAGGCAGTCAATACACAGCTTATCTAAGGCTGACATAAGTGTAACTGTGGATTTCTTGGCTAACAAACATTGAACGCATAACATGAACAAAAGCTCAGTTCTTTGGTTTAACATGTGCAAGATGACAAGTGGAGAAAACACCCACAGAAATGTCAACATGAGTGTTACTTCACAGGCTTGCGATATCATCTCTTCATCCTTACACTTACTAACAGGTGCCTTAATTTAAAATATCATAAGTTACACAGTGTATACTGAGCCAGTACTAATGAAGGAAGTCTTGCTGGCAAAATTAGGCACCTCATACGTCATGTGGTGGGCAGTATTTTAACTGCTTCGTGCAGCATGCAATACTGTCTGTAGTCAGCGCGGTAACTAATACACAAATTCACACAAGTTGTTTCCAATAACAAACCAAATGTATCATACAATCTACCCCGGAGCTTTATGGCAGGAAGCTTTACGATCACGTTCCACTGAGTTAAGAGGAAAGACAAAGAAGCTATAACAACGTGAATAAACCTGCAACCTGTTAATAAGTGCCAAATACCACTTTCATACAAGTCAACAGAAATCCTGCTATTGATTTCCAATGGCACAGGACTAAAGCACATCTGTACCTTGGATCGAACTGTCTTCTCACCTTGGTTTTGCTCCATTAACTCAAATCTGCCAATTTCTATTTCACTCCCGAGCTCTCTATTTATACAGATGATGACAAATCCAAAGTTTGTGCTTCACAGTAAAAGCCTGGCTAATCATGCAAGTATCTTTATGAAATGCCGTACAGCTAACGAGATTGTTAACGGACAAGAGAAGCAGAAAGGCCAAATGGGAGAATCGCTTGGACAAGGTTGATGACTGGGAACACAATGCTGCTGCCAAGGTCCAGCTTCGCAATCTGTTACCATACAGCTTCAAATACCTGCTTACCGCTGAGTAAAGAAAAAGATGATTAGCTAAACCAGTAGCAGAATAGGAAGCAAACAGACTGGACTAGAGCAACCTTGGGCTCTCGCTACCTAGCTGCCGGCTGTGAGATGATTTGCATTGGACATGGTGCAAGAGCCGTGCCGGCCGCATCGCTCGCTCTGTGCATCCCCTGCTGGACACACGGCACCATCCAGTCCAACCTGCTCATGAAGGCTGCCCACTCATAAGAGCTGATGAGAGGAAAGGGAAGAGAAAGGCGGGGGGAGTGAGAAAAGCTGAAGGAAAACTGCCCCTCTCTGATCAGTTGTCCTGTCAGTGCTCTCGTCTCTCCCCTGGAAAGCAATCGGTGTTCACTGAGACAGCCAGACGAGGGAACTGTCAGAAAACAAGAAGCGTTTTCCATTCACTTAGGTCTGCCTGGATTCCTGACAACTTTTATTCTGTAAGCAGACAAAATGTGGATATTTTGCATACGCTTACAGATGTTAAAGTTCAAACAGACGCATTACACCAGAACTCGCCTGCAATCTAGTTAATAATTATGAAGTGCCGCACGCCAAGGCTTGTATTACTACTGTATAAAACTCACACCCTGGTAAGGATTTGTTTAGCTTTTACATACCAACTGATAGAGTGAGTGTAACATTTTTATTGCATTTAAGATTGCATGTGTATTCTGTTTATCACCCTCTCCATTTCAAGATGGCATTAGCCGTATAAATTCAGTTCAGACTATATTATCTAAGTATCCTTAGTGGTACAGCTGAAGTGCTTGACAGTTAGCAAAATACGGAAAGACCAGGTGTGTTGTTAACTTGGAGGAGATACACAACTAGGCTACATCCTTTTGTCTGAGAGGGCCCTTCCCAAAACCAAATCTCATTAACAATACGGTCACCTGTTTTTTTTTTTTAATTGATCAAGTCTTTTAAAAAAGGTGTTTTCAGTGCATTTGCTTATTTACTACATTTTGTAATGCAACTCAAAAATAATCTCCTTACAAAATAATAGTTAGTATATAACATAGTCCTGGAGCTTTTGTTAGCCTGAAACTGTAAAACAGCCAAGACAGCAAACTTTAAAAATCATGGACTGGGAGTGAGCATGTGCAGAGATGTCCATCTCTGGTTTCTCTTTAGCCAGCCTCCAAATGAGCTAATAAACTGAAAGCATACATGATACGACTCTACAAGTTGGCTGAAACTCTCATTTTCACTGTCGACACAAAGATCCTTAGTTGCAAAGTAAGCGTCCCTTACTAAAACTATGGCATCTGCAATTTCATTTTCTGTTTTACAGTTGCTTCTGCGACTGGGTGAGCGTTGAGCTTCCAGGCAACCGAAAGGGAAAGATAAATGAGACAGAACCTGTAACATCACTAGGGAAATGTCTTGCTTTTAGATGAAGTCTAGTGAAAGCTCAATTAGTCTACTTCACATGAAAAGCAGCATTAAGACCTCTTTAGAAAAGCATCTATTTCTCTGGGCAGTCTTTTAATGCAACGCCTGCCTCTCACTCGGTTGCCCTCTGTGAATAGTTACATATTTCAGGGAAGGAAAAATGACAGTAACTCTGACTAATGTGTACATTTCTTCAATTGCATTTCTGCGTCCCGCTGGAGCGCTGCACCAAGGAGGAAACGCTGAAGCTGAGTTATTGCTGGACAACCTCCGGGCTGCTTGAAGTCTCGAGCCAGCCGGCACCGCTGAGCGGTGAAACGGATCGTAAAAACCAATAGGGGTGGGTTGCAGTCCCTGCCATCATTTTTTTTTTTTTTTTTTAGGTGTCAGCAAAGTTCAGGTCACAAAAGTATGACTGAATCACGGCATTTTTAACCGGAGAACCAACTCTTCTGACAGTACTCTGTGAGCGGCTTTGGTTAGCCGGGGGACGCGAGGTTAGCCGCCGAGGGATGTGACAGGTTTTCCCTAAAGCGTGAATTTCCAGTGGGGAAAGAATAACTGTTCACCGCGGACCCACGTGCAAAAACAAAACAAAAACAATAAGCCACCCTATTTTTCCCCATAATAACACATCCTTTTAAAAGGTAACGATGTGTTACTAAAATACCACCACCATCACCACCCAAAAAAAAAAAAAAACCAAACCCAAAACCAACTTTCTCTGTCGGATTTGCACTCCGAACAAAGCCCCGGACCCCTCGGGGGCGGAGGGGGGGTGAGGGGTAGCGGCCCCCGGCCCCGCACACACCGGCGGGTCCCCCTCCGAACGGGTCCCTGAGGGGACGGGTGCACCCAGCCGGCTCCGTTCCCAAGTAGGTGTGGGAAAGAAGAGTGATATATACGTACATACATATAGCTAGATAGTAAAAAGGCGAAGAGCAGCCCCTCCGCCTGCCTTACCACTCTGCCAGAAAACCTCTCGATGGCCCGCTTGACTTTGCCATAGGTGCCTTTGCCCAAGGTCTCCTGCAGCTCGTAGCGATGCTTCAGGTTGTGCTTGTGGTGATGCCGCTTCACCCCCTGCTGCTTCCTCGCCGCCGCCGTTACCTCCGGGGACGGAGCCTCCCCGAGCGGCTCCTCCATGGCCGCCGCCGCTGCCGCCGCCGCCGCCGCCTCGCCGCCGCCGACCGGCCCGGAGCCGCAGCGGGGCTGCACAGTGCTGTTGCTGCTGCCGTGGGCGGCCGCCTCGGCG
>VUYV01000082.1:44608-77171 GCA_008711295.1 Anarhynchus alexandrinus
GTTGGCAAAGCGGGTGAGGGTTTCCTGCCGGGTTTCCACGTAACAGAAAAACAGGGGCCCGCCCGGCCGCTGCCTGTTTTTGGCATGGGCATGGGCCGTTGGCCTGCTCCAGGAGGTTTTGGCCTGTAAGGAACCGTCCTGGGCCCGAGTCCTGTGGTGGTTGGCATTGACACAAACCAGCGCCAAGTTCTAGAGCAGAGGAAGCCCTCACCTCTGCTTTCGGGAGCTTTGAAATACAAATGCGTTGGTTTTACGCTTTTCTTCATGTTGAAGTAAAGTTACTTCTTTCACAAAGACGTCTTGAAAACTTAAACCAATGCAGGTATATAAGCTGTTGCCTGGGCTAAGAGGAATCAGAAGTTTCCCTTAGAAAAGGAGCCATCCCCAAGCCTGTGGCCGCGAAAGGCCGATGGTCTCTGTTGTAGCAGAAGTGGGAAATCTGCGTGGGGTGAAATCACTTTGGCATGCGCCAGTATGGCCAGTTTGCTGGACCGATGCGAAGGCCTTCACATGAGAGTCCAGGCTCAGTCCTGCTTCCCCACTTGAGGTGGGGTTTACAGCTGGGATTGTCTGCTCCGCAAGGGTAACGCGCAGACCTTTTGAAATCCTGGGTGCACAGCAATGTTGAGGCACAGGATTCAGGAATTCAGTAACCCTGTGCCTCTGTCTCGCTGTGGGAGTGTTAATGCAGAGGTTGCTCCATGTGCTGAGCCGATTGGAATGGCTGGCTCCTGTGAAGGCTCAGGTTCGTCAGAGGCAACTAACTCATAGGAGCATCAAGGTGATGGGGTGATAGCCAGGCACCGGCTTTGGTGGGGGCTCTCATTCGGTTCCTCTAACTCACTGGGCCGGTGTGTAAGGCCTTGAGGTTTCTTCCTGAGGTGGTGAACACACTGCTCTGAGGTTGTAGCCTCAGCCCCTCTGACTTGTTGAACTTGAAAACACAAGTTTCTCTGTAATTACCATCTCCGCACCTTCGTTTTAGGATCAGCAGAAGTGCCCGACCGGCTCAAGACAAGTCTGTCTAGTGCAGGAGCCAACACCATGCCGCACATGTTGAAGAAGATAGAGAGTCCTGCGGTGGCCAGAGAGAGGTGTCACCTCCCACGTTAGGTGCTTGACCTTTGGGAGCCAGGTACTGGTTTAAGCCCTGGAGCATGAAATTTAACATCTCTTTCAGAGAGTGCACCACAAACTGGCTGTTCCAGAGCAGAAAGGGTAAGGGAAGCCTCACTCTGTTACTATACAAAAAAAAAAAGAGTGCTGTATCTTCCTGTAGCCCCTTTATTTTAATTGTTGAAAGGATGAAAATGCTGTAGCCTTCTCTTTATAAGAAATAAGACTGCATCACTAGCTTTCATGGTTGTTTTTTTTTTTTGTTTTATTTTAGTGCTCTGAAGCGCTATTGCATTTCCGTCAGCTGGCACAGAAGAGAGCGATGCGGGGGCTACCTGAATGTACAGGAGAGGGAGATCTCCTAGTGCACCGGCTGCCTTCTGTGTAACTGGTTTGAAACCCGCTTATGTAGCTCTTCTCAAACCCCAAGAAACATCCACGTGGAGCGGAGACCTGCTGCAAGTAGGGATTCGCATGGGAATGGGATGGGGATGCAGCAGCACCAAGAGGCAGGAGGGAGCTAGGAGAGGGGCTGGCAACACGGAGAACAGGAGAACAGGAGCCCCTGACTGGTGGGAGAAGTGAAAAATTATCGTGGCATGAGTTCACCTCAGTGCAACTTCACTTAAATAGATTAAATCAGAGTCTCAGTCTTGCTGAGTGCTGAGGCTACAGCTGCCTTTCAAGATGAGAGTGACAACTGCCTGGTGGTTTTGCATGTCCAGTGCAAGCCCTCCTCTCACCAAAGATGAGAGCAGCCGGGGTCCTGCTCTGATCTGTGCCAGCCGGCTGCGCGCTGGACTGCATGAGCTGCTCAGAAACGGCTCGGTCCCCCCAGAGGCAGCCAGGAAGAGTGTCCAGCTATGGTTGTCTGACTGTCTGGAAGCTCCCTTTAGGCTGGAACTCATTATAGCCTTTATCCAGGTCCTTTATACCTCTTGAATAGCCGAAAAGGATGAATCCCAGTGATGAAAATAGGTTTCATTATGTTATACTCATGACTGTTGTTAATATTCCCAAGAGTGTTCTCCTCTAGCTGCTTGGAAACATACATCACCAGTTCCATAAGGAAGTATGTCATGAGTCATTGGTATATATTGTGATTTGAGAGATATAAGGCATAATAAAATACCAGAAGCTCCAATATGAAAAATACCGATTTTATAATGGAATAAGCACAGGTGCTATGTAGTATTAGAAATACCACTTTTCCTTTTAAATTTCTGTGCTCTTAAATCTGAAGCCAGAGGGCATTAAACAAATTAAGTACGTAAATTAAAACTGGACACAAGAAACTCTCTGTGCTCATACGTAATAGCAATGGGAATTGAAAATAATGATAAGTATAGAAGTACACATAAGATTGAGTGTATCACTGATATATGGAGATACTGTCTTTTGATTTTTAGCATATTTCAGCTTTGCAATCAGTGTTATGCTTGTCACTACGGGAATAAAAATCACTAGAGCAAATAGTAAACCAGCATCCTTCACAACAGGTATAAGAATACCAAGAAGTAAAAATCACAGAGGGAAGGCGAGACAATGTTAGAATGGACAGAGAAAATCTTAAATAATGACTTTTGTAGGCAATTTGCATCGTTCTAGCTGTTCATGTCAGTGTAAAACATGCAGTGTTTTGTTGTTTCTGAAATAAACATTTGGTGAGAATTTCAGCCCTCTGAGTTGATAGACACCACTAGGGAATTCTTCATTTCTGACAGTATTATTTTATGTAAATGCTTTTCTTTATTCACAGAAAGGAATTATCCTCCCATTGAAACCAGCAGACTTCTGCTAGCTGGCTTCAAAGGAAATAGGATTAGGCTCTAATTTGCAAAACAGTATTGGAAGATACATTGTACCAAATCTAAACTATACAGATAATCCCAATAACAACAATAAAGCCATTGGTTTCCGTAGGCCTACCTTCCTGAAGTCAGTGTGAGTTGGAAAACAATCTTAAAAGATTGCAACATGTTAGCAATATACATTTATCATAAAACTCACTACATTTTTAGGATTAATTTTTGCCGTGAACTTTCAAAATGGCACAACTTATTTGTTATCTGGCATAGAGACACTCCAGATAAAAAAAAACATATTAAGCCACTGGCTTAATAGCTCTCGGTCAAATGTTTAGGTCTCCTCGGAAAGTCTACACCACCTGTAATGAAAGATAAGATTCATAGAGCTGAAGTTAATTCATTCCATGTATTTAGCTAAATTAAAAAAATAAACACTGGATTTCAAAGATATTTGCTACAAATATGTATTTTACAAACTGAGGCTGGGTACTTTCTGTGCAACAGTTATGCATACTGCAGCTCAATTTGGTGAGACGGTATCCTTTGTGCACAAACAGACTTTTTGCTCATAAGCACCCTTCAGTGTTTGCAAAGTGGTCGACAGTGTTGTTACCACCCTTACAAAGGTGGGCTTCCAGGGGGATGTTGGAGAGCTGGAATGGCTTCTCTGGCTGTTCCCTACAGTGCACGACAGACGAAAGAAGAGAAATGCATGTTAAAGGGGTTCCTGGATAGAATGGACCTGTATTCTCTAAAACTAATGTGCTGCTCTCTTAGGTGCTCTAGTCTGTATGCAGAGAAACACATAACCATAGTCTTAAGGTCAATTGAGTTGCTTTGGTGGCTCACGCTTGATGATCAAGCTAATTATAGGGGTACGCATTTGCTGGACCAAGCTGAAGTGCTCAGCACTGCCCAGTCTGCAAATCTAAAGATGACATAACTGCAAATATTTGGAAGATGCCGGTAGGCAAAACTAGGGGAGATTCTCTCAACTGAACTTTCTCCTCTGTCTAAGTACCTGCTGAGAGCGAGCTTTTTGGCTGGCTGAAGTGAAAGCATGTTAATGTGTTCCACTCAATGACGGGGATTATCCTTTAGAAAGAGGCGGCTGGCAGAGGCGGCTGGCATCCATCTGTTCCCTGCAGCAGGTATCTGCATATTATCTGCCCTGGCAGATCACATCCAACCCTCGAAATCGCGTGTTTTATGAAAATCACAGGAGTCACGCAAGTTCAGGATTAAGACTGTAACACGGATTTTCTCTGTAGTGAGCTGTATAAAAAACTTTACCTTGACAAGTAGGGGTCTGTTGAGATGTGTCTTGTTTGCATCCCACAGATGTCAGTTCACTATTAAAACAATATTTCAATCAAGTAATGACCAACCTGGCCCAAACCCACACCCTGGATCAGGATCCAAGGCCCAGATTCAGAGGATATAAATTCCAGCTAAATCCATGTGTCTTTTCTTGTTATTTGATTGCCTCGAGGCCTTTTGAGATGTCCATGCAATAGGAAATACAGAGACTTAGGTGGAGTTAAGCCCTCTGAATCTGGATCCTGGACCCATTACAGAGCTTTATGGGCAATGAAGAAACTGAGGAATACTTGTAATGTCTGTTAGGAGACGACTCTGGAATTTAGGCTGGGGTTCTTTATAAGAGTATAAGACTTTCAATAGGAGAGGAGCTGTATGTCCATAAAACATCTTTTAAAATTCCATTTCCAAGCCTCAAGCCTTTGCTTCAGTGGCTTTCACTGAGAATTTAGACAATGAACGTGTTACCATTTTTTTTCCTGTAACACTAGTTATTTCTTCTACTGCTTGGTACGTTTTACTGGAATATCCATAGCACAGAGGATACCAATCGCCTGCTGAATTTACATCTCCCGATCTGAAAATTCATTTACATATTTACATATGCATGTGTGTGCCTGTATGCTTATGTCACGTGATTTTAACCATGTAAAATCTGCTTTTCTGCACTCATCAGTTCTCCATGATACCTGAACTCCTCACCGCTATTGCTAAACTGGGGCACTCGGCACCACGGAGAAGTGAGGAGAAACAACCCAAACAGCACAGGAGAGAAAACTGAAATGTGGGGGCTGAGGCTCAGGGTCTCTTCTGTTGCAGCGTTTCCAGAAGGACTGAGCACACACAATTCCTTCTTCTTCTTCTGTTGCTTTCCTATTTCTCCTTCAGCTTAGATATCCTTTCAGTAAAACTCTGCGATGGTGTGTTTATTTGTTATTTATATATTATTTTTATTAAATAATTGAGCCATACAGTCCAAACTACCAGCCCTCCTCCCCCCCCACCTCCCCTGGCACATTAATCCTTTCGGGATTAAAGTCCGCATACATCAGCAGGCTGCAATAAGGAAAACCCACACTGCGGCTTTCATCGTCGTGAGCAGGGAGTTGCGGCGGGCTATGGTCACTGGATTGCGCATCTCACCAATGCAGACTGCAAGAAAAAAAAGAAGTGAAAAAAGTAATTAAGTCACTCAGCAGCACGCTCCCCTCCTCTTATCACTTCCCTTCTTCGTCTCCGGTTCCCTCCCTTCCGCTGCCTCTGTGTTTTTGCCCTTATTTTGAGAGACTGGCTGCATCACTTTCAACCACGGGCACATTAGGCCACGTGCCGGCAGCCGGATCTCCGCCGGGCCTATTTTGCCCACCGCCGGATCCCACACACGGAACAACTGCTCTCAGCATGGTTTAAACACACACGGCTTTTCCGAAGCGTCACGGAGGGTGGTCATCCCCCTGCCACCATTTCACAAAGCCTCCGGCCCCAACTTCCCCAGCACAGCGACGCGCATGGTGGGGCAACCAAAGCAGTCTTAACCTTGTTTTTCAGTGCTACAACCCCAAAACTTTTAGCCGGAAAAGAGGGGCTGACTTCAGCGGTGCCTGCGGGTTGTGGCGGAAAAGGGTGGAGACACGCGGCCGCCGGTTGGGTTGGGGCCGGGAGGCAGCCGGAGCGGAGAGGGTGGAAGTGAGATGCAGTCGAGGTGCTGAGGGGCTCGGGGGCATCCTGCCGGGGAGCCGCACGCTGCAGGGGCCTTCGTGCAGGGGTGTTTGTATGGGAACAGAGAATGGGGAAGCGTGAACTTTTGCCATTTTGACCCCTTCATCCTGGATGACTCACGGATGAGATGGGGCAGATACATCCCTCCAGGACTGTGGGATTTCCTGCCCAGTCCGGTCGAATGGCGATGTCACAGCCACTGGGTAGATCCTACAAGGAGCGGCGTTCTGGCCTCGGTTGTGGCTTTTGCATTGGTGTTCATTGCGCTGATGCCTGTGATGAAGAAAACCAAAAGTATGTTTTGCACAAGATGTTTGTTTTGATGTTGAGGTCTGTGGATCTGTGTCTAGATTGTGTCGCTCTTTTCATGCAGCTATTGCAAGCATTACCATTTTTCTTGGAAATACAAGAATAAGGCTACCCCAATAATACAGGGAGTAAAAAAGACATATATGTTGGTGGGTTTTTTTTCTTAAATATATATATATTTTTAGAGTGAAGAAGGTTAAGCACAAGATGTTATGCCAAAACTCATGCTGCATGTGGCATCAATGAGTTTCTGGACGCTCGTGCCTTTGGAAGCACTCATCTAAACAAGCGTTTCCCCAAGACTATCACTGACCAGCAGGTATCTGGGATAATGACAACAAATCCTGCCCAGTTACTGAAGATGGGCCCTGTGACACTTAGAACGTAACATCTACTGCATTATGATAGCTATACAATGATGTACTTCATCAGAAAGAACAACATTCGTTATATTCGACTGATAACGTGCATCGCTCCCCTGGGTACGACCCCGGCTTGGCAGTGTGGGTATGCGGTTCAAGTCGAGAGGAGAAAAAGGCACTGTGTGCTGCCTTACCCCTGTTAGGAGACAAATCTGTGGGGAATAGATGGCAAAGTGGGTCTCTATTCCCTCTTTCCCGCACGTGGTGCAAGCTGCCGGCAACCTCCTTCCCTCCATAGCCAAAGGGGAGCAAGGACCGAAGCGTGCCTTCCCGAAAGGCAGCCCTTTCCCCTCCTGGAAGTGTTTTGGGGAACAGTGGAGAATTCCACCCCTTGCCATGGACTCCGTGACAGGGACGCAATATGGCCCTGAGAAATCATCTCCTGCTCCCCACCTCTCTCCAAATTCCCAGTGAAATACTGGAATTCAGTGTAGTGTTCGTCCTGGCCGCATAGCTGTAAGACTGGCTGTAGTTTTCCTTCACTGATCATTAGTTTGTCAAAGTCAAAACAATACTAAATTGGAAAGTAGATTCAGCACGGAGGCTGCCAGCTTCCTTTAGCTTTATTTTGTTTACTTTTCATTCGTCTGCCGCCACTTCCTGGCTTTCGAAAATAGTGTTGTCTATGACTTGTAAATAAAATTAGGTCAAATAATAAAAACTGTTAATGGCAATATAATCATTTTATGGCAAGTGATTAGAAAGATGTAAACAGAACATTATGACTTTAGGATGTGTACCAACGATACAGCATGACTTCCACAGGAAAAAGACGTACCCAGAAATCTGGGGCAGCAAACTACAGAGAGCAGTTAAATGGAAAATGAATCTGTTTGCGTATAGATGCCCAAGGATCAAATATATTTTTCCATTAGATCTTTTTAAAAACCTATCCTTTATGCCTGTTTGCTAGCAGAGAGAATTCTCTAAATCAATAGCAAATTGGCTAAGCGACAAACTTGATCAAAGCCTCATTATGCATGAAAATTTCATTTTGCTGGCTAGGGAATTGCGAGGGGGGAAGGTTTCGTGGCTCTCTTGTGTCTCCTTTGTGCTTCTCATGCAGTATAAAGGGAATTGCAAATTTCCAAAACCCCCATAACAGGCGTAAGGGAGCAGAGGACACCACCCCCTCGTGCGTTGGTGTCCAGGAGGACAGTGACTCCAATGCCATCCTCATTGCCAGGCCCACGGCAAGGTGAGTGTCAGGGCTGGGGTGGGAGGGTTTAGGGGTGGGGAAGAGACGTTCTTGCTATGCCAAGATGACAGGTCGTTTTCTTTGGAGTTGATCTAGCTGGCCCATACAACAGCCACCCCTAGGCTTCTCCAGCCTACACTGAGGCCACAGACAGTCACAGTTTGACAACCCCAAAAAGGCAACACAGATCTTAAGAGAAGATGCAGCCACAATCCTACAGGCAGAAGCGAGGCAAGACATTGATGCCACCAGCTTCTCCATACCAATGCAAAGCTCACAACACTTTGGGTCATGCTAACTGTAGGAAAGATCTACCTTCCCCAGCAAGTCCACAGAGGCTTGAAGAGATGCCTCTCTCTCCTCCGTGAGCTATGGCAAATCAGAAAAACTGGCCCAGGGCCTAAAAACACTTTTAAAATTGTGTCTCCTTATCTCTCCTCCAGAACTAGAATACTCTTTCCTGCCTCACAAGAATTATACAAAAATAAATCTTCTCGGGTCTGCAGAATGCTTTGCTGACACTAATTGTGTTGTAAGAAAGAAACAGATTTATTTTTAATGGAACAGGACACTCATTTCTAAAGAACATGTTTGACGGTCTGTTACCAAGATGAAAAAAGTATTCAAATTTAATAAGAGGAGCAACATGACCTCTGCATACTTCCCATTGCTTTAGCAAGGCCAAATCCTTCTCACTTTACCTCAGCTTGTGCTAATCTCTGCGAGGGCTCCATGCGCAGAAGCCTTTGCTGGCACCGAAGCCTACAAAGACGACACCAGTTAGGGTGCATAGAATCAACCAGGTGCTGCTTCAAAACAGCTGGAAATTGCTAATCTTCTCCCTCTTCATTCATCCCGCCCTCACCATGATACTGTCTGAAGTCTTCTGTCTCATCCCTCCCCGCTTCTGTTCCCTCCCCTCAGTCCCCAACCCACAGTGACTTGCTGGGGCAGATGCAGCAGGCTTGTTGTAAGCATTTTCCCCCTTAGGACCTAGACACAAAGCTCAAGAACTTTGCTCCATCAGGTCTTTCATCGACTTTTTGGCCTGGCTTGATAAAAAGGAAGGTTTTTGCCTTTCATCCCTGTGTGCCAGCTGGCACCCACAGAGTGTGCGCGGGGTTTTCCAAGGAGCCAAAGGGGTGTCAGTGCCCGGATCTCGCTGGCTTTGCACCGAGTGACGCACATCCTCTGCTCTGTGTCGCTGCAGCATGAACTCTTGCATGTGCAATCTGAACGTTTGCTTTCTGTGATAGGTAATGCCAGAGAAAAATAAAAATTGGTGCTGGATTGTTGGGGAAAGCAAGCATAAAGTGGCGTGGGGCACGTTCATTTTTAAATGGGTGAATTCTCCTGGGACACCCCCTCTTCTGCAATCTTCAGCTCCACTGGAAATGTGTAGATCAAGTTTCTTATAGAGGGAAATGAATTGGCTGAGGTTGTAGTTTTACAAACATATTCGGTGGGGAAATGCAATAGCTAGTTTTCTAAGATTTCAGCCTGACCATTGCAAAGGCAATACTTATGAGACAAGAGGAAGGAAGAAAGAAACGAAGCAGAACCTTTCTGTAGCACCACCAAGTGGCTGAGCATCCGTAGAAAAAAAACCTATTTGCAAAACAAGCATGCAGCAGTGCTTCACAGCAACGTTTTTCAACTACTTTAGTCTTTTAAGTGGTATATACAATTTTCAGCGTGCAAACCTGGATGTAAATTGGGATTAACATAACTGAGCATGGGTGAAGACAGTGTTAGATGTGTTGCACTCAAAACTGTCAAGAAGACTGACAAAACCTTAATGCTTATCTGTTGTGAGTAAGCAGATGTCTTGAGCTGTGAACCAGGACTTGGCCTCATTAGGAGTGCTACAGACACAGAGTGATAGACAGATCTTTCTTTGACAAATTTTTCACAGCCAGATCTTTCTTTGACAAATTTTTCACTGGGAAGTGCTATCAGGAGTCAGTGGTAGGTGAGATCTTTTAATGTTTTTTAAACAAAATGTACTTTTCTTCTGAAAAAAAAATCTGTGTGAATTTATAAATCAAATTTGAACAGCTATGAAAGGGGATGTGATCAGAAATGAAGACAGAGTCTGGTTCCTTGTTTCATGATGTAAAATTGACCTGTGCCAGTGATAAATGATCAGTGAAAGTTTTCCATACGACATGTTATAAGCTGTAGCAACCTTCAAGGTTGCTACTCAAGGAGGATTCCTTTGCCTTGAGTCTTCTTATGATGGAGAAGGGCCTGTAGCAACGTGGCTGCCCAAGCTTATCCCCTCCACAAAGAGACTTGCAGGCAAAGGGATTGCCTGGGATGTCGCTTTGTAAAACCCGGCTCCCAACATGGTCCTCAGGAGCACACAAGCATAAGAGCTTGAGCCACTCCTATTGTCCTGGGCACAGCTGCTTTGAACCCACCAATCTGACTCATGGAAAGACTAAAAGTACCGCTCCTGTATCATCAGGCTACATCTGCATAAAACTGATTTAAGCGGGTTTCAATGCAGGAGCAAAGTCCTTGCATCTGCTGTAATTAGCCCTTAGAAAGGCACACTGTGTAATATGCCCCTCAGCTATCACGTCCCCCTGTAATCACTGCATTCATCAATTGTAGGTATCATTAGGTCTCAGCTAATGACCCCCACTTGCTTCCTGGCCGAAAGGGAGGACACTCAGGCTTGTGTTCATCACTGACCTTTTGCAGTGCCACTGCAACATTAGCTCCCTTCTGCCTCCGGGAACAGGGGGGACCAAAGGTGTCTCTGCCCTTCACAGGGGCTGCTCAGGTGAAAAGAGCCCCAGGAGGAATAAAAGGCCACCTTCTTCTGTACCAGCTAACGCTTCTGTAATTAATAAAGCAGGTGCTCGGTGGCCATTCTGTTTGCCCGCCTGCAAACTTGCAACACAGCCAGAGATGCCTGAGGTGCCAATGTTTGGAAAAGCAGCAGAAGACCCAGCACTCCTAATGACAGAGATATGCTTTCAAAAATACATTTCTTAGCATGACAGGCAAAGCTGAAAGGGGCCTGAGGTGAAGTCTGAGGTGAAGCTTTGCAAAGTCCCATTTCAAGAACAGCAGCTGCCCGTGGTGTGGTTGTTGGACTCATCCTCCAGCAAGATGCTGCAGACATATAGTGGGAATATTTTTGTTTGAAAAGAAGAGAAGGACCAACAGCCCGGGACCCATCATAAGCAAGCCTGTGAGAGCTAGATGTGATTTTCAGAGGAGGTGATTATGCATGGCTGCCACAGCATTCGATGGGAGCAGTGGCTATTCAGCACTCCCGAAGAGAAGGCTATGTTGACCCTGGGGAAAAGTAGATAAATTGAGTCAAAACACATGGCAGTGTCTAATTTCCAAGGGATTATTATAATCAATAATAACTCCGTGCATTTGTGCATGTGTGTCTGTGATATAACAAACAGCAGCATAGATATATGTGAATATATATAAACAATAGTATCTACATATATGCATGTAAGTACACATGCAAGCTCATATTGCTTAAATAGCTATAGTAGGGATCCTGTCAATATTAGCCATCAATACTAAACACCCTTTCGTGTTTCTCTTGATGCTTGAGGATCTGAAAGCCAAAGTTGACAAGGAGTTGAAATATTATTCACTGATAGCTCTAAAAATATAATCACAGTGGAGCACGTTACTACGTTCAAGCCGAAGTCAAGCTGCCTGTTTTAATACAAAGCTGGGCACCCCATTGTAGCTCTGGCCATCTGCATGCACGCTATATTTAAAATGGAAAAAGGCCTCCGGGGAAAATGAACCAAATTCACCATGGGTACAAACAGGCATGGCTCCTTTGAGGTCTGCGGAATGTATTTGCTTACACCAGTAATAGATTTAATCCAGAGACCATTGTTCTTTATGAGACCTCATTTTTCTTTGTGTTTATGCCAGTGTAACTCCCCTTACTTTGGTAGGAATAATACTAATTTATACCAGTGTACGTGGTGGAAATTTTTATTTTTGCTTTTCAGCACAGATGCTGGATAACAACTTTCATAGCCTGTTTCCTTTCCTACTTTACTGTGGTTTTTCTGCAGGTGCTGTTCCTCTGATTTTTCTACATTTACTTCAGATTTCCTTAGTCTCAATGAGAAGGCAGCCAGGCCTTCAGTGCCCACATCCAGTACCTGCTCCTTGGAGTGGATGTTTTTCCCCAGTGTGTATCCCATTCCTGGTGCTGAGGATTGCCCTGTTGCCTTCAGCGGCGTTTCCCTTCTGCCACCATCACAGCCACCACCATTCCAGCCGGGAAAGTCTGCACCCTCCAGTAGTTGATTAATGCTACTTTTTAATTGTCCAAAGACTGGAGACAGAGGGGTCCTGCTCCATGTGCATGAGGCATCCCTTCTCTTCCTTATCGATTGGCTGGACAACCTAATTTTCCCTGGAGAAATAGCTTGCAGTTAATAACTCAGGCCATGTCAATAAAACTAGGTAGAAAATAATAGTGTACAAGTAGCACGCAGCATTGGAGAGCATCAGAGCTGATCAAAAGGGCTTAATATTTAGCGGTCGGGAGAGTAGACCAGAATGAAGATAATCTTAACTCTCCCTGTGATGCAGTTAGCAAAAAGCACACATCTACCTCTGCCTCTTTTACTGTCAGACTTTGTCTCGCTGGACTTCAACCTTGCGCTGAGTGCCACCAAAAGCAAATCCCTATTTCCTTAAGCTTTGCGTTCTTGAAAATCAGTGGCAGAATGGGTGAATGGATTTATGCTATTGACATTATCCAGGCTACTAAAAAGAGAGCAAGACAGAAAAGGCTACCTCAGCATCACACCGAGGGTGTGGTAGGAGAGGTTAAAGTACAAGCTGCCTTTCTTAAAACGCCTGTCCTCTCATCGACTGATGTCATTTCCCCTGATAGCTCGAGCATTAGCCCTCCTGTCGGTTGAAAAATGAGTCCCCGAGGAGCCTAAATTAAAGACACCCGTACAAAAGTGCAGGGCCTGACCTCTCGCAGCTGCGCCGGGGCTAATACTGATTCATTGTGCTGCTCCCTGTTACCGTCCAAGGGCAGAACAAGGGGGCAGGGGAGGGATACGGAGGCATTTCGGGATCCTCGTTAGCTCATTCATAGACACCTGGTGTCCCGCCTTCTCCTCACGCATCGGTGCATCCCACCCCTATTGTATAGAAAATCCACTTCTTTAGAGATCTGAGCTGCTCGGGCTGGACAAAGACCAAAATTAAATCCGCAGCTGCCCAGGAAGAGGCTCTCTCCGTCGGGGGTTATTATCGAGGATCTCTGATGAGTGAGCGGTGCGGGGAACTCCCCTCGCCGCTGTCACTTCCAGTTACAGGTTTGGATGGATGCATCCCCACATATTTTTCTTCCTTCACATAAATAACGCCGGCCACTCCGTAGCTGATGTGGACTGTCGTGCCTCCGCTGACCCAGTTTAGCTCCAGAGCTTTAGGAGAGGTATGTGACCCACTGCACTCACCACGTTTGGCTGGACAACACTCAAACTAGTGTCACAGGGCGGTGAGGCCAAAATACCCTCGTGGCAGCTCCTTCACCCTCAGCGAAGCTGCATCAAGGGTAAATTTGAACCAACAAGGCTAAATTTGAACAACCAACTCCTATTCTCAGTCACCCCAGAGAGAGCCTGGAATTGCATCATTAGTGTCCAAGGAGTTATTTTGGATCTACATGGGCACAAGCGCGAACAGAATCTGGCACCGAGTTTAAAGGAGCAAAACAGAGAGAGGTTTACGTCAAAAAGGAACAGCGGTAGGCAGCACATATAGGCTATATAGTCCCAAGTTTTGAAAGGAAAAGAAACATAAAGTTAATAGGAAAGCTTTGTGGCTACTAAATACATTTTATTCTTCAATCCCCTGTGGAACCGATCAGTCCCTTGGCTTATAAAAATAGATGCAACAGGTGTTAGTTTGAAGCCTTTTGTGCCTCATGTTAAGGGCACTAATGAAAAGTTTATGGTCAGTGAAACCTGGAGGAGAAAGCAGGATTACAGTGGAAAAAAATCTGCCCCGCTACACTAGAGAACATCTGGAGCCACGCCGTTGACCAGGGGAATTTAAATCTGCATCTCAAAAGCTTTGCATATCTGATCACCATTCCTACTATCGCTGTCTAAATAGCCTCATGCTGGTAACCTGACCTATTTAGTCGGTGGCTGCTCCTTCTGTTCTTTACATCCAACTCCTTTCTTTCAAGGCAGTGCTGAGGATGAGTGTTGTTATCTGATTCTCTCTTGATTTCCTTCTTTACTCTGATGTGTTTCCTGTGTTTTCCTTGGGCACATCAACTAAATTGCAGCTCTTTAAGACAGCCAAAGACAAGTTGCCTCCTAGGGACTGACGCTAGCCAAGCTCTAGCGTGGGGGTGTGAACATTATGCAAATAGCAAGATATGGAGCTGAGAGTGGGCTTTTCACAGCCACCTACGGGAACTGCATGACTGAATCCCATTAGGGCTGCAGTGAGGTTTGGCAACCTTGCTCTTCCTGGATGCCTTTGAAGAAGCCTCAGCACAACCACCGCCGAAGTCTAAATCTTGCATGAAGCAAGACACACTGTTAACTCCCACAGGACTGAGTACTGCTCATTGCTGTTGCGGAAGCTGAGCTGGAGGCTGCGGAAGGATCCCCAGGCACGACTCCCATTATCCTATATAAGGATATAAGGAAATATAAGGAGAATTTCAGGCACTGTCAGAAGATATTATCAGAGTCTTGGAGCTCTGTCCAAATCTGTACAGGCAAATCAGCTAGAAAGATAACTGCAGTATATCCCTGTATTTGGGAAGATTTGTACATGTTTATAATAATACCATATTTATAAAAAACGATCAGTGTTCTTCTTCAGAGATCCACATGCACTTTAGCAAATGGTGTGTGAATTACTCATGCAATGTCTTCAATCGCCACAGAAAGCCTGGTCAACAGCAGCCGGACTCCCTATGCATCGCTAGGGCTGCAAATGGGAAATTTTGCCCCAGTTGGAGAATAGCATGAGATTTGGGACAGCAAGAGGCAGTTAGTCAACACATTTAGCCCAAAGATGGCACTTGTTCTACACTACATCTTAAGTAATGCAAGCTCTTGACGGATTATGGAATTGTTTTTACTTTAAAATACATTTACTCTTTTACATGAGAAGGGACTCTCATGTCTCAACAAACCAAGCTGCAGAATTAGGGGCTTCAGCAGTACCTCTCATCCTAAGGGTGCCGCAGTCTTCCTTTGCCCTCTGCTGCTGGAGCAGTGCACGAGGGTGACAAGGCACCAACAAAGCTCTGTTCCCTGCTAAACCTGGGTGCTCTGGGAAGGTCTCCCAGACAGCTGCTTACTCCCATTTAGACATTTAACATCATTAGAGCACCATAACAATGTGCCATTTTCCTCTTGTTTGTAAGTACGCAAGAGTTTGTTTGATAAGTAAAAATCCTACTTTAAAATGGTTTAATTTTGACCTTGGAAAGAGTAAATTGAGTTGAACTGCCTTGAAATAGAGTGTTTGTCTGTAACAAATACTCCTACCAAAAGAAGCAGATGAAGGCAGGTAAAGAACAGACAGACCCCACAGTTCCCTATGAAGGGTTAATACAAGGTAAACCAATATTGTGGTGGAAGCACAGAAAGCTGTAAGAGTCTCCAGAATACCAGTACTCATATTAAAGAAAACATCTATTTTGAATAAACTTACTGGTAGAACCTGCATCAGAGATCTGCCCAAACCCCCAGCCTTTTTCCTTGATAACTGCAAAGGAGACTCAAAAATACAGCCAGCCAGAGGTTTCATTGTCAAAAATGTGCATATAATGTCTAAGATCAAAATGTACAAGAAGAATTTCAGCCACACCTTAAATGTTGCTGTTATTTTTGAAAGCAGGTTGATTGGTGGTCTTGAGTCTTTCACTGCACTTCGGATCTTCCCCCAGAGGGAATTTTCCTTAACTTCAAGGACTCACTCTCCCTTACTGTACTGGAAGTGATGTGGGAAAAGGATTTCTCCTGCGGTAAAAGCATTTCAGCGAGAGCATTGATGAGGAATGCCTGGGACTAAAATGCAGGGAAACCTGCATAGCTGGCAGCCTGGAACAGAGGGAGATGTAACAAGGCAACTTANACAAACATGTGTAAAACATAAGGCAAGAAAAAGAAAACAGGGAAAGAACGGCAAGGATCCTGTGGCAAAAGTGACCGGTGGTGAGCTGTCATACCCAAAGCCACTGGATGAGGCCTGCAGCATTTATTGCTCTCTGGAAGTCATTTTTCAAGTCAAGGAGCAATACTTCTCCAACATAAATGAGAAATTCCAGTCAGCAGAGGGAAACTGAAGCCCTCTTAAAACAAAAGTAGCATTGAAGAGGGACTAATAAATCATCTACTGACTAGATTTTTTCATTTGGAGTGGAGAACTCCTCTCTCAAACCAGGTCCCTGTGTCAAGACCATCCCTACAGTATTAACAAAGCATTTCAGAATGTGTGTTTATCTTTACTCAGTAAAAACTTCAGAGGGACATAATCACTTTGAGTTGGGGCTGGGAGTTTTGACTGTGCTGGTGGCAGAGACAGCTGCAAGCCTGAGCCCCCAAGACCCCTTTGCCTGTATACACCCATAGTAAATCTCTGCCTCTGCTTTCTAGCTGCAGAGTGGAAGGGAGGGAAGGAAAGGAGCTCCTCTGGGCTCCTCTGCCCAAATATGTACTAAACCCCACTCCTCAGTACAGGCTTTTGTCCAAACGGTTTAGGCATGAAAGAAGTTTGGGCTCACACTCAAGCTGCAGTATAGCTGCACCCTCTGAAGCTCCGGGCCCTTTTGCAGGCAACGGTGCTGAGGTCGGCTGGATTCACTGAAGAACATGGCGATGTACATATGCTTGTTTTGTTCTTGATTCCTTTTTGCAGGAATCAAGTGCAGATCGCCATCATCCTGAGACAAATTTATCTCCACATTTTCACAGAATCATAGAATGGTTTAGGTTGGAAGGGACCTTAAAGATCATCGAGTTCCAACACCCCTGCCATGGGCAGGGACATTCCCCACTAGACCAGGTTGCTCAAAGCCCCATCCAACCTGGCCTTAAACACCTCCAGGGATGGGGCATCCACAACTTCTCTGGGCAATTTGTTCCAGTGCCTCACTACCCTCAGAGTGAAAAATTTCTTCCTGATATCTAATCTAAATCTACCTTCTTCCAGTTTAAAGCCATTCCCCCTTGTCCTATCACTACATGCCCTTGTAAAAAGCCCCTCTCCAGCTTTCATTTTTGAATTCTTTTTTCATTTTTTTCATTTCATTTTTGTCCAAGAAACGTTAAAATCAGGGCTGTATTAACCACCTGGCTGCTTCTAAATAGTTCAGACAAAAATGCAAACACTGAACTTCACTTGCTACAGGGCATCTTCTCTCAGTTAACTCCTTTTTTGCCAATGCAAGAAAGCACACCTAGTCCTGAACTTGGATTGCACAGTCAAGATTGTAAGCACTGAGATCTATTTCATTGCTCTTCCGGAGGAGGATTTGTTACGGTGACGTGAAAGAAATTGAAAGGAACAATAAACAGCACTCCCAAACCTCTTTTTAATAGGTGTGCTTCTTTTTATAGTTCCAATACTTTCACAAACAGGGATTTAGCTCTGTGCAACCATTTGAAACAGCAGCTTTGTTACTGAATTAATTTTATAGGTAAAGCAGTAAATTATACCAGTTCTAATGAATGCGAAATAGCAAACCTAAGGAAACTGAAGAGCTTTGTGAAGGCAAATCAGGATCCAAACAAATGTCAATGTAGTAGGACTCCGGGATAGATTAAGCCTTTACTCCAACTGTTTGAGGTTAGGGGACAGACGTCCACATGCACAAGAGCTGCATTACTGAGCCGTGTTAAGTAGAGTCAGCATGCATGCTGCAAGGGTAAGGACTCTAAGACATCAATATCAGACACATACTTACTTCTCTGCCAAAAGTATTTGCAGAGCTTCTACCACAACAGCAAGATTACATGTGAGCAGTAATCCCCCGAACCAGATGAACAAATGAGTGAAATCTAAATGCAACCCCTCACCCAACCTTTGGTGATTCCTGAGGGCTTTGGTGAAAATACACTAATTGTAGAGAGATCAAACACGTAATTTCTGTCTTGCATTATGGAGTTGCCAGCACTTCTGGAGCACTTAGTTGCAACTAAAGAAGTCCTTGATCTTCTTCTGTGACCTGAACCAAAAACTATTTTTGAGGGTATTTAATAAATAATACCACTATCTATTGCCAACTGCATTGTAAGTATTCCTTGTCCATACTTAAAGAATGAAGAGTAGAAATAGAAGATTCTTTGCCCTGAAAAAGTTATAAACTAATAAAGCTCCCCAAATCCTGGAAAATATGCGATGGGGCTGGAGGCTGGAAAGCAGTAGGTATCTGTTCTATTTGGTCCTTGCAAATTTTGCTTTGTAACTGAATTCTTCCCCTTTCCCTATCCCCAGATATGCTCATGCAATTACCATGGAAATCAACAGAGAAGGATCTATCCATGTCCATGGGCCTTGGATCATATCGCATGAAAGAGGGGAGGTGCAGAAACACCCAAAAGTTAACGTTATAAAAATGTCACCGGCGCGGTGGTTGCCATCAGCCACCTGAACTGGTTGATATCTCTCTGCTGTGTGCCGCATTGCTTTAGCACACCTCATTTTTGTCCCTCTGCTGTCTTTGGTTGATCAGCTCCTTTGGGCAGGTAGTCTTTTATGTGACTATACAGTGGAGGGAGGGGACAGTGATGTAAAGGACAAATGTAGCCCACACCCTCACTTCCTACAGACCCACAGCTAAGTTTTTTCCCTGCATTGTTACAGGATAACCCAAAAGTGAGTGCGTAACAATACACTCTGAAGGCTTTAAGATGTCCTGCCCCTGACTTAATCAAAGGAGGTTCCCCGGAGCCCAAAGGAGGCCACAAGGAGTCACCCTGCTGTCTCTGCAGCTGCTGCAGCTTTAAAACCCCAATGACTTGGGGAGGAGGTACAGGGCTTTCTCCAGTTGTGCCACCAACCTGCAGTCACTGGAAGGCTGTGGCATTCCTTTGGGATGCTGTAATGAAGTTTGATCACTGAATGCATTCAAGTACAGAGGTATTTTTTCACGGGTCTGAGAGGTTATTATCACCTCAGTTAATAATCTGTAAGGATTCAGACTCCAGCAAACGTTAATTATCCTTTCATCAACCTCAAGTTCACAAAAACTTAGTAGGGCTATTTTTAGCAATACAAATGTCTTCTTCCAGAATGGAAAAGCAGTTCTTTTTCTTGCATATCTTATTTTTAAATGTTAAACACATTAGATAGAACTGAGAGTTTTTTCCCTCTCTTAGAAACCATCCTAAGAATGTGTAATACTTCATGAAATTGCTAAGAACAATACCATCTTCAGACCTGGGTGTATGATGTTAGAAATCTGGTATGGGGATGAGATAAAAACTAGCATAATGGGGTGCTTGAGGTCCACATTTAATCCTACAAAATATGCCATTGCGGGGAGGGCTTTGCTGCCCAGAGCATTCTACTGGACAGGTGCCTAAATAAGTCTTCTCATTCAGCGCCTGTTAGGATAGTGTTTGAACCTCTGGGCAATGGTGCTAAATGCATGACATAGGAATAACAACAGCTTCATTCACTCAAGGCGCTCCATCAGTCAATGTCCCTTTTGTTTCTAGCTCTGAGGGTTGTGATGGGATCTCTGAAGGCATCAGCTGAACGGGTACCAGCGTAGCTGCTCTGCCTGAAACTCCAGGCAGCTGGAAACAATAGCATGGAGAAGGCTGTCCCTCGGTTAGCTGTTTACTCTGGAGCTTAATGATGAGCATTGGGCTGCCTATACTGTTAATGTTTGCAATCTTCTGAACAGAAACAGCTAGTAAATATGCCCTGAGGCCCCATAAACCGTATTTGTGTAAACCATAAACCCTACAAGCCTGTACTGTCTCCTTTGATAATGTTCTTACGCTGCTGAAGGGGACTTCGAAAAGGAAAGACTCGCTGAGTATGGGACAATCTGTTAGCTAATAGATATTCTGGTAAACAGCTCTGATGCACTCAAAGGAAAGGAGAGGATTTTTGGAGCTTTAGGTACTGGAAATCGTTGCTGGGTATATTACATATTTTCTGTGTGGCTTTGGGCGAAGTACTTTGGCCCCGACTTTGTACCAGGAAAGGAAATGGGAGTGTAGCTACCAACTTCAGTGGGATCTGGATCGGGCCGCTTGTCTCTCCATAATTTCTAAGCTTCCCATCTGGTTGGAAATTTTCTTTTAAGAAACTTTTTCAATTTACAGACCTCGAGCACTCTGCAGAGGTCGTCCAAGCGAGGCTTCCCAGGCTGCACAGCTGGGAGGCAGCCTGCTGCCTTTCCCGGGTCTCTGGCTCCCGGGCAGAACACTGTGCAGGCTGGATCCTGCTCCCTTGTGCAGAGCGTTTTGAGTTTCCAGGGTAGGGAAGTACTTGGCAGAAAGGTTTTTTGGCCTGAGTGACACCAAAGCATGAACTATCCAAACACACTCTGGGAACTACAATGTTTTGTTTTTTACCTGCCACTAATAACCATGTCAACTCATTTATTTCCATCAAGTCTCTTGCAGTGCTCTCTCTAAACAGGCGGCTCTGCAGTGGCTATCATCTCAAGTCCTGGTTTTCTTGTGGCTTCAAATTATTACTGTAAAACAAATAGTATTTAAACATCGTATTTTGCATCTGCCTGACATGTATATACTGATGGTAAAATATATACTTGGTAAAAAGGAAGAAAGGAGGGGAAAAGAAAACTTAATCAGAACTTTGAAAGTCAGAGCACTAAAAAAAAAAAGAAAGTTTCAAGGTAACCCTCATTCTTTCTCTGCTCGTTTTGTTTTCCATCCTTACTCATAATTCTAGGACTCCATCCCAGCCCCATCCTAAGCAGTATTGACAGGAAAGGATTATCCACAGGAATTTGACATATTTACATCTAGAGAGTGCCAAAGGAAAATCTTTCTGGGTGGAACAAAGCCAGCCTTATTTGAACTAGCTTCTTCCGCTAGAATTGTGGATGGACACCAGGGTGGGGCGCAGGAGTTAACTGGGTAATAAGTATTTCATTGAAACTAGTTTTTTCTGAACAGGATATTTAGTAAAATGAGAAATTGCTTCTTTTGCTTTTATTCCTCTCACAGTGAAATTGGAATCACTTGAGAAAAGATTTGTCCCCCAAAGCTAAGCTGAGCATCTAGATAGCACCGTCTTAGAAAAGATTTTGAGATGTATTATTTGTATATCCATAGCAGCCACAGAAACACCTGCTACATAAGCTCCAGTACAAAAAACTCCAGAGTTCAGGGATCTCTTTGTCTGAGGTCTAGCAGGCTACAACTGTGATGCTGCATTAACTCTGAATAGCTCTGGGGTTTAATATTTGCATTATAAATGCAGGAATTATCCAACTCTGCTCTTGTAAACAGATTCCTGATTTTCCTTTCTCAGTGCATGAGCAAGCGTTGACTCCTGAGAAGATATATTACATTGGAAACTTGCAACATATTGTATACTAGAGATTCGGGAGAGGTTTTGCTGTGTAGGCAAGCAGAAAATATACTTTTTGCTTTGGTGTCCAAGGCAGAATTTCTCTGTGAGCATCCTTGGTCACTGTTAGACCAAAGGGATGATTGGGAAAAGAAATTGCTTTGTATGCTGTTTGATCATCTCCTACCCCGATTTACAAATAAGTGTTGATAAAGTCCTGCATGTAAATATTCCGACCCTGCATCTCTGACATCTACTCATGGTTAGCGGAGCATGACAGTGTCTAAAATGCAGGCAGGAAGGGCAGGGTACCAGCAATGTACGAGCACCCAGAGGACCAACAGGGATTAGCATCTCATGGTGCTAAATATCACATACAGCTGATATTAAAACCAAAACCAAAACAGCCACAGCTTCCGTTCCAGCACAAACTGGAAGGAAAACAAAGGAAAACTAGAAGGAAAAAACAAACTGGGGGAAAAACTTCTTTACTTTGAGGGTGACAGAGCACTGGAACAGGCTGCCCAGAGAGGTTGTGGTGTCCACTTCTCTGGAGATATTCAAAATCCACCTGGATGTGATGCTGTGCAACCTGCTGTAGGTGACCCTGCACTGGCAGGGGGGTTGGACTAGATGATCTCCAGAGGTCCCTTCCAACCCCTACCATCCTGTGATTCTGATTCCCCCCTCCCTAAACATCTATAAACTAAGCAGCTGATGACACAACAAATGGGCCAGGGACCAGTTATTATTAGCAGAATGGCTAAATTGGGCAGAAGAAGTAACAGTTGGCATCTAGACCCAGCCCGGCACTGGGTGAAGGTTTATTTTTTGAGGGATGATATCGCTTTGATTCACACGGTAATCCCAGAGTACTAAACAGGGCACGGGAGGGAGCTGGGGGCGAGCTGGCGCCCCAGGCTGGGCACCTTCCCGGCTCCTGGGACAAGGGTCGGACAGACGGACAGAGGGCGGGGGCAGACAGGACGCCGCCTGCCGCGCCGCGCCGCCGCCACCGGGGGNCCACCGGCACCGTCGGGGTGCGCTGCCCGCCCCGCCGCAGCCGCACCGGCCACGGTCCCTCCTCGGTGCCAGCGATGCTTTTTGTCTGTCTGACGCCGTTCCGCCTCCCCGCCGGCCTCACGCCGCCCTTCGCCGCGACGCGCCAGCGGGTCCCTTCCGCTCACGGCGGAGCGGCTGGACACCGTCCGTTATTCCTCTCGTTCCTCTTTTCCCTTCAATCCTCGCCTCCGCTGTTTGTCAAGCCTAAACAGGCCCCATTGTTCAATTTCTTCTTTCCCCAGGACATTTTACCTCTGATCGTCATCATTTTCCCCCGCGCGAGTCTCTCTGGCTCAGCCCCACCTTTCTTGATGTGCCCCAAACTGCAGAGTCTGTCCTTGGCAGCGCTGAGTAGAACGGAAGGGCCCACATCGTGTGTTTTTAGGCTCTTCTGGTGTTTGTACATCTCGGAAAGCTTTTTTTGCTGTGGCTGTTTGACTTCTTTGCAGCTTTGTTTACACTATCAGCTGAGGATGGTAAAAAGATTAAATCACTAATGTGTTTTTTTAATAAAATCTCTAACATACACATTTAGGCCACCAGAAACTCTTCTCGCTGTTACAGGTTATTTCACTTGAGGCAGTGGTCGAAGCCCTGCTGGGAGAAGTCCCTGCAGCAGCACAACATTGATCTCCATCACATTTGCCAGTGTAGCTACTTACAGAATCATAGAGTGGTTTAGGTTGGAAGGGACCTTAAAGATCATTGAGTTCCAACCCCCTGCCATGGGCAGGGACACCTCCCACTAGACCAAGTTACTCAAAGCCCCATCCAACCTGGCCTTAAACACCTCCAGGGATGGAGCTTCCTCAGCTTCTCTGGGCAACCTGTTCCAGTGCCTCACCACCCTTAAAGTGAAAATTTTTTTCCTAATATCTAATCTAAATGTACCCTCTTTTGGTTTAAAGCCATTCCCCCTCGTCTTATCGCTACATGCCCTTGTAAAAAGTCCTTCCCCAGCTCTTCTGTAGGCCCCCTTTAGGCACTGGAAGGGGGCAAGCCCTTTCAAGTGTGATCAAGTCCACAGCACCTTGGCCTAATTGCCTCTCCATTTATAAGATGGAGCTGAAAATGAAGACAAATGTTAATGAACTGGCTTGATCAATGCCTCATCAATCAGGTGGACTGATTTCAGTTTCCACTGAAATTTTTTGCTGTAACAGCGTGTTCTTGATGAACTACTAATAATGTAAAAGAACATTGGCAACATAGGTTATGTCTTGCTTGAGATCTTCTCCACTGCTTTTATTGGAAAGTGTAAAAACAATGGTAAAGAGCAGCACTAGGAGTGGATGTGCTCTGTGAGCATTTACGAAGGAATTAGGGAGTGTTTGTGTCTGATGAGGCTGTCAAGCCAAATACAAAAGCTGAACCTCCAGCCCACCAAGGGATCCTTGCTGCTGTGTCTGCCTCCAGCCGTATTATTTACAGAGAATTATTATTCTTATTGACTGAAATAGGTAATTTCAATAGTTTGCCATAGAATTTAAGTTACTAGAAGTGTAACTAGTACTTTTTCATTTAATCTTTGAGATCCAATTTGGCCCAGCTGCACTGCTGACTTTACAGCAGCTTTAAGTTCCCTCGTCATGCTGCTACTACTCTTTAAAGGCACCACATGCTCATCACGCGCTTCTGGTCAACCTAGTCAACAGGTTATGTCAAATCTCTTTTAGATGGAAGGGCTTGTGTGCTCACCTGTTTTGTTGAACATACAGGTTGTCTAATAACAGATGTTACCTATCTCTATGAATACGGCCTCAGGAACTGCCAGGACATGATGATGCCCACACTCCTTTATGCACACGATAAGCAGTACAGGGGAAATAAGATTTGGCTCTCACCATTCCAAAGCTGCTTATATGGCAAGCTTGGAGTCATCTTTGTGGGTAATCAAAATGAAATCACCCTTTCCCAAAGTTCTGAAAGCCAGGCATCCTTCACAAAGATGGTAAATGGAAGTTCAGCATACGGGCCTTGCAATTCAGTGTTCAAAGCCATCCAAAAGGAGTAGCCACTTTGGAGAGATTATCTAGATAGGTCCTTTCTGTATATTATTTCTGTTCTACATGCTTCAGGCATTCAACAAGTCTTACCGAGGCATTGCTGGTGGTGCCTGACATGGTGTTCCTTCAATGCATAAATCACCTATTTCACACCTCGCATCTTGGACTTCTGTGCACTCTGGTCAATACCACTGCATTGAATTGGCTCAAATCCTGTTTTCAAGAGTTCCTCCGTAACCACAACAGATAGCACTGCCTCCACGTTCCCCTATGAAAACTGAGAACAAGTCACATCGGGTTCTTCCCTCAAGCCCTTTCCTATATCCCACTAGAAGCACCCTGGGATGCACAATGTTAAGTAAGCAGCAATCAAGAAAAGGTGCAAAGAATATTCCAAATGTTTATTATGTATTAAAAATACCGCAAATAAGCCATACAGTTCATTTCACAGTAACCTAAACAACATTGTTCAAGAACTTGAGAAGTCAACAAAGAACAGTGCAGTTCCAACAGTGACAACAGTTACCTTAATGCTGTCGGTCCCTCTTTCTTTGCCAGCAAGTCTTTCCTGTTTACAGTGGGAACAACACTAGATATGGTTCAGTATCTTATTTACCGAGGTGAACTCGGAACTGTTCCCACAAGCACACCACTTGTGGGAGGTACTGTTTCTAGGAATTCTTCTTCTAACATAGCCACAGATCTGGCTAGTGCAGGCTGAGGTGGGGATGATGTGCACAACCTATTTCCAAGGTGTCCGTGCACAGACCCTTTTACCAAATCTTTGGATAAAGTTCAAAAGTAAACTTGAAAAGGAGGGATATTAGAAATCCTCTCCAAAAAGACAGAAAACCAAGCAAGTTCCATGAGGAAGTGGTTTTTAAACTAACATCTAGATAATGATGACACTTTTTCCTCACTCTCAACCCATTCCTAGAAGGATCCTTTGCTACCAATGCCCCAGGGAGGCACCCGGTGACAACAATGGTGACAAGAATCGGGCACCAAGTCCTGAATATGTAACAAGAGTTCAGGTCACTGTCAGCTGTGTGAAAACTTGGAAATGTATATGCCTTAGAAGCAATTCTGCTGATTTCGTGGTGATTTTCCCCCTTGTGTGTTTTGGAGTGTACTATTATCGTTAGCATGCTTGCTATACATGGAACACGAGAGGTGCAATTTCAGTCCTTCTCTTTCCTCAAATTCATCACCATTTTTACATAAAATCCTGTATCATAGACAAATTAGGCCTTTCCAGGAAAGACACAGCCTCATCATGTAAACAGCCCAAAAATACAATAAAAATATTACTGTAGCCTCTTGAAACTAATCCCGTCCTTCAGATGTCCCTTCCAAGCACTGATCTTCTGCACCAGCACCTGAAGATGCTGGGAAAGAAGCCTGTGATCACAAAGAAGGAATCTCTCCAGCCACGTGGTGGAACACCTCTCTTAGGTCTTAGCCCCAAGCAATGCCACTTACCTCAAACCTTCCCTTTGTGGGGTTCAGCTAACCCCTCATTAGGTCCCTGGTGCAGATTAAGGACTCACAGAAATATACTACAGCTCAACTGACACTTGGTAAACTGACCGCAAGGCTGAGTCGCAAACTGCAGGAATGGATGAGTTGCTTCAAACCTGGTCCACACTTAAGTTTACCGGTCTAAACAGTTTAAGATTAGGGGTGTAGTTTTGTTCGTTTGTTTCTTAAACCAAAACACACCAGTCAAATTCTCAAGTGTGTACTGCAGTATGCTTTTCGTACAAGAACAGCTGTAGCCCTTCCGTGTAGGATATCTAGTGTCATAGTGTGAAACACCTTCATGCCATTAAATATGTGCCCATGCTAACGAGGCTGTAGTGCCTTAGTTACACCACTACGGTTACAGCGGTACAACTGTACAAAGAAGATGAGCCCTTAGAAACTCAACCCCCAACTAAACTCATGTTTTCTTAAAACAAAATTTTAAAAAAAGAAGTAAACAAAAACCCAAAAACACTACACAAAAGAGAAATAAAGGAAATAAGCAGAACTGTCTCTATTATTAAAGTACTCTTAATCTCTTTGGAGGTATCAAATTGCTTTTAAAAAGAGTAAAAAACTGGGCATACAAAAGCTATTCTCCTTGATCCGTTATTTGCACACGGAGCACCGCTGCCTAAACTTTTTCATGTATTTTTTCTACTTTCACAAACAACCTTTCCAGATCATTCCTCAGGTCATCTATTGAGCTCTTCACAGACTCCAAGTTGTTCTCATTGTTTTCAATTTTCACCGAGTAGGAGACTAAACTATCCACTGCAGTCCTTATCATTTTCAAATCAGAATCAACCTGGCTGACAGAAGATCTCAGTTCATCTACAGAGCCTTCCACAGAAGAAAATTTTTCAAGATAGCCTTGAGAATGTGCTTGACCCGCCTGAAGATTTCCTTGATCCAACAAAGTACTGATTTGTTTCTGGACATCCTGAAGAGCACCGGAGGATGGCAGGTCACTGATGCTTCTCCTCAAGTTTTCCACATCATTGTACAGCGAGGTCTGTGTTTCACCAAGATTTTTCAGAACGTCTGTGACTGAAGTTATGTCCATATCTGAGATCCCCTGAAGAGCAGTAATGCTTTGTTCTAGGGTGCTGAGCTTATTCTCGTATTCTGCCTCCTTAGAAAGGAAAGATTGCAACTTTTCACTGTTCTGAGCAGCAACAGAAGTTAGAGACTCCAGGCTGTCTTCTATGTGCCTCAATCGAGACTCCAGTCCTTCACTGTTCTTCCCAAAAGTTTCTAATGCTTTCCTGAAGAGTTCATTTTCTTCCCATTTGTGGAGGTCGGCTTTAACTTGCAGTAAATCTTCATCAAGTCTTTTAATGTCACCAGGGAGCTGCATAATAGAATCCTCAGCTCTTAGAACTTTCTCTTGTAAAGCTTTTAATGAAAGGTGTTCAGTGTCCGCAGCCTCTTTGAATTTCTCATGTTCTTGTTTGAGGTTGACTAGCTCTTTCACTTCAGTATACACATCAGACTCCATGGAGTCTATTGTACTCTTCAGGGTCTCTATGTCCTTTTCTTTGGTTTTCATGGATGCTTGCATCTCATCAAAAGCATCTTTTAGCACCTTAATTTCATGTTTGTACACATCTGCTTCTCCTAGTGAATTAACCTTTGCTTTCATATTGTTGATTTCATCTTGGCTCCTTTGCTGGACTTCAGTGAATACAGCAATGTTATCGTTTATAGACTTGGTTAGCTCTGTTAGTCTCTCTTCCACTGTGTTTTCCAGAGATGTGAAGTCTCGTTCCCTTGCATCCTTCACCATGTGGATGCCGTCAGACAAGTCTTTCAAAATTTCATTTTGCAGCTTCTGAAGCACTTCACTGATCCGATTTATTTCACTCTCCCCTTGTTTAACAGCCTTCTCAGTAACCTCCTGCTTCTGCTGAGCAATTTTCATCATGGATTCAAATTCTCCAAATGTGGCTTGAAGAGAACGCACCTAAAACAGAAATCCACATGGTTAATATTTACAATTTCATCCTTACCCACATCCTCACCCTTTGTGTCTAAGGTCTTTATGGCCTTTGTTACCATATGAAATGATCACTTTGCAATCCTTCGTGCTCCCTACCTCAGGTGACCCTATGGCACACAGATATGGGAGGCACAAAAGTCCTAGCATCTAGAGCCTTACAGCTATATAGATACATACATCTTCTGCTGAGGATGCTTGGCCTCACTCACCTGCCACAAATGATCCAGGAAATCCGTGGCAGTGAAAATCTATTACTCAAGTCTCCAGAGTTTGCATCTGGACCCCTGAGCCATTCCCCCCGCCCTATATGATTCCTGGTTCTACAGACCACAAGTCTGTAAGGGAGGAAAGGGAGGGGGGGAAAAAAAAAAAACCAAAACAAAAGAGTAACTTGCACCAGCTTCTGAATACAGAAAAGCTGTGATTAGAGTTTAGCAGGCAATCATACCCAAGGCCAATTCCTGAACATGAAAGAAGCTTCAAAGTAGACAAGAAAGAGTAATAGGAAAAATTAGGGGGAAAGGGGAGCTGGGAATGGCTCCAGAGCGGAAGTAGTAATCATGACATTTTGCTGCTCCTAGACACCAATGGAGACACAGATTTTTCTTGTTAATTACTTTTTAATAAAAAAAAAAATACAGAAAGGTTTTAATGTTCCAAATACTTAGTACCTCATTATTCACATGTATGCATACACCCACATCTTCTTTAGTGCACAGGGGCACGTGTATGTACACAGAGAGAGAACAAAGCCATAGCAGCTGCCAAGGGGACGGACTTCCATCTATCTCAGGTTAATACTCACAGAAAGTTGTTACCACTGGATCAGGTATGCTATTAAGCTTCCCAGTTACAAAAACTATCTTTACAGCTGGTTTTAGTAGCAGCAAGAGGGAAAAGGTCAGGAGGTGAGTGGCCGCCACATTCATTTACTCTCACATTTGAAGGTAAGATCCAGGCACACCAAAAGGGAAGCACGCGTTACTTCATTTCGGGGCCAAGCAGTCTCAAGACAGTGGAGAAATCTTTTTGTGCGTGTGTGGGTTGTATTTTTTTAAACTTTGTAAAGCAATGTAAGAACTCCCACTGGCTGCAACAGGAATCCATCACGTAGAAAATACCTCAAGGCTTTGGCAGGATGGCAAATGCTGAGTAATGCGTGTTGCCTTGCCTCATGCTGCTCCCTGTGTCTGAGGGGTATATTAATCAGTCATGCCACATGGGCTGCCATGTTTACTGATTAGATACACAGCTGGAGGGGTGGTTTTATTTTATAAATAGAAGGAAGTATAATTTATATGTTCTTAGAAAGAAATACACAGAGTTTCTATTTTTTTTTCTTTTTAACTGAAGGAGGCTCCAGCAGCTCCCAGTCAGACTGTGAACCTAGAAACTAATCTCAAAAGACCTAACAGGCTTACTAATTAGAAATTAAGTTATCCACGTGTATTTTTGCAAGACTAACTCCCTGACCAAATCGTCCCTGGTTTTCATGGAAGTCTACACTGTGAAAGGACTGCAGAGTTTAGCCATGAGACTTGCCCTTGCTCCAATAGATCCCCGCGGTTTGAAGAATGCCCACAAAGATGGCTTCCTTTTTTTCTCCTCTTCTGTAAAAACGTTTGTGATGAGTTTCCATTCCCTATACTTGTGTTGTCTAGTGCACATATATGCAATAAGAAATGAACGAAAGAGCAGGGGAGCAGATAGTACTACCATATGTATTGCAGCAGGCCACCAGCCATTACACTGAGTTATCAACCTCATTTTCATTACATTTTAGCTGTCTTTCATTCTGATTTTCTCCACACAGACAGCTTTTTCTTTCTCACTATAAATGAACTTCAGAAATCTGGAAGGAGTGCACGGGAAAGTTCTTCTCCCCCTCTTATGAGAGAATTCATTTCCTTTGACACATTCCAACCAAATCATCAAACTCCTATTTGCAATTGGCTATCTTCAGTTGTTAGTCTAAGGAGAGGCATCAGAAATGGCCAGGGGAACTTTCCAGAGGGCCAGGAGGTCTCCACTGCTATATGTTTCACAGAGACAGATCCCACCCCTCCGTAGTGGAAGTGCTTTATACCTACTTCTCCGCTGCAGTTGGGCAATGCTCAGGGTGTCACCTGAAGCTATTCTCTTATACTTCTAGCTGCACCAGCCACTTGAAGATCCGCTGATACAATAAAATGGGCCGAGGTCTTCACATTAGACCAGTTTCTAATCTGATCTGTCCTAACCAAGAGCGAGCAGGGCCCAATGCAAACCCCTTGCACGAGAGGGGTAAAACTCACAACTTCAAAGTAACAGTTCATATTCGCTGCACAGTTGGTTTGCGTGTGCACCTATGTGTGAGTTTGCCTGTTTGGTGTTGATGGCTGGTAAGGTTTGAAACCATAGCCCTTGAAAGGTTTAACATCATAAACAGCAGATAAAAGTCTGTCAATAGCGAACAACTATGTCCTCTCCAACTTCTCTCATACTATCTTTTGTTTAAACACCAAACGACCTTGGCCTCTCTGAGAATTGCACTATATTAAAAACTAAACTTCCACATCATTTCCTTTCTCCTCCTACTGCTGATGTATAAAGCAGATGGGTTTATATAACGCTTTCTCCCGACAGGAGCTCTCTGCGGCAGAAGACTGAAGGGGAAAACCAGTTCCTTCTGGCAGCACCTGCCCTGACGGCACTCCCCAAGTACAACGCAGGACCCTGCGCCTCTGTAAAGCAATGAAATACAGCCTGGTCTCCTCTCCCTCAAGCATATTCTTCTGTAAAGACAACACCGAACCACAGCAAGCAAACATTTCAAGGGTTACATTGAAACTCTGCACAATCTCCTCCCTCGACTTTTATTCTTGCACTACTGTACCTATGTCTAACATCAGCCATCTGCTAGATACAGGCAAATAGTTTCAGTTCTCTTTGAAACAAACTATTTATAAACTTCTGGTATATACCTCTCTCCTAGAACATGCAACACCTACCTAGGATTTCTTGCAACAACATGGAGATGGTGGCAGCAAATCGTACCCATTCCTATGCCTGGAAGGGCTTATATATTGCACGTACATCTGGGTTCTATACTCATGTATTGCAATCTTACTTCCTGTACGTCCTGCCATTGCAATATCTTCCTTCATACAAAGAGTCTGTAAAAATGCCTTAAAAACTAGGAAAAAAACCACCACCCTTGGTAGTTCAAATCACAGCCCAGCCATCAGTGAGTGAAAACCCAGGATTTAAAATTAGCTTCAGAAACAACACTACAGCCCTGCATGCAAGTTTTCCTTTTCCTCCTTCTTGGAAGGGAGAGGAAACACCAAGACTGACCCTACAAACTCCACGTGTGCAGGCTGCCGCGCTTCCGGGAGTGGCGCGGAATGGCCAGAGGATCTCTGCCAGCGCCTGTCCCACCACCCCGTCCGCACGCCACCGGCCGGGGCCCAAGCTCACAGGGAACACGGGGCATCCACACAGCTCATGGTGCAGAGAGCAGTCAAGCTGAGACAAGAATTTCCTTTTCTTTGATCTGGCTCAGTTGTAACTTTACATACTGCTTTCTAACCAATTTACCTACTCCCTAGACAGGAGCTTGATGATATGTTGATGATATGCCTCCACATACGCCATTTTTTGAACGTTTTAGGCACCCTAAGACATACCCAGATGGATAGTGCCACCTGTAAAACTCTAGCTCTGGGGCTAATGAGGCCTGAGTGAAAAAAACGAGGAGGGTAACGAGCATTTCTTTGGTTTTGCTGGAGCCACACCCTTTGCCAACAACTTCACAGCTCTTCCCTGGTCCTGGACTGCCCTGGATATGGCGTGTCTCACTCCCTCAGCCAGAGGCAGCAGCAGGAACATGGAAGGCAGGGTACGGCCGGGGCGGCATTCCCGGCAGGGCCTCTGCTATTCGGTGAAGCTGGCACGGGTCTTGCCGTCTAGAGCGCGCGGGGACGTCGAGGCAGGATGCTGCCACGTCCCACCGCGCTGCCGCACCTTGGCGGGAACAGCTGCCCCGCTCGACGCAGCGCGGCCCACCTGCCGCTCTCGGTTTTAAAGGGTTTGCCAGAGCCGAAGCCGCAGAATCGCCGCCGGCAGGCTCCCGAAACTGCAGGTCTGCCCTCCTGCCAAGCCGTTAAAGCGTGCCGACTGCTCCACGTAAAATGGCTTCACGCCCCGGCCCTGCAGGAGCCAACCGGGCAAAGAGCCGCCGGCGGCCGCCGCTGCGGGTTATCCCGGGGGCCGCCCGCCCGCGGGGTCCCGCCCCGGCCCGGCCCTGCGCTGAGCCGCCCGCCAGGGGTGTCTCGTTTTACCGAGGCCACGTTTGCAGGCGCTGGGGAAAACCGCGGCCCAGGCTCGATTTGTCCCGCTAACGCCATGAAAGCATCTTCGCGGCGGGAGCACGGAGGGGGAGAAGCGGGGGCGGGGGAGGGATGGGACACGTTTGCCTTCCCGCACGCCGCGCTACCCGAGAGCTGCGCGGCTGCTTATTTAAGGGGGTGACCCCCTCC
>VUYV01000082.1:77577-138192 GCA_008711295.1 Anarhynchus alexandrinus
CGCCGCCGCCGCCTCCTCGGCACCGCCGGGCTGCGCGCCCCGCTCGTTGGTGGCGGCGGCGGCGGCGGCGGGAGGGCTGCCCCCCTTAGGGCCCCGGTGCTTGGCGGCCGACATGGCGGGACGCCGCCGCCGTCGTGCGTGGAGCGGGAGCAGCGGGAGAGGGTGAGGGAGGGAGGGAGGAAGGGATGGAGGGAAGGAGGGCGGGGGAGCCGACCCGGGCAGCGCCGCTCTCCCCGCCCCGCCCCGGCCCACGCCCCGGGGAGCCGCCACGCACACGGGGACGGCCCCGGTCCCTGACGGGGGGGAACCGCCACGCATACGGGTTTGGCCCCGTCCCGAGGGAGACAACGGGGCGGGGGAGCGGCGGGCAGGGCGGAGGGGCAGCCCTCGCCCAGCCCCGGGCTGGCGGCAGACCCTCTCCCGACCACGGGCCGGCCCGGGACTCTGGGCGCGGGGTGCGCTGGGCCTTCCCCCCCGCTGTCGCAGCCCCCAGGGTGTCCCCAAGCCCGGCCCGGTCCCGCCGCCGGTTTTTAGTCATGCATGATGTCGGTTTTCGGTGGCGGAGTGCGGCGGGCTCCCGCCTCGAGCAACTTCTGTTTTGCTCGATTGCGATGTCGGCTGCAGCCAGCCCCGAGAGCCAGGCGTGGAGAAAAAGTTGTTTTCTCCATCCGCAACCCACCCCTCCACCCCCTTTCTGGTGCCGCTAGAGCAGAGACGTGGCACCAGGCTGGTCCCTCGGGCACACGACAGCTGCCGTGACTGGCAGGAGCGCTTCTGGTCCTTTAGGTGCCACGGCCGGCTTTGTGTGTGCCCACTCGGTAGACGCTGGGAGCTCAGCACCGAAATTCCTGGCGGAGCCTTTGTGCTCCGAGCATGCTCCTTGGCCAGCACCACGTCGGCGTGAGCCTGCTGCCTTCATCTTCCCAACACAGCATGTCCCCACAGCGTTCATCTTCCCAACACAGCATGTGCCCGCAGCATTCATCTTCCCAACAGACCGTGTCCCCACAACGTTCATCTTCCCAACAGACCATGTCCCCACAGCGTTCATCTTCCCAACAGACCGTGTCCCCACAACGTTCATCTTCCCAACAGACCATGTCCCCACAGGGTTCATCTTCCCAACACAGCATGTCCCCACTGCGTTCATCTTCCCAATACAGCATGTCCCGGCACAGGGACATGGCAGGCAGACTGAGCAGGCCTTCTCCTGTACCAGGCTCCATCCAGGGCCTGCCAGGGTGCGGAGGACGTTTGGTCGTCTTCGTGCTCTCAGTTTTTCTCCTGCTAGTAAGGAGGAGGATTAGAGGGAGGTGGGAGCCGACTAGTTTGGATGCGTGCTGGCAAGAAGAGGGGAGCAGGGAAGAGGAGAGCAAGGCAGAGCAAAGGGATAAGGCGTCAGTGGAGGAAATGGTGCATTGAATTAATTAGCGGTCATATCAGGGGAAAAAAATTGGCATCTGGCCGTGTGGTAGAGGATCCTTATGCAAGGGAAGTGGGTGGGCTTGTCGCTGCAATTTTAGGGCACTGGTAATAGAGGGCTGGGGGGTGGGTACTCTTCTGCATGGGGGAAAGAGGAGGAGAACGTGCTCTACACCTGCGTTTGGGTGGAAGGGAGATAATCATATGGGAATAACTTTAAAACCTCTTTTGAAAATCCCTCAAATTTTCCAGCATCACAAAGAGCTGCTTAAATCCTTTTCAGAAACCCAGTAGTTGTATTTTATGGGTTTTTTTTATACTCACTTGATTGTGGAAACTTGAAAAGATACAACGTTAAGACCCCTTCTGCTGTCTGCCTACTGCTTTGGGCTAGGCTATAGGACAGATGATAGCGCAGAAAAACTTAACTGTTTCAAATACACCCTGAATTCATCAGTATTGTACCTCTTTTTACGTCCCTAACTAAACAGGTTAACGTAGTAACTGTTGTCTGGTAGACATGTAGCTGCTCTGCCAGAATTTTATGATGTTTTGGGTCTAGACCATACATCACTGATGGCTTACAGGGGAGGGGGTTTTGTAACCTTTTACATAAAGTTGTCCACACAGGCACAGTGTAAGGCCAAGGTGCGTCACTAAATCTGATTTTTGTAACTATGGGTTACAATTCTGGAAGTGAGTCCTAATTTTTACAAGATTTTTTACAATTTTACAATTACTAATTTTTATAAATATTTACTGGAGTGTATTTTCTTTTAACATCAACAGGTACATTGCAGACAACAGCAATACTGACTTTTTCATATAATGGCTGATGGAGTACATTGCGCTTGTATTTTCCTGGCCTTCTTCAGCTCTTGAGGCCCTTGTGCTGATGTCCTGTTCACTGCTCCCTTCGAAACTGGCAGCAAGACTTCTCCTGTCCAGAAACTCTGTTTCATGAGTCACCTGAAGATTCAAAGCAAGATGCGTATTGGAAGTTGCTATTTCAGAGTTATAAAAGAGCTTGCAATCAGGTGGAGTCTGCATGTTGCTGGTAGCTTCCAAGAAGCACTTGGACACAGGATTCGGGACCTAGGGCAGTGTGGTACCAAAGTGTCCAATGTCACAGGGTTCGTACTGGAGAATCCTAAAAATAAAAACACGCTAAAAAATCTCCTCCACTGCTTTGTCCTCACAGAGACCCATGTTTCAGGCAGGAATGGAACGGAATAGAATAGAATAGAATAGAATAGAATAGAATAGAATAGAATAGAATAGAATAGAATAGAATAGAATAGAATAGAATAGAATACTTCCAGTTGGAAGGGACCTACAAGGAGCATCTAGTCCAAGTGCCAGACCAATGAGGCTACTCCGTTTCTAAAACACAGCCTTCCTCCTATCTGATAGACATGTGGAGTAGCGAGGGTATCAGGATAGACTCTCAAGTATTTTGGAAAACTGCTTTTCATTTTGTCAGAAGATGACCCATGAACAAAGTAAGCTGATCCTCTTTTGCCCCTTTCTTTCACAATTACTAAGACCAGAAAGGCTTACAGGGTAGACTTCCATTACTGCCTCTGTCTCGTGTTCTCTTGGGGGGTTCACGACTAGCATCATGTAAAGTAATAATGGATTTAGACCTGGGCTAAAAGCAAACAACTGCTTGACAACCAGTAGCAATGGTGGTAGCTTCAAAATGATTTGTTGTTTGGGTTTTTTTTAAGAACAATGCAATGAGAAGTTCTTGGCAGTTGGTTTCTCCCTCAGAAATGTTACTCTTCTGTATTTTAATGTGTATCTTTTAAAATGTCTGTATTCATGTTTGTGTCTATTAAATTTGCCTGTATTAGAGATCTGTGTGTGATAAAAGAAAATTCTATTCAAGACACAGAATGAAAATAATGCTTTCAAGCTCTGCTGAGGCTTCTGGGCAAAGGTCTTACACATGCAGCTTCAGTGTCTCTAAGACATAAAAAAACATTAGTAGCAACACGCTCTTTCCAATTCTACACTTATGGTGCTGAACTGCTAGTGCAAATTTGATTTATTTCCTTCTCATTCTTTTTCGCTATACTGAAATGCATTTGCTCACCAAGAGTCATTCCACAAGTAGAAGTTCCTTACATTAATGTGCAAGCCATAACTCCTTACAAGATAAAAGCTTGAGGTGCTAATTTATCTGTTTCTCTATTTGTTTACAGCAAGAAATCCAATCAAGTTTTGTCTTGCAAGACATTTTCTTTTTTTGGTCTTTCCTTTGATTCCCAGTACATTCTTGTTTTTTTTTTTTTTAATTAATTTTAGGTTGAGTATTCTTCAGAGGCTGAATCTTAAACCTAGGCGGGATCACAGCCCCTGATGTCAGCCCGGCAAATCCAGTTCCATTCAGTACTTCTGCCAAGGTTTAGGATGAACTGAACTGTTTGGTCTGTATGTGGTGTGTTGTTCTGGTCAGTAACTACTAGCACAGGTGACAGAAGAAGAATTTATAGTTGATTGTCTCAGGCATTTTGTCAGCACAGCTCTGCCAAATGCACAGACCTGAGGCCAGAAGTCACTAGGCTGGAGAGGATGCTGGAGTGACTGCAGGTTATGGGCACCACAACTTGGTTAGCTGATTGCCCTGACCCTAACAAGTAGCGGAGAGCATGCACAGGGTCAGGAGGTTGTCTTAAATACACCCCAGAGATGGTTGGAGCTAATAAAGGGCGGGGGGGGGGCGCTTGCACTGAAATGGATGAGGAACCCTCAGAATACTCTGTCCTCCTCAATAGCGTGGGAGTAGAAATCTTCAGCAGTAAACAAAGCACCCTGGGAAGGCTGAAATAGCAGAGTTTCCACAGCGAACATCTAGCCACAGCCTTAGCTATCTCACACTTTATGATAAGTGTGAGATCTCAGATTTCTATTTAGGAAGGGCCTAGAAGGGCCAGGATTCATAGCAGTACCCTAACACCCAGGATTTTAGCTCTGAAGCTGTTTATTTCAGAGAGTTTACCATAAGAGCAGAGCCATATGGACATTACCAGAGACAATAATCAAGAGGATCATCAACGTTAAGCATCAAGGGATGTAAATCTGTTTCAGCTAGTAAGGCAGCATAGGTAACTGTCATACCATTCCTCTGTCCCCATCTTGGCAGTGACAAGGAAAATGTTAGCAATGTAGCTAAGGCTTTTTCTCACCAGGGAACCAATACAAACTATTTCTGACCAAGAGTACCACTCTCAAAACATCTTCTCGTTGTATTTGACATAGTGGGTCACAGTCGTTATTTCCTATGTACAGAAAGACAGACCGCTAGTGCTGAGGGGAGTGTGCATAAGAAATTTGCTGAGGTGATAAAGTAGCTAGACACTGCAGACTGGTGCCATTGGGGAATTTACTGATGTACTATTTTCCCTCAGAAGTGTCAATATTCTTTTTTGCCTCTATGTGAATTTGAAGCCAAATGCTTCAGTGGGGAGAAGCAGCAATCCTGTTTGCCTCTCACAAGACTGATTTCTCCTTGGAATACAGGAAACTCCACAGAAGAGCAAGCTGAGAAAGCATCCTTACACCTGCCTCGTAGACTTTTTGTCTCACCCTTGAGCCTATTATCAAATCTGGACCTGATGGTCTCAGTCAAACCAGAGTCTTAACATCCATCTGTTAGCGCTAAAGCCAGTCTGCCTGTCTCAGTTATTAGGATTAGGGCAAAATATCTTGTGACTTCAAGTTATGTTCTCAACTTAGTTGTCATGGGCCCTGGTGTAAACAATAACATGTCTTGCCCTTTCCCTCTCCTCCCACTCTAACCATCAGTCAGCCACGTACTGGGACATTTCTGACCTGTGGGGCCAAATGCAGCTGCATGTCTTACCCACTCAGTAGCTGCATTGCTGTTCGCTGGATAAAGCAGTGCATTAATTGTAGGCTTTATTGTCTTTGCCAGTTTTACTGGTAACAGCAAGGAAAGGTTATGAACAAACTTGATGCAAAGGCTGAGCACAAACTAGACTTTCAGTTCAATTAACAGCGCTTCTGTAGTGAAAGGCCAAGAAGGCCTGTAGTGAAAGGTCAACTTGAGACACTAGAAAAAATTCCAAATGTTTACCTTGTTGTGGTTTAATCCCAGCCAGCAACTAAACACCACACAGCCACCTGCTCACTCCCCGCAGTGAGATAGGGGGGAGAGAATCAGAATGGTAAAAGTGAGAAAACTCGTGGATTGAGGTAAAAACAGTTTAATAATTCAAATAAAATAAAAATAAATTGTAATGAAAAGGCAAATAACAAAGAGAAATAAACCCCAAGAAAGACAAGTGGTGCAAATGAAAACAATTGCTCACCACTAACTGACTGATGCCCAGCCAGTCCCTGAGCTGTGCCCCCTGCCAACCTCCCCCCTAGTTTTATTGCTGAGTATGACATCATATGGCATGGAATATCCCTTTGGTCAGTTGGGGTCAGCTGTCCTGGCTGTGTCCGCTCTCAGGTTCTTGTGCACCCCCAGCTCTCCCTGGCAGGGTGGTGTGAGAAGCAGAAAAGGCCTTGACTCTGTGTAAGCACTGCTCAGCAATAACAAAAACATCCCTGTGTTATCAACACTGTTTTCAACACAAATCTAAAACATAGCCCCATACTAGCTACTATGAAGAAAATTAACTCTGTCCCAGCCAAAACCAGCACATATCTGCATGTCCTATATAAGACACAAGGACATTGATCTTCTTAATTGAGCAGAACAAATTTAAAGGCTGTACAATTATTTTCCTGGCTGACATTGCAGAAGACATAGACAACAAGAAATGAATGACGTTTCTCTGTGGACAAAATCTCCATAGTAGGAAATCTACTTCAAGATCCATATAATGGACTATAGCTTCAGTGCCTCTGGATCAGGAAGGAATTGAAACCAAAAAGGAGGTTAAGTGCTGAGTACTGCAGTGTCTAACTTGTTCTTGGCCTTTGGACTAGAATCTTGAAGCATGTCTTTGATGCCTCAGCTATATATACAGATGCACATCACAGATAGATAGACAGACAGACAGACAGATAGATAGATAGATAGATAAAGCTAGGTACTTAAGAATGGGCTCCAAAACAGCTGGTGTGCTGTGGGAGAAGGGCACTGCTACAGCTGAAAAAAAAAATTGTTTTAAAGCCATCCCTTTCTGGAATTCCATCTCTTACTCCGTGATGTAGGGTGATACCCCTGAGGTACTTTTTCCTTTAAAGCTGATCTTTTATATAACTATTTAGGATCTAATTTACTTGGTGAGGCTGGGGCACCCCTTTCCCTCCCTGTGCAAGCTAGGCCACTGGGCACCGCAGGTTTCCACAACTGCCAGTCCGCACAGATAGCACACAAAATGGACCCTGAGACACTGGCCCTGGTGTTTGCTGCAAGTACTGTTTGGTTAATTAATAAAACCAAAGACCAGAACTCAGGTTTCCCCCATAACCCATTTCCCCCCCCGTCCCCCCATCCCCCATCTTTCAGATGGCATTTAAGACAAAATGGATGTAAAAAATAATAATAAATAATGTCCTTGGAAGTGAAAACAACCCTGTGCAAGGTAGTGCATCTGTACGCCATCACAGACAGTCTTCTCCAAAGCTCTTTTGAGCTTCTCTCAGCTTGCCGTTGCCATGTGACATGCACAAACTGGGGCAAAGTAGTGCAAACACAGTTATTTAAAACACGGTCTTCTTTATGGAAGCTATCGGATTAGGCTGCTGGACTTAATCCCATTTAATGTCCCTGCAGGCTGGGCTCAGCGCGGCAGGGCTGACAGGTGCTCTGTGCCGCTGGGAGCAAGCGCTGCCGCTCAAGCAGGGCACTTGGCACTTGCGTAGCCGAACTCTGTTCCCAGCTTCGGGCCCTTGCAGAGGCTACATTAACAGGACTTAACAGTGGGCTTTGGTCTAGGCAAATACAACATCTATCCCATATAGTTCGTCATGCGTGCTAAAGATGACGTAACTATTTGCAGGAAGAGGATCTCTGTGTCTTCATGACGAGCAAGGCTTGATTTAGTTAGCGCCCGCCTGAGAGATGACTGCCAGTGTTTTGCCCTCCATGCTTCCTGGTAGGTGAGGCAATGGTGGCACGTAGCTCCTGTGACAGGAAGAGATGATGACCCTGACAGGTACTGCTGGCCCAGCGGGTGCCTGAAGCTGCTCGGCGGATGAGGTCAATACAGCCATAAGGAAAGCATTTATAATAATAGTGCTGTACAGCTTCGTGCTGCGTTCCTCAGTGGGCGCTCAGCTGCCCTCCTAACAGCACAGCCATGAGCAAGGCAGGTGACTAAACCCTGCAGGATCCAGAGCAGCTCTCCTGAGGCAAAGAGGGGGCAGGGGTGGTGGGAGTGGGGGACCAAGATGGCGGGGGGGGGACGGGGCACCTCACGACATCCCCCCCCCGCGCCTAAGGAAACCAGGGCAGGAAAGCTGGCGGGGACATATTTAAAGCTTCCTTAGCAGCGCCGTGAACAGAGACGGGCGAATACGCCCAGAGGTGATGCCTCTTTTCCCCTTCCCCTGACGAGAACGGACGCTTTGGCCCCGTCCGTCCTTCCCCGCCCCGGCTTCTGTAGGGCGGGCGGGTCGCCCCATCCCCTGAGGAGGCCCCGGGGCGGGGCTAACGCGGAGACCCCGCCCCGCGCGGAGAAAGGGGCGGGGTCAGTCCGGATCGACGGGGCCCTTCCGTAAACACCACTCAGCCCTTCCCCCGGCCTCCCTCCCCGGGCAGGGCCCATTCAGCGCGGGGGAGTTCACGGAAGCTTCTTCCTCTGTCACCTCAAATTTCTCCCGAATTAGCGCTCGGTCCTGGGAGAAATGAGGAAATACGGACGGTTTCTGCGGGGATAGGCGCGGGTTGACCCAAGTCCCTGGGGCTAACTCGCCGTTGGCAGGCAGGAAAAAGTTACGATCCCCCCCCCTCGTCATCGGCACAGATGGGCGCGCCCAAGGAAGACACTAATAGCCCGGGCTGGGCATACAAACCCGTGGGGGGGTCAGTTTAAAGCCCCGGTGAGCGCCGCGCAGGAGGGCGAGCTGCTGTCGCCGCCGGGCCGCGGTGAGTTGATCGGGACGAGCAGGGGCAGGGCCGCAGCCGGGTCGAGCTGCGGCCGTCCGACGGCGGTACCGTACGGTACCGCCGTCGGACGGGCGCAGCTCGGCCCGGCACTCGCCTGGATGTCCGGGCACGTCCAGCTGCGGGGTGAGTCCGGGTGAGAGCCGGCCGGGGGGGGCTGCCGCGCTGCCCTTCCCGTGCGGCGGGGGTGGCCGGGAAGCGGCGGGCTGGCGCTCCCCTCCGCTCTGCTGCCCCGCCGGGGCTCCCGCTGCAGCAGGTGGGTTTGGCAGCCCCTGCTCGGGGTCTGCCGCCCACCCCTTGCCCCGTGTCTCGGCGGCTGCCTCCCTCCCTTAACGCCCGCTGTCCGGCGGGACCATCCGTCCCCGTGGGGGCTCCCCCTCCACGGCCCACCCCTGCAGCCCCGCTCCATCAGGGCAGAGCAAGGGCACCCCGGCTCCCCCCTCGGGGGACGCGGGGCCGGGGCGCTTGGAGGCGGGCAGCCGGGGTCGCCTTCCCCGGGACTGGCAGGGAGAGGGTGTCCCGTCCCCGTCCCTTCTCCTCCTCCCTTCCTCCCCCCCCGCCCCGGGCCTGTCCTTGGATACGCTGTTTGTTTTGGTCGGCGAGTGCCAAACTCCTGCCTCTGGCCACTGTTAAAAACATGGGGCCGGGGGAGGAGACGGGCGGCGAAACAGATGGAGGAAGAGGAGGAGCCGCCGGCGGTGCCCCGCTGAGGGGAGGCGGCGGGAAGGGCGTCCCCGGCCGCCCCTCGGGGGAAGGGGGTGGTGGTGGGGGAGGAGTTGTGGCCCCTCGACGCGGCCTTGGGGTCGTGTCCCCCAAATGGCTGAGGTGAGGGTGGTCGCCCCCCGCACGGAGCAGCGCTCATCTCGCCCTTACCTGTTTTTAAGCCTTCAGCAAGGGAAGGCTGTGTACGAAGGGAAGAGCTGCGGAGCTAGGCAGGTAGAGGGGAGGGATGTGGGCGATAAGCTGTCAAAAAGGAGGCATGAGGAAATTCCGTAAGCCTGAACAAAGGCTCTTTTCTGCTCCTGTGGCCGGAGCGCTGGCACAGGTGGGCTGAGTGGCAGGGAAACTCGAGCCCAAATGAGATTCTGTCGGTGCCAGCTTGAAGGTGGTGAGGATGTAAGCCCATGTAGAAAACACAAAGTTAAGATGTTTATAGTGGTAGAACTGGACAGGGCGCTTAAAAAGTGTGCCTGGATGGAGGGACTTATTTGAACAAAGCAGGGCTGTGGAAAAACTTTTCTTGAAGATGGTATCTGAAGGAAAAAAAACCCAAACTCCTTCCAAACCTTTTTTTTCCCCCAGGTGCTTCATAAAATAACTTCTAAAGGAAACCTTTAGGAATAGAAAGCGTGTTTGTGTTCTCTATAACTAATCTGATCTTGCAATCTTGATCAGTTCTAAGTGAATGAATGGGTTGGGCAATGTGGTGACTGTGTAAGACCAAGATGTCTTTATGCTTCTACAGTGTCGTATTCATTGCATCTTTACTAAAAAGGATAATCCAAAACTGGAATAATAGCAGCAAAAACCATGATAATTTAGTTCGTTCTTGTTAAATTAACTGGAATCTTGCGGTTTGTATGTTTAGAAGATATTTTTAGCTTGGCCTTCCATTTATCCTTAAAAAAACCCTACAAAATAGTACCAATCAAAAGAAAGCAAACTTTAATGAAGCCCACTGTGAAGGTATCCAACCTAATACCAAAGTATACATCAGTTGTTTTTGATGCAGGAAGAGTAAAGCAGGCTGTAACCACAGGCTGACCCTTTAATAGAATAGGTAGGATATTAAGCTGTGTATTAAAACAACAGCTAAATATGTAATACCTAATGAACAACTCAAATAATAAGAAGATGGTATTGTCGGTATTGTCTGTTCAAGATGGTGAGTTACAAAGGGATCTTGGAAGCCTAAAGGGCTTTCTGAAATATTTTTACATGGGAATTATATTAATCTAAACTTAAAATTACATGTGAACTTGGCCCTTCGTAATTTATGAGAAGCTCTACGCTGTCTACAAAAGCATAAGGAAAAGCAGCTCTTCCAGTGTGTGCTATAAAGAAAGGACTAAGTAACTTGGTTGTCTATTGTTGTAACTAATTAGAAAAGCCTTTTTTTGGTTTGTACTTCCCTTTGATATGCTCAATGAATGTACTCTTCTGTAAGCTTTTTAGCTGTCGGGCAGCATATTTAAAAACTGTAGATGACACATCCAGATTCTGCTGGTGTATTCATGTACGTTTACATTCATGTGCTTGATGCCTTGTTTATCTTTTAAACTTAGGATTTAGCAATAATGTTCTAAATCTGCAGAATGCACCCATTCTTCCTTACCATTCCATTTGAGGCATTCTGCTAGGAAATATATTTACTGTGGCAAACATGTCAGTGTTTTTTGTGTGTCATCTCCTGTTGCATTGTTGGAACTTCTTACTTAAATTAAACCTGAAGCACTCTACTGAGAACTCCGCTATCTGTATGTGTGCGTGTATTGTAGGAACAGGTATGGTCTTGGTATATCAAAATATGTCATGGGTCTCTTTGAAATGCAGGTATTTATTGCTGAAAGATCCTTTGCTGGGACTAGTAGGTAAAGACTTGATGTATATAGAATTTCAATTTCTGCTTTAAAGATTTGGTCTTTTTGGGAATCAAGATTAGGGTAGAAAATGGCAATGCTGGCTTGCCTTCGTGGCTTGTTTAGTACTTGCTGTCAGGAGCACCTTGCAAAACAGTATTTGAATATTTACAAATTTGAATATTTATTAGACTTACCATAATGACAGTTAAGAGGAAGTTCTTGAAATGATTATGTATAAATTGTGTGAGAATTTTGTTATTTTTAATGGTCATTTAATTTCTTCCATGTTCTTAACACCTAGACTGAAGCAGTAGACACATCTTGAAGTGCTCATACTAGGCGAGTGATTTACGAGACCTTTTGGGCCAGTACACTGCTAACAACGTTAATCGGGTTTTTCAATGGACCACATGCAACATTAACCTTTTGGAGGTTAGTTATTTATGTATCAATAAAGGGTTTTTTTATACATGATTAAAGCCTGGAAATAGTGTTCTTATGCTGATCCAGAAACAATAGTGGAAGAGTAATATAAGCTTTGCAGGCTCTGTAGGGTTACTGTATTTAAGTGAGCGGTTTTACATGTAGAACCTGCGTACTACAGTTAGGTTACTCGTCACAACTAGTTTCTAGTCAGTGCTAACTTTGAGATCTGTAATACAGATCTTAATTGAAGAAATAGTTTTAGTGTCTTGCATCACATTAACTAGTGACTCATTTCTAATTGTAACTTAGACAAATACAATTTCCAAGTCAAAAATATCTCAGCCTTCTGGTTTTCTAGGTATTCTTGCAATTCTCAGTCTTGTTTAGTCAATGCTATTTTAAATATCTGCTTGTTTTCAGTTGCTTGTTAGAATTTATAAAATTGCTGTTCTAATAAAAGGTGTTATGATGTTAAGGATCACAACTAATGCTGTAAGTCTTGAACCCATGACCTCTATGTCCTGATCAAAAGTCTTTCTTACTGGCTTCTCCAGTAAGGTAATAAACTGTCAGCTGTGTTCTTGCTGATGTGATTAGTTCTTTTCACAAAACCCAGCATAAAACATTACATAAATAGGGCACCTGAATGCATCCTTTTTCCTCTTGGGAGAGGAGGAATAGTAAACATACACTTAACAAATGTTAATCATGTCAATTAACAGGGGAGGACTCATCAGTTAATACCTCATGAAGTTACAAAGGCCTGTTCAGGGTGAGCTGGTACCCAAAAAATCAACCACTCTAAGCTGTAGCTAGGTGTAGCCAGTGTAAAGAAATCTTCATTCTTACTCGTTTTTGTCTACCTCTTGACCCAACGATATGTTAATTCATGTAAGTACACACAAAGATCATTCTTTTGCTGCCAAAAATATTTTTTTCCCAAGTTCAACAGTTGCAAAGTGCAGTATTCTTTGCCTGCTGAAGTTGATGCAATTTAATCATAAATGAAGTCATCTTACTTAAATTTGCTGACGGAAAGTGTTGTTGGCTATGTCTCTTCATAAAGTCTGCTACAGAATGCTTCACGGCCATAATCAAAGATGGACAGCTACTTCTGGTATCTGGGCCAAATTCCTTTGGTAGTAATTATGGCTGACTTCCAGTTTCTCATTTTAATATGATTATAAACATACTTTTTACTTCCTGTCATACAACTATTAATCATCTCTATCGCACTATGCAGCTGTCCAAATTCTCTGCAGTTGCAGATTATCTGCCTGGGAGGCTGTTTCTTTATGTAGACAGAAGCACTATGAAGCATGACACTTCTCAGTGTTACTTGTCATGTATGCTGAATGTAATGTTAGAGGCTCAGAGTTACCATTTGACTTAAACCAGAAAACTTATCCACCCTCACCCCTAGGAGGAGTATTTTTTGGGTCTATGCCTTTGTCGACCTGATTCTGAGCAAAGACCCACCTAAAGCAGCAGGCCAGACTTCTAGCTACACCCTGTCAGAAGTGTATTCTGAATTATTTGCCTGTTCTCCCCCAGCAGCTTCTATGTTTGCTTCAGAGTTGTTACACTCAGTGCAGTCCGTTTGTGGAAGGAAGCTAATTGCTAAACATCACTTGTTGGTGAGGCCAGGTGGGGGATGGTAACATCATGAGATGCCTTTATGAATGTTGTGAACTTCCAAAATTCTGACAAGCAACTTCAGGGGTTACTCTGGGAATTTTTTTATTTTCTAAATATAACCAATTTGCAGCCTGTCTCTAACATAACCATTAAGGTATGAAACAGCAGAGAGTACAAAACTTTCTTGCAGAACAGGTGTGGTTTGTTAATAGCTGTATGATTCTGCATGTTAAGCCAGATCCTTTCTGTAACATCTTTTTAAGAAAGGCAACTACTTGTTCTTCATTTACAATATAATGATCGGTATCTGACTTCTATGAAATGAACAAGAAAAAAAAGTGCTGTTTTTATGGGAAGTGTATTTGTCTTTCCAGGTCTTGTTTACTGTAGCAGCTAAAGTGAATCAGAATGCCTCTCAATGATGACCAGAACAGTGATTCAGATTCTTCACGCCTCTCTGAAAGCACAGCTTCTTCTAGCGACTCTGAATATTCAAGACAGAGCTTTAACAGTGATTCTTCAAGCAAACCCAGTTCCCCAGCGTGTAAGCCTATTTCAACCTTACCTGCATTGTGCATAGACAGATAAGGCTAACTTATCTCGTTTCTCTTTGCTGTCATGGGTAGAACCTGGGATTCTGAATCTCTGTTTAAGAGTATTAAGAGAAAGGCATGGCTTTCTCTCTGCTGTGAAGCAGCGCATCTCCTTGTGTGTGGAACACCACCAGCAGCTGTATCCGTGGGGGGTCTCCCTGTGCACTTCTTCCCTTCAGAAAGTGTAAGAAAAGTGTGCCACCATAGACATCCTAATCTTGATGTTGGTAGCAGTCTCCCACTCAAGCAGATATGGCTTTGTGCAAAGAGTGTGTTTCTTTTGTTTGCTCCATGCACTTAAAAATTAAATCTGTAATTTGCAGATTTATAATTCTACATGAAGTTACATGAAATTAATTTCACATTTTGTATTTCATAAATATTAGGATAAAATAGAAAACACACATTTGCACAAAGAAGGTATTTTGAGTAATGATAAATAAAACCTTGACTAAGATGTGCTTTGTGTTTGTGTCTGTAAGCATTCTCAGACCATGCATGCTTTTTAGTGTCTATGTAAGTGAAGTCTTACATTAAAACAAGCTTGTTAGTGGAGCTGCAATTAGCAGCTGGCTCTTTGTCTTTATTACCAGTCTTCAAAGGTTTAATTCCAAACACTAAATTAAATGACAGAATTTGTGGATTTAGAAACTTTGCGAATTTACTCTTGCTTTCCAATGTAGAGTTTCTGTTATGTTGTTAATATTTGTATGTTGTTAATACTCATTTGTAAAAAGGGACTGTAACTTATGATGCATCTGCTATGAAACATAAGTGGGGTGTTCTCAAGTCAGTAACTTCAGAACTTTCTCTACAGGCAATAAAACCACAATATAGCCATTATGTGCTCAGAATTATAATGGACATCTGGTATCTGCTATTGCCCATGCTTTTGGTCTGGTGAATTTTACAGAACAGTCAATAGGAAATCTGTGGAATGCAAAATCCTGTTTTAAAGGGGGGGAAAAAAAAAGATATCTTAGTTAAAATGCAGAAATACTAAATTGCTTTTCAAAATGTTATGAGGCTTGTGTGGTCTTACTCACAAACACACACCCCTGATAAGCTGGGAGTTTCCTGACTTAGTGTCTTAAGAAGATATAAAGACCTGGTAATCCTAGGTTGTTTCTTCTAGAGTACTAGAGTCCAATTAGTAAGCAGTAAAATTTCTAAATTTTAATATTTTCAATTGCACTATAAACTATAGATATATGGCTTGAATTGATCTTGTTTGTTCCAGCAGCAAGCCCTCCCAAGGTTATTACATTTGATGAACTGATGGCAGCTGCAAAAAATTTGACAGACTTGACTCTAGCTCATGAAATTGCTGTAAATGCAAATTTTTGCATAAAACAGGAAGACTTCCCACAGAACAGGTAAGAGCCTGAATTTTGCAAAAAGCAGCACTGGGGTTGGGAAGAGAGGAGAAATGAATGGAGCAGCAAATGAAAAAAACAAGCAAACAAAAACAAGCAAACAAAAAAACCCAAACCAAAACATCTTGGAAGGTTACAGATTTTTATCCTGCACCTCCAGGAGTCACTGTCAAAGCTGTCTTGCTTGGAACAAGTGTTGCAGTCCAGCTGAGTTTATATACTGTCTTGGAGCATGTTGCTCTGTCTTAAATGTCATGTGGAAGATAAAAGGCTAATGCAATATGAATGCACATAGTGGAGGTGGGTATCAGTCTGTTCTGTGCGGTTCCAAACCCTGTGGAAACAATGAAATGGTGGCCCTCTATGCAATTGTATGTAGTAGCTTATTTGTGCCATAAAGATAGAGCTCATCATGAACATAGCTCTAATTAATTAGCCCAGAACAGATGCAAAAATACCTGGTGATACAGAGGAAGTGAGAAGTAACTTCCCTAATGTAGATAGCTAAAATCCAAACAGGCTTTTAGTTGCACAATCTGTATCTAACCCTGGTCTTACTTTGAGAAAATTTGCGTAAAAAACCAAACAGGCTTTTAGTTGCACAAGTCTGTTAACTGATAATTAGTTATATGACAGAATAGTTTTTGAGACAGCTTAGTACATAATGTACCAGGTTAGGACAATGAATACAAATTCAATAAGGAAAAAGGAAAGGTAATATCTCTTTACCTGCATCTGAATTGCCAGCATCACTTTGTAAAATACAGGTGTTTGAGGAAAGACTTGTCAGTCTAGACCACATTTTGGGAGCTGATGATCCACAGCCAAAGAAAGATATGGTTGCAGGGCTCAATAGCTGGTGAGGTGTTCTGTGTTTCCCAACAAGCGATCGGGCTCATCTAATGCTTTTACCAAGCGTTAGTTGGGAGTTTTTTTCTGTATCTAATTGACTTGTTCTACAGCTTTGCAGGCACAGTGAAACAAATCGTACACAAGGCATTTTGGGATCATTTGGAATCAGAACTGAATGAAGATCCTCCAGAATATGAACATGCTATCAAGCTCTTTGAGGAAATTAAGGAGGTAATGTTCTTGCTCTCCTGTGCCCCAGTATTGTTTTGTCAGCTTAGGCCTGAGAGTCTCTTATTTCACCGAAGGGTCTGCTAACTCAGTCAAGCCAACACCTTCAAGTTCTTTCTCCTAAGATGAAATAATGATTATTCAGAACTGCAAATAGGTGTCTATTTATAGTATATTTATATTGATCATGAATTTGGCTATGAATGCACAGTGGCATATCCACTCAACTTTCATTGCATGATGGTTAGTTGCAAGTCAGCTCTTTTCACAAAGCTTCACATCTCTACTAGCCTCATTTCAGCAACATACTGTGAACTTAGGGCATGAACAAGAGTATAAACATGACTGCACCTGCCCAAATAGACTTTCTTGTTTATGGTCATCGCACAAGGGAGCATACAAATGTTCAATCCTGGTACAATACTAAGGCTTTCAAAGTTTTAAGTTAGCAAATGTTTGTTTTACAGGGCAGCCTCCCAGTTTTTGAAAGAGTCTCATTGTTGGCATGCTTTCTGGTTTACTGGCTTTGAGCATTTTTGCAGAACTGTACTGTGATCCTTTTAACAGTCCTTCTTTTCCTGCTACCTTAGTTAATGTTCAGTCTTAACGTGTCTTGTTATAACTGGTCAACTAAATACACTTACTGAAATGAATATTAAAATCTTACTTCAGCGTGTTTACTAAGTGGTTTGGTTTTTATTGATAAGCTTTTTTTTTTTTCCCCTTGCTTTAGATTCTTCTTTCCTTCCTGACTCCTGGAGCAAACAGGATTCAAAATCAAATTTGTGAAGTTCTAGATACAGATCTTATAAGACAGCAGGCAGAACATAATGCTGTTGATATTCATGGGCTAGCTAACTATATCATCAACACTATGGGAAAGTTATGTGCTCCAATAAGAGACAACGATATAAAACAGTTAAAAGCAACTGACAATATCGTAGAATTACTGAGGTTGGTATTTGGGTGTGGTTTTAGAGGAAAAACCTCTTCTTTGAAAGAAAACTGGGCAGTGGAAGAGGGGAGTAAAGTCTTAAAGAAGTCTTAAATTGTGTCAGTTTAATATAAACACCTGTTTTTGAACTATAGGAAAACTTACTTTTATACAGAATGGGAGGATTTTTATTAAAGGGCAGGAGCTATGACACACTGTGACCAGAATATTATGTGTATTCTAACTTTTTAATGAAATGGGTAGAATGCCTAGATCAAACACTATCAGCTCTGAATATCTAAGCCACTGAACAACAAAAAAAAAAGGCACTTTTGCAGTAATCTGTGTTTCGGAGACTGATTTTTTTTCAGTCTTGTTCATCCTTACAAAATTTAAGCAGCACATTCGTACTGTTCCTTCTTGAACTGTTTATTGCATGCTTCGTCTAGGAGGCCAAACTTTTGGCTTTAAATTCTCTTTTGTAAAGATCTTATTACTTGAACTTGAGTAGAACACTTGCATAAAAGGGCAGAAACCAGTTTACTGCTCCTTAGGTACACTGAAATATTAAGAGTAAATGGTATTTGTTCTACTGTTTTGTTGCAACTTGGATCATATACAGGGACCTAAGCAACTGCATCAGAAAGATTGTTTCTCTTGGTGTAATTAAAGTGATTAAAATCAGTTCATTTATGCTGAAATGTACCAACTGATACAGTTCTTGAAAACCCTTCTCTTTCTGCTACAGGGTTGTAGCATTTAGTGATGTTACATATTTGCCCTGTTCTCTAACTTACACCAAGTCTTATATACAATACTCCTTCAAGTATCCTGGAAGATAGGTAACACATCTTTTATGCTGAAATACCAACGAAGGAGTTTAGTTCTGCCAGAATTGAAATTAAAGTGCTATTATAGGTGTACCTCACGTATGCTGTTTAAAAGCAATATATTATTGTAATGGTCAAATTTTAAACTCCTCCTTTCAGACAAATATTCCATGTGTTGGACCTGATGAAAGTGGATATGGCTAATTACACAATTCAAAACCTTAGGCCATACCTTCAGCGTAATTTGGTGGACTACGAAAGAACAAAATTCCAGGAAATTCTTGAAGAAACACCAAGTAGGTATCAGGCTATATTTAATTTAAACCTTTCTTTAAAAAGAGGGCTATTTAAAGACATGCTATAAAATCTATCAGTTGCAGTCAATTTGGAGGAAAATTTCAGTTTCTTGTCTGGATCTAATGCAAAAATTCTTTGACAAGCGAGCTACCAATGGGCAATTGCTTTACTTGCTATAAAGTATGTTTATCTGTAATCTGGGGAGCTTTCAGACAAATTTACTTGCTAAATTGGTTGGTATCTGAAAAACAAACAAACAATGGCTCTTACTGTCTGGAGGCAGAAGGCGTACATACTGAAAGGTGAGGCTTTATTGCTTTTCTATGGAGCAAGTCTGTTGTTAGTCTGAAGTGAACATGTAAAACCACTTAATGTGCCCGAAAGTTGGAAGGGACAGGATCAGTTTTTAATAAAAGGCAGGCTCTGAGGAAAATTTCTTAGTGGATCAAGTTGTCTTTACATCACCTACTACAGGTTTTTTGTAATGTGGCTAAACAGACTTCAGGAAAATAGATTTTCCAAGAAGAAGTGAACTTACTAACATCTAGAGCAGGGGCTTCTAAAATGGGAACTTTGAGCCACTGATATGGCCTGCTGTGTTTATATATGCAGCCTGTGAAAGAACTCTTTAAAAACGTTTCATTTGCTGTTAATACAGATTCTCCCTTCACCTCTACTTTCCAGTCCTATGCCCCAACAATTAAGTGGCCTCTCTGAAAAAGGGGAAAAAAAATGCTTTGGGAACTTGGACTTAGAGGCTTTTCTACCCAAAAATCTTGGCTGAAGCCTAACAACTTGTTTTTGGGTTTGTATATGCTAGCTAGAATATTAAGGTGACCAATGGAAGATGATCAGTGGGAAAAAAGTGAGGGAGAGAATTTCTGTGTGTGAAGACTCAGTTGTCCGCTATGTTTGTTTAGTCTTCAGAAGTTCAATACTCTTGTTCATGTGTACAGCTCTCTTCTTCAAAGTAGTGCTTACTTTGGTGAAAGCATGCAGTAAATCTGTGCGGATTTGCAATGCTTAGGTGCCCTGGATCTCACAACAGAATGGATAAAGGAATCAATAGAAGATGAATTGTCATCTATTTCTGATGAATCTTCGTCATCCCCTGGTGCTGATAGTAGTTCCAAACGAATTATTAGTCCTACACTGGTGCTAAACAACGGCTACTTGAAACTGTTACAATGGGATTATCACAAAACAATTCCAGAGGTAAGTGTATTTCAGTGTCTTCAGATTTCTAGCTATACGAAAACATTGATTTACTATAATAATCCTGCTATTGATGACAATAGGAGAAGTATTCTCTTGCACTTCCTAAATTTCTGAATAGTAAATTTGGAAAGTATATGCTAGTCTAGTTTCTGAAATATGAGATGGGCAAGTCTACAGCTAGAAAAGAACAAGGTAAAGGTTGTTTTCCCTCTATCCAATTGTAGCTCACCAGCTCCACCCTAAGAGCAGTCTTGGCCATGGTCAAAGGCTGGGCTGTGTACTGGCAGCACTTGGCTTTCTGTATCTTTGAGAGAACTGACTGTAGCATCCTGCTGCTGTTAGGAAAACTGGGACTGGTGGGATCATTCTTGCTTTAGAACAGAACTGGTAAAAACTTGAAGCCCTCTAAGTACATATTCACCCTTTCTCAGTGCATATAAACTACTGTTTCGAGAATTAGTGTTCAGTTTTTCCCTTGAACTCCTGACTACTGACCTCTGGAACTTTCTGTAAAGCCAATTTGAAGTTGGCCATCAGTCAGGGCTAAAATTAGCATCTGCAGTGAGCGCCTTAGCTATACTTAGGGTGGCCTGGCAGAGAATTTGCTAAATACATGGGGATGCTCTTAGTGCTCTTGGTCAGTGGACAGAAGAGAAATGGCCTTACTCTGCTCTGACCTTCTTTTGAACAGTTTTGAAGAAGAGCTACACACAGGTATCCTGGTGGATCTAATTTGTCATCCTATGGCATTACTACGAAAGTTTGATGTTAACACCCCTGTGCTTCTCAATGGAGGGGTTTGGTTAGATGAACTCTTCCTAACCTAAAATAAGTCACTGCAGCTACATCTTGCTGTGGGAATTACTTACATTCTTGGTATGATCAACTGGCTTTTTGCCTGTGGCAGGTTATGTATCACTTGCAGAACTTGCTCTGGTAGTTGAGCTGGTGGTTGTCATGTGCACTTGTTCATCACTGTCCATCAGTTACAGATTATGACACTTCTCAGAGTACAGCTGAATCCAGAAGACTATTCTGTCTATAACCTTGATTACTACGATGTCCTCTGGATCCCCTGAGCATTCCACATCATGGGCTGAATTGTTAGTCACAGATACCTGTCAGCAGTGATGAGGAATAAGATGCAATGTCTTCAGTTTCCTCTGCACTGAAGGCATTACCTTTCTTCCTGCTACAGCCTTCCTTCTGGTACTCACATATGATGCCAGTTTGTGCGATACTACGTATTCAGGGTATTTCAGCTGATGTCTCTTCTGAATTTGCATATTTGTGATTAAAAATATTGTTTCATGACTACATCCTATATCTGTACTTTTCCCTGCCTTTCTCCATATTCCTAAATTAGTATTATTGTTTCAATTCTAGACTCTAATAACAGATGAAGTTCGTCTTCAGGAGTTGAGAGAAAAGCTCAATCAATTAAAAATCATAGCTTGCGTTTGTCTCATAACAAACAATATGGTGGGTGCAGCAATTGTAGATGTGCCTGATTTTGCTGACCAACTGAAAAGGATCTCTGTTCCTCTTCTTGAAGGCATGAACAAGAAGTAAGGCCTTGTTTTTATCACTCTTCATATTTATTTTTTTTTTAACAGGAAATACCAGGTGGATCTGAAAATCCTTGGAAACAATTCCAATGTCATAGCCAGTTCTTGTTAATAATAGGAAGATACCGAATTTTAGTAGTCTCTATCTATGTTCCCTTTATAATATAAGTCCACTGTATGCTAGGCACATTTTCAAAGTTATGTTTTTTAATCTTGATGTTAGTCTACAGAATTTGGAGCCTACTACTAAAGTTTGTTCATACGCTCCTAATACTGGAGAGGCTATGGCAATACATTCACTGAGTTGTCTTGGCAGTTGCTTCAGACTTGTCGTAGGTAGTTTAAACCATTTGGCTGCCTATTTCTGCTGCCGCTTGCACTACAAGCAAGTCCGATGTGATCTGAAAGAGTGTCTCATTAAATAGTTTTCCACTCTGCTTTTTCTCATGAAACGTGGCCCAGGATAAGCACAAGGGCAAAATGAACTGGTGTCACTGCTGTACACTTCAAATGATTTTTCCCGTTTGAATCACAATTAGGTCCTTATTTTGTCTTCCACATGGAGATTTGTCCTGTGTCTACAGATGTACATAAATATGCAAAAGCAAAAGATAACTTTTCTAAATGGTCTCATTGAAGAGAGCAGGTTGAAAATAAAAGGGAAAGGAGACAAGTGAGGTCAACTTACAACCTATGCTACAGAAACTGCAAAAGTTAATGCTTTTCTATTTCTTCCAGAACTTTCAATTTGAAGGAGGCTCTGAATGCTATTGGTGTCCAGATTTGCAGCAAAGTGAACAGGTCTCTAGCTGAAAGAGGTCTTCCCACTCTTAATGAAGAAATGCAAAGTAATTTAATGGGTCAAATCGCTCATATTGTTGAGGACAACAATCCCGTCAGTTCCTTGATTGGTTAGTAAGATAATACATAATTTTCTTGTTGTATGTGCCTGTATATAAACTTACTTCCAGCAAGCTTAATCAGCTGTCTAATTATTTTTTAAAAGCACTTTTTTACTGCAGTAAAATACTGGGTCAACTAAGAGTAAGGAAAAGTTGTTTACCTATAGATGGTGTTCTTGATACGCTGCAGAGCATGGTTAGTCACAGTGAGAAATAATTTAAAAAGTGTCTGTACAAACAAGCCTAGAGATGCTAGTATTTGGGAGGAGAATTTAGAAAAATGAGTGCTATTCAGTCTCCCTTCTGTCAGTTCTGAGTTTAAACCTAGTGGTTTCTTTCTTTGAGTCTACTTCTTATTAAGTAATGGAACTTGTTGCAGCGGGCTTATGCTGTGTCCGCCTTGCAGGAGCCAACTTTAAGAAGCTTTCAGTATTGTTTCCCACTACAACGTGGGCTTGGGAACGAGTTGTTACCTACATGGTTGGATTTTTTGCTGTGCTGGTGTGCAGGGCACTTACAAAGCGAGTATGGCTTCATCTTGGCTTTACATTTGTTCTGAGCATACTTTATATTCCACTTCAGACAAACGAATCCAGTTCTTCATGAGAAGCTTGCTTGCTCTTCCGAGTTTTCAGAAGTGTATGCCTACTATGCCAGGAGGCCTTTCTGTGATTCAGACGGAGATGGAGTTTGTTGGATCTCAGTATGCGAGCATTGTAAACTTTAACAAACAAGTGTATGGACCATTCTATGCAAACATACTGAGAAAACTACTTTTTCCTGAGACACCAGTGGGGAAAGAAGAAACAGAAACAGCTACCAATTAAAAAATACAACCTATTTCTGTACCCCTTTTTACCTTCCAAGACAGTGATCTGACTTCCCTGTGAAGAACAGCCTACTCCAGTGACTATTAATGAGAGAGATCTTGTAAAATGTATGCAGATAGTTTCTGAAATTCACTGGAAAGAAATTAATTTCAAGGATGTATACATTTAAATAGACTGAATTTGTTTAATGGATTGTGTCACTTGTAACAGCCAGTGAATTACTAGTTGTCAAGGCAAGCATTTATTATGATTTGCAGTAGGAAAGAGCTGGCAAAGTACTTACTGTTTTGCCATTAAACATAATATTATGTTTCGAATTAAATATATTTTACATATAGCAATGCAATTATGAAATGACAAAACAATTGTAGATAAAATGTACTATGCTTACATTGTATTTTTGTAGAGCAACATCTAGTAATACAATTATGTTTCCGAAAAGACTTTGATGCAAAAAAAAGTATAGCATAGCTGCTTTTGTAACCCAAACCAGGTTCATACTAGACCAAGTTCTGGCACTCCTGCAATTACTGGAACCAGAACTTTAGCCTCTGTTACGTTAAGGAATGCCAGTATTATAAGCTGTTTGGAGTATAGCAGTTACAGAAGCAGCATTCAGCACTTAAAGTAGGAATTATTCAGAACTACTCAACTGTAATTGAGATTAATGATAAACGCCCAAGAAACGTGATGTTGGTGGGAGTGGTGAGGTCAATTTCTGTATATAATGTTTATAAGCATTTTGTTTATTCAGTGCAGGTCATCCAGATCTTAAATCTAATCTCTAATACATGTATGTACTGATCTTTGATCTTAATGGGTATTAAGTATTTTTAAGTTAGGTCTTTCTGACCTTTATTCCCGAAAGCACTTGAGAGTGACCATGCAGAGTACCACAGAGCAACTTCCCCTTCTATATTCTGTTGGATGAGGGCATAAGCTTTTCAAAATGTATTCTTGGGTCTGAAAGCAAGAACCCAAATCATTAGTCATTCTTGAAAATGTGATTAGATTGACTTTCACTGAGTCGGTGAGAAATACCGCTGTTTTCTTCAAATTCCTTTGGAATAGGCCCCAATACTTAGTTCCCATTTAAGGCGACAAGAATCTTGCATACAGAAAATGAATAGGCTTGAAATTGAGAATTGTGGAAGTAAACTTCTGTAAGTTTACACAGGCTTTATTATGCATAATTCAGATTACTGGGAATAGATACTGCTGGAATACGTATTATAGACATGTTCTTGTCTATGAAATTGAATCATAATTTACTTGAAAATGATCTTTTAATATATTATCATATAATAGTCCTTTTAAAATGTCATATATATAAAAACTCCATGTGGTACAAGTTATATAGCTTGTTTTTAATATTTTATATTACAATCTATTTTTTATGAAGAGACTAAAAATTGCCCGTCAAAGCATAATGTGTCTCACAAATTGTGTATGTACATTACTATGTCTATCATAAAGGTCTAAAAAAACTGGGCATTATTAGCACTGTGGTTTTGTAGTCCATTTCTACAGAACTGTGTACTCTTTATAGTAAGGGAAATGACTTCTAGGCAGTTGTTCCTCAGTGTCCAAGGACTTTGGCCACAGTACCTGATAAAAACTTTCTTCAAAATGCCTTTTTAGAAAAGAAATTTCTCTAGTGCACTTCTGCTCTGTCCCTGGTAAAGACATTGCACAAAATAAAGATGAATACATATTTTTAAAGGGAACTGTTTCCTGAAGCCTAAAAAACCTGAGAGAAAGGAACTCTTAGAATATAGTAATTGTGCCACTAGGTGAAACAGGCTTGCTCAGATGAATGCAAAATTTTGATATGCAATTCAAAATCACCAAGAGAAGAATGCATTTCAAAAGCAGTTACGGGGAATTAAATCTTAATGATTTGCTACATCTTTAGAAATACCTAAACTATTTTTGAGCTTCAGCCAAAAGAGGATTTTTATGAACATTGGAAGATGATTTATAACATGGTTATGAACTTTTTATCATAATACTTTATATGCATTCTATTGTAAAAATAAATATCAAACTATAGATCTTTAATGTACTGGGGAAACTGTCATACTAGTTTTCACCAGTAGATACTAAAAAAATGAGGATTCATTGGGGTTTTTTGGTGATTAGGTGACTTGCAAAGGGCATTTTATAGCATGGCCTATGTTTCAAATGATTGTTTAATGTATCTTAATTTTTATTTAATGTTTCAAACATGGACATTGCATCTGTTTTATGTCATGTGTTGCATGCTGTTTACGCTACCCTGGCTGAAATGCACTTGCCTCTACTCTGAAGTTGTCCTTGTGAAACAAGATGCCATTCTGTAGCAGCTTTCTTTGTTGAAATGCAAGTATTTGAGGTTTTGTATGCATTAAATTTTGTTTGTGATACCACTAGTGGTGAAAAGTCATTTATACAAACTGTCTTAAATGTAATGGATTGCTAAATGCCGAAGATAAATTACTGCACTAATAATACGTTGTGACTCTCTTCTTTTTCCGTAACTTCTCAGTTGCAGCTGGAGTGTGGAGTAGTGATTTTAATGTAGCTGCACAAATAATATTCCAAACAGTTGCTTGCATAAGTCAAGGTTGTGGAAGAAGGTTGTATTGGAATTGCATGACAAGATTTTGGTAAGGGGGGGGGCTACAGCGGTGGCTTCTGTGAGAAGCTGCTAGAAGCTTCCCCTATGTCTGATATTGCCAATGCCAGCTGGCTCCAAGTCTGACCATCCGTTGGCCATCAGTGGTGGTGGTAGTGCCTCTGCGATAACATATTTAAGAAGCGGGGGGGGAGAAGCCAGCTGTGCAACATCCCCAGCAGCTGGAGGGAGGAGTGAGAATAGGTGAGAGGCAACAACTCTGCAGACACGAAGGAGGGGAGGAGGAGGTACTCCAGGTGCCAGAGCGAAGATTCCCCTGCAGCTGGTGATGATGACCATGGTCAGGTAGACTCTTCCCCTGCAGCCCATGGAGGTTAATGGTGGAGCAGATATCCACCTGCAGCCTATGGATGCCTGAAGGAGGTTGTGACCCCATGGGATGCACGTGCTGGGGCAGGCTCCTGGCAGGACCTGTGACCCCATGGAAAGAGGAGCTCACGCTGCAGCAGGTTTGATAGCAGGACTTGTGACCCTGTGGGGGACTAAGCTGGAGCAGTCTGCTCCTGAAGGACTGTACCCTGTGGAAGGGAGCCACACTGCAGCAGTTTGTGAAGAACTGCAGCTGGTGGGAAGGACTCATGTTGCAGAAGTTTGTGGAGGACTGTCTTCTATCAGCGGGACCCCATGCTGGAGCAGGGGAAGAGTGTGAGGAGTCCTCCCCCTGAGGAGGAAGGAGCAGCAGAAACAATGTGTGATCAATTGGCCACAACCCTCATTCCCTGTCCCTCTGTGCTGCTGGGGGGGAGGAGGTAGAAAAAATGGGGAGTGAAGTTGAGCCTGGGAAGAAGGGAGGAGTGCTGAGAAGGTATTTTAAGATTTGGGTTTATTTCTCATTGCCAATCAAATTAGAGTAGGGTAATAAATTAATTTCTCCGAGCTGAGTCTGTTTTGCCCATGACAGTAATTGCTGAGTGATCTCCCTGTCCTCATCTTGAGCCACCAGCCTTTCATCATATTTTCTCTCCCCTGTTCAGCAAAAGAGGGGGAGGGATAGAGCGGCTTTGGTGTGCACCTGGTGTCCAGCCAGGGTCAACCCACCACAAAGGTAATTTGTATACTTGATCATAGCTCCGCTCTTGGGAATGATTAGGTAGATAGGAGACTCCAGACTGGAAGATGTTGAGGGGAAGGGCTATGCCAGATCTCCAGAGTGGTGGGTGGCAGTAAAGACAGAAGAGTAAGTAGTTGTCTGCTGTCTTTTTGGCTGCAAGAACAAGGAGCATCAAAGAAAGGCGGTCAGTTTAAAACAACTGAACTGTTTTATTCACAACAATGTGTAAATAAGCTGTGGAACACCTTGCCCAGAATCTGGGACTATTAAAAGTTTTTGGTTGCAGCAGAATTGGACAACGTGTAGCTCTCTATGATACTTAATTAAAAGTGACTGATGGCTCCATATTGCTCCCCTTTTAGTAGTGCTATGCAGAACAACTCTGTGCAATTCAGCCAGTCTTGAAGTGCTAGCTGTACTGCATGTGCCTGGGTCAAATGTGCTGAGAATATGTTGAAAACATGATGTTTCTTGAACTTCTAGCATTTCTAAAATAACTGCCACTCAGTCCTGTCTGGATTTTGATCTTTTGTAAGCCTTGATTTTTTTAAAACCCTGTGAACAATTTACAATAGCCCCAAGGCAAAGTTACACTAAAGCATACCTGAAAAGCACAGTGCTGAATTTTCAAATCTGTAAAATCAGAAAAAAAATACCTTTTTTTTTTTTTTGCCAGTTATGCAGCAGGAACAAACCTTTTGGAGTAAACTTATGGCTGAAAAACTTATGGTATCTGATAGAGCTTAGGTTTCTTGTAAGTGATAATAAAAAAAATTGGCAAAGAACTTAACCAACTGCAATAGGTGCTTGGTTTAGAAAGGTAAGAAGGAACTCTTAATCCTCTAACTCCCATTTTTAATCTATTATAGTTTTCTATTGTGGAAGTAATAATGATTTCTGATTACATACTAACCATGGCTAACAGGCCAGGTTGCAGGGTAATGGGTCATCGGACTGACATAGTGGCTTGGTGAGCATGTAGTTAGTTGGATGGAAGGCCATGTAGGATGTTGTAGAGGATGTTGTACGATTGCTGCGTATTAAACAAACTCTCCAGGCTGACTGTCCACTTGAGGCAGGAAACTGAATGGAAGTGGTCTGAAATGTTGCTACTCTCATGTTTAATTAACCTGGGCCCTCATGTCCAGGATATGTGGAGCCCAGACCAAACTCACCTTACTGCTCTCTACACCTACCTGAAAGGAGGCTGTAGAGAGATGGGGGTTGGTCTCTTCTCACAAGTTACAACCTATAGAACAAGAGGAAAGGGCGACAAGTTGCGCCAGGGGAGGTTTGGGTTAGACATTAGGAAAAACTTCTACACTGAAAGGGTTATGAAAGACTGGAACAGGCTGCCCAGGGAAGTGGTTGAATCGCCATCCTTGGATGTATTTAAAAGCCATCTAGATATGGTCCTCAGGGACGTGGTTTACAAGTGGGCCTGGTAGAGTTAGATAATGGTTGGACTTGATGATCTTAAAGGTCTTTTCCAGCCATAACAATTCTATGGTTCAGTGAACTTTATTCGTGTAGAATGCGAGCCAGAGCAGATGTGTGTGCAAGTACTGTTTTCACACTCTGCTTTTAAAACGTACTTTGCAATTATTATATGTGAACCAGTGAAAACTTAACTGCCACGGGAATTTGCAAAGATCACTAGTGTTTCTTGCCTAATCTTAAACTGGGGAAGATGACTAGTCCCCTATTTGACTGGGATTTTGGTGTCTCTATAGCACCAACGCTTGCAAAGAAAAAAACAGAAGCCAGTTTGCAGGTGATCCAGCTACAGCATTCAACACCAAGACTGGGAAAAGCCAATAATAATGCCAAAAGCTTATTCTCCACGTTGCTTCGCATGCTAAAAATTGTGAAAAATCAGTTTGTACCCAAATTGCCCTATGCCCCCCCTCTGTCGCCTGCTCCTGGGGGGCGGTGAGGAGGGCAGCAGGGGGTGGCTCAAGGATTCCGGGGGGAAACCCCCACACCCTGAAAGGCACTAAAGTCCCCTGCGAGGAGCCAAGGCACTGGGAGGGGGTGTCCTGGAGAGCTCGGCCGAGGAAGGAGAGGCCTGACCGCCCTTAGCAAAGCCCCCGGCCATCGCCGTGTGTGCGTGTCAGCGCTCACGGACCCCCCAGGCCTCCGTGCGCCCGGAACTTTCGGGCGCCGCGGCGGTGCGGCGGGAGGACGCCTTTGGCTGCTGCACCGCGGGTCCCTCTCCCTCAGCCTCCGCTGTAGCTTCACTGCCGGGCTGGTGATGGAGGCGCTGGCCACGGAGCTGGGGGCTCTCACTCCGGAGCAAGCGGCGGCTCCCGTGAATACGGTGGAGGTTAGTGGCGGCCTGGGGCGGGGAGCGGCCGGCCGGGCCGACGCGCGTCGGGCCCTCCCGGCGGGGAGCTGGGCCGGGCCGGGGTGAAGTGAAAGGAGCCCACCTCGCTGTGCGCATGNCAAGGGGTATCTGCCCTCGGCGGTAGTTCCTTTAAAGTTTGCCGGTTGCCTCACGTGGGCAGGGGGTGATGGCCGTGTGTCGGGTCCCTACAGCCGGGTTCGGCTGGGCTTTTTGCGTGAAAGGAGCACGGTCTGAAATGGAGGCCGAGAGCCTGGTGCTGTGTTTTGCCCTGAGTTCCTCCGTGTGCTCCCGCGCTGCCACAACTGCAGCACTGCTGCCTCCTCCTAAGTGCTGAAATGTCAAAGTAAAATTGTGAGGTGCTGGTGGTCTGTGAGTATTGCAGTACGCTCTCTTGTGGAGCGAAGTGGTGCAGCCTCCTCCTGTGCTGTCCGGCCCTCCTCACCTCTGCTCCCCACCTGCATCTCTCATCCCAAATCTGGAGAGAAGGTGGGGGTGGTGTTCCCTGCGATCACCGAAGAATAGAAATGGGGAAAAGTTTGTAGGAGCCTTGATATACTCACACTTGTCAGTATTTTGTTTTGATAGTTTTGCTAAATCTTTGTAGGAGTTATGGTACTGGTAGGGTTTTACAGAGACTTGTGTCTCTAAGTGCTGCTCCCAGGACCGAGATTCTTGCACATGTTTTGTAAAGTAAAAGTTGTAGCAAGTCTTTCGTTCCTAGAAATATAATTTACAGTGTTAGCAGGATGAAAAGAAGTTAGTTGCTCTTAAATGAGGACATGGGAGTAAGGAATTTTTTAAGTAATACATATTCTCACATAAGTTGCTTTTCAAAAACACAATGTCCCGTTGCATCCTAAGTAAATATTGTATAGCATGTATGGCTTACTAAGCCATCTCCCTGTTGGTTTTTTTGACTCATCTCGATTGGCTTTGGGCAGTGTTTTATTCTAAATGTATCTGATTTTAAATAATGTTACTGTTTAAAAATAATAATAATAAAAACAAACAAAAAAGCGCAAGCATCTTAGATGTCTGGTCGGTCTTTGGAAATCTATTTCAAACTCTTTTTTGTTTTCAGGAAAAATGGAGACTTCTTCCAGCATTTCTAAAGGTTAGTGTTATGCACTCATTTCATGGCATGAATACTCAGTCTCCTTTCTGACTTCACATCCCCTTCCTCTAGCTTTTGCTGTTTCTCAGAATACCTGTCCTCACCCTATGTATGGATTTTGTGATTATTTTTGTTTAGTTCATGCAGTAATGGATAAACTTGTTTCGTATATTGGTTTCTTGGTTAATCTGTAAATTAATTTATGGAAGCATCATTTTAGAGATTGGCATTTTTGTATGGCCATTTAGAATGAGCAATGTATATGGTGTAATGTTTCCAAATTATTTTACACTTTTACTGGTGCCTAGAGACCCCATTCGTGGTCTTTATATGAGATTGTGGTGTTAGGTTTGTAGTTGTGTTTGTCATAGGAAGCATATAACCACAGATCTGGATTCCGCAAAGGCTTGAATATATGTATATCTTTTGTATATCTTCTGTCATGAATGTCAGAGCTTGACTGAACTCAAAGATTACTGGTGTCTTAATTTCAGTGCTACTCATATAATCTGGTATTAGTAGAAGGCACAGTTCTATATAAAATGCCATTGGATGTAATAACAGGACTAACAAACAGTTGGAAGTGAGGAAGGAGAAGGCAGTAGTGAAAAATAAAGACGACAGGTAAAGTCTGTGATATGCATAGGTGCCTTCAGGGAATTGCCACCACCTCTGCACTCATCATCAGTCTTTCGAAAGGTTCCCCACTTCAACAAGGCTCTTTTCAGCCTCATTTTGTCCTTTCCTTCCCAGTTTCAATACCTGCACTTCTCTTTTTGTTGCACCCTTGAGTGTTTCATCCTGGCAGGAAAACAAAGTTCAAAAGTCAGTTATGGATTATGTATGTTTTCATTTTTGTTCAGGGCTGTAAAGATGCTTCAGGGCCCTAATGAATTCCGTTTCTGTATCTGTCCTGGCAACCACATAAGCTCCATCATGAACTTGAGCTAGTGATATTGTCTGAATTCTTGGGACTGTGAAAAAGGGAGTGCTGCTGATTGTGAGATGCAATTTACTGTGTGCTTTATGCCAAGTGTATCCATCCCACATTATTTCCAGCCAGTGAGCCCTTTACTCCAGGGCTGCTGATGGTGGTCTGGCCTTTCTGTTGCGTGTTGGTTTATTTATGCCAGCAGTGATACAGTTATACAAAGCTGATGTTGTGCACTACAGTTTCTATAGTGGGGTTTTCTTTTAATAAAGCTGTTGATATTGCCTCATAAAAAAATAAAATGGAAAGAACCACCAGCCTGATTTCTAGACACTAATAAGTCCATAATATTTTCTCACCTATATCATATGATGTGCAATGTTTTTGTAAATTAGGAAACTCTTATCTAAAGAATTTTGCTCTGGAGTCATTCCTCCTTTGTCTTAACCCATGAAAGCTTCCCCGAGCAGCTGGATTTGTCATTCTAAGCTTCTCATTTCTTTCTAATAATTTCAGAATGAACTGTTGCAAACTATGTAAATGCATCTGTTTTTTTTGTATGAAGTTTTAAGTTTTCTAATGTGTTAGTTGTCATGGGATGTTTCAAAGCTTAAAGCCCTCTGTGTCTCAGTATCAGTTAGCACACTCTCCTTTTCAAGGCTGGATTTTGCACAGTAGCTAGGATAGTTAGACCTTTTATTTCTGCAAATGCCAATCTGTTAACAAAATGAATGCTTCTCTTAGTGTTCCTTCAAGCCTAAATCTTTCTTTTTTTTCTGTAATCCCAGATCATTTTACTTAGTATAATCCCCCTTCTTTTTATTGCTCTAAACGCCTTACACTTAAATCCTTGAAATGTACTGTATCAACTGATTACCTGGGGAAATGGGGTACTGTTTATTCTGTATGATATTACCCCTGGGCGTGTTCTCTGTCTTCCTGCCTACAAATCAAACTCAGATTTCTTATGAGTGTCCTGCCCTCCTTTAGCTGTTTCCTTGCTTATTGACTTCTCTTTCACACCCCACTTCTGTTCCGTCTCCTGTGTCACATTGGCTCTCCCTCTCATTCTTCTTTATGCCAGCTGCTCTTGTTAGGGTGCAGACAACTTCTTTCTCAAGCAGCATACATGGTTAGTTATACTATAAATGGTTAAAATTGTTTCAAAATAATGGCAAGCTGATAAAATATTTTGACTTGCAATGGCTCTTGTTTGTTTGTATGAATTTCAAAGTCTATTGGGTGTTTACTCTGTACAGTTACCAAATTACTTTTCTGACTGAAAGAACAATTCCAGGTTTACACCAGAGATGTCAATGTACAGTGCAGAACCAGACCAATCATCCAGGCAGTTCTCAGAAGTTTGTGAACTGAAAGAATCTAGCACAGATCCAAAAGCACTTAAAAATGCTTATATCTTAATTTCTGCCTTGTATGATTAATGTTATTGAAGCTATTTTTATTATTTGCATGCATGTATTTTCCAGGTGAAAGGACTTGTGAAGCAGCACATAGACTCATTCAACTATTTCATCAACGTAGAGGTATGCTTTCTTGCTGGGAAGAGAGGGGCTCTTAGTACTTGGAAAAGGCACATGGTTCTATTTTACTTTGTTTTTTTTCTCCTCCAGATAAAGAAAATCATGAAGGCCAATGAAAAAGTTACAAGTGATGCAGACCCAATGTGGTACTTGAAGTAAGCATGAAATAATTTCCCCATTAGTAATAGTGTGTGTACTATCTCATGGGTTTGTTATTGGCTATAAAATGTTTATAGGCACCTGTGTAGGTGTAAATCAAGAGAGTATTTTCCATGACTTATCTCTTATTTGGAGCATTGAAAGATGGCAAGATTTAAAGAATAATCATGTGAAGCAGACTTAATAGCCAGCTGCTAACAATACCTTATGTCACCATTTTTCTGTAAATGTAATCTCAGATGACAGATAGGAGTTTCTTTTTGTCTATTTGCAAAGATAACTTGGGGTTTATTGCATGTGCAGTTTAAATTTTAACTAACTAGAACACAGCTCAAATACAATGAGTTACTTTGGGAAGAATCATTGCTCATTATTAATCAACCTACATTCATTAAAGTAACTTCATTTTTCAGTATATGTGGAATTCTGCTTCCTTCAGGTCACCTGAAAACTATTTGGCTCATTGCTCATTTTGGAACTGTTTGTATTACAGGTACCTCAATATCTATGTGGGTACTCCAGATGTAGAAGAAAGCTTCAACGTGACACGACCTGTATCACCTCATGAGGTATTAAGGTTTGCATTTGTCTTATTTGTTTGATCTTGGAAATACCTTGGATAGTAGCTGCATATAACTTAAAATATTTTGAGTACCTGCATGCTACATTAGGTGATGCAATGCATGCCACCATCACTGTAGAAAGAAGACTCAGAGATTTAAACATGTAATAATTTTTTAAATTTTATTTTTTAATTTTATTTTTTTTCTGACATGTGCAAATAGCTGTATTCAGTGTGTCATGGTAGTTGTATTTGAGTGGGTTTCCATGAAAGTAATGAAAAATACTTCTCTTGCTTAATCTTGTGGCTCTTCTTATGACAGAGCTGAAGTCCTCACACTGCAATATAGCATTCTTTGATGTTTTTATTAACTTCTTTTTAATATTAGCCTTGCTATTCTCTGCACCACAGGCCACTTCAGTCTCCCTTTCCCTCCCAGTCATCTTTGGGAACGTATCTCTAATTTTTTACTCATAGTTTTTAAGTCTGAGTCAGAGAGCAAACATGGAAACTTTGAGCAGAAATGGATGGAAGTTGATAAAATTATAAGAAGCTGCAGAAGAAAGTTAGCCTTATGGGGAGTATATTTAACTTCTTTGCACTGCTGTAAACATGTAGCTTAACAGATGGATTGTGTACTTCTGGAATAAAGATGCATGTTGGAGAACAAATGCTGCTGTGACTGAAATCAGATAGTCTTATTATTTTTGGCTGGATGTAAGGTAGCTTCTGTACATATAAGAAAGTCATAAATTAAGATAACGTTTGGACATTTTAGGATTGCACCCAGGTATCTAAAGCCATTCAGTTCCCTTCAGAGGTTGCTCGGGATCAAAGTATTCCTCTCCTGCTGCTGTGCTTTGAGATTTATACCACTGCAACAGAGGTACTGACAACCTCTTTTTGGCCTCAGAACAGGAACTGAGCTTGGAACTTGCACTCATTTACCTACTTACAGCCTGTTGTCAACCTAATAAATCAGTTCACACAACAGATGCTTGCTTCCTTGCTATATACACTTGATACTTGAAGTTGAATTGTGGGGTTTTTTTACGTAGTGTATGTGGCACACTTTAGACTCTATCATGAAATAATTTCTGTGCTTTGGTAAAATTCTGTAAAACAAAGCCATCTAGTGGCTGCCTCTTGCGCATAGCCACGTTTCTGTCTCCAATGACCTGATTCAAATCTCATTTAGTGCAATGGAAAGATTTTAAGTAAGGCAAATAACTCAGCCATCAACAGTGCAATTAGATTTACTACAGGACAGGTCGTGGATCTCACAAATGTGTAGCTAGCATTAAATCAGTAGATATTAATGTGCACAAAATGTAACGGGAAGGATTTTTAATATATGAATGAAATTTCATGCAAAAATTGTTTGTGGCCAGCAACTCATATCCAAGAATCCAGGTATTAAAATGCTTGTTTACTTTATAAATAAAGTGACTGTACATGCAGAAGAGAGCAGAATAGATGCTTCATAGAGCATATTTACCTTGAATTTAGAATAACTTGCTCTTGCATCTCAGATATATCCTCATTGAGGCTTAATGCTACTGCATCATTTCTCTTTTTTAGTGTGTTATACATACATGAAGTCCATAGTTATTTTCTTAAATAGGATGGTGATCAGGTCAAACAAGGGGTGCAATTGAAAAAAACCCAAAAAAACAAAACAAAAAGGTTGGATACTTATGTCATTACATTTCTTTCTTAGAGGCTTATAAAATTCCTTCCCAAAGACACCTGAAATGATCAGATTTTCATAAGGGTCTGAGTATTTTACCCATTTTCAACCAAATTTGGGAGGTTTTATGCCCTTGGTTTCCTTAAAGATCAACTCGTGCCAGTATTTTACCTCTAGGTGCTCAGTGTAAGAAGAAGTTGCCTCAAGGAAGGTGATACAAAAACACAAGTGCTGGAATATTACACTGTGTAATTCTTATTTTATATCTGTATCTTGTGAGGACAAAGCACACACAAAGAATCCCAAAGCCTTTTTTTCCCCAAGTAATACTAATGAAGCTGTCTAACTCTGCTTCTCACACAGTTCTTATGGGAGTTTCATGAGCTATTCATACAGATGAATTTAAAGTAATTAGAAAATGGAAATATTCTCAGTTACTTTTAAATTTGATGAAGTTTCTGGGGGCACAATGGGACCTAGTTTCCTGCAAGTCACAGCTTGAAATCTGCTAGTGCACATCAGTATTTTATTACTAGAGGAGTTTTACTTTTTAATTAGCTTACTTTTTCATGTAGAGAGAAGGAGCATCCAGCTTGCAATGTTTCTTGAGACATATTTTGCCATACAGTTGCATCTTCAATGCATAGCACAATCTTAATTGCCTTTTATTAATGCATAATCAATACACTGAAAGGCTACAGAACCACAAATGTACAAGTCTGAATACTGATAAACCTATAATCCTGGAGCTCAAAGGTATAGAATGCTCAGTGGGGTCACTAATGACCTGCTGTGAGTTGCTCTGTTGTATTCAGCAAATGCAATAAACTTTGTCTTGCACGAAGATACGCAATACCCTAAGGGCTAGCAACACAGTCATAGAGTGAGGTTGGGGAGAGCAGACCAGAAAGATCGGATTAGAAATTATTGAGCCTTGAGCTATATAATGTCCTACATATGTATATCCTGCTTCTCTTGCTATCTGAGGAACTTGCAAACAAATTCTGGGAATCTTTACAAGAAGTGATACTGTAGTGGGCCCTCTGTAAGCCATCTTTAGAAATGGTACCTCATTCTATTGAGGTAGCACAGTGTTCCTCTTACTCTTGTGTGTTTCCCTTCTATCAGATTTCATATGACAGCACGACTCTTCAGCTGTTGGGAGTCTTTGTATAGAAATGTCCCTGAGCTGAGCAGTGCTCTCGGAGCCCATGGCATAGTATGGTCTTTGTGTCAGCTCTGCTGATTAGGCCTGTTTGTTTAATTAAACAGTTTAGAAGTTATGCTCTGCAGTGCTGTCCTCTGAAGACGCAAATCCACTGGTTGCTTTTGAAACATCACAATAATTGTATTTGGGGTTTTTTTGGTTTTGGTTTAAACAGGAGACTCTGTCTAACATAGTCCGGGTACCATGAAGCTTGGTCAAGCTTTGCTTTGCTTGCTTTCTTTGTGAGCGCTTACAGGAGACAGGGCAAACACAGAATGTTTCAAGAGAGTCTCTTCAGCTTGTAAGTCAACATCTAACCTGTTCTCCTTTTAGTGCCGCCTGAGAGACATGACTTATTCTGCCCCCATTACAGTGGACATTGAATATACACGAGGTAGCCAGAGGATCATACGCAATGCATTACCCATTGGCAGGTAAGAGACTGTATGTTGAGCTTCCGGTATTTTCATTTGCTGCTGTGTTGAGAAGAGTTTTTGCTGCAAAATAAATGTAGGCTAACCTTGGTCCCTTGTTAAAAGAATTGGTGAGCGGGCAAATCTTGATGAACAGCTGTACAGGATGTGATTGTTCTGCAAAAGCTTCTGGAAATCTGTCTCCTTCCAAAGAAGGATGAGTGTAAGGATGGGTGTTGTCTATGTTTTGCTAGAAAAGCAAAAAGGAAATATAGGAAAGAATACTGAAGCTGCAAGTTGCGTTATTGCAAAATGAAAATAATCATGTTTGCTTTGTAGCCAAAGTACTCAGTCTTTCATACATAATATGCAGAGGTATGTCTGTGGAAGGTGGATGGTAAAACCAGTAAAGCAAGCATTAGTTCTTCCCTATGAGGTAAAGCTCTCCTTTAAAATTGGTTTGGTTTAGAGCCAAGTCTGAGCTTTGTGGAGAAATGTTGAGGCTTTTTTACTGGTTTTGTTTTTCTAAAGGCTGTCAAATGACTTGAGGTTATTAGTATTGTGAAGGACATCTAATTTCTTAAAGAAAAAATAATTTGCCTTAGGGAGAGAAACAAGCTCTGAACCATACCAAAAAAGCAAAATACCTGGCAGTTCTAGAATTTATTGAAAGCAAAATTCCATTTTAAAGGAATGATGTCTGTCTGCAATAAAGATGTCTGTCTTTTGTGGACAAGGTTTCTTAAAGACCAGCCCTGCTGGCTTTAAAGGTCAGTGCCTTACAGAGATTGTTACTGCATGACTGTGCATCTTACCAAAGGTGGAATACTGTCAGGAAAGAGAACATAGATACTTAAGGAGGTACACATATTGTAGTGAAATTTTAAGCTTTCATATAAAAAAACCCCACTTTAACTCTGTCAATAGAACATGATACACAGTCATGCATAAAACCAACTTCTGTAGCTGTCATAACAGTTTATTGTTCTAAGTAATTTCTTAAGAAAACAAGTTTTTAAAAGACCATCTAAATTTGAATCCCTTGAATTATTTCATGGTGCATGCTATTGGCAAAGAAAAGAGTTCAAGTAAATATGCATTTTCACCAAAATACGTTACCAATTTGTATGCAAAAGACAGTACTTTAAACGATAAGTTATAGCTAAAAGAAGCACAACAAAAACTAGTCTAGACATTTCTCTACGTCTCTCTTTTAAAAAAGAAAAATAATAATGGGATGAAGAAGACTTGTAAAGCATCCATAGTATACTAGAAAAGACTAAATTACTGCACAGCACTAGTATCTTGCATCTTACATTAAGGCCTGTTCCTGTAAATTCTTCTCTTTCTCCTATGAGGTGAGGTCACGGCAAAAAAAAGTAAATATTCTTCATTAAAAAATAAGGTTGTGTCATCCAACTGGTTTTAAGGGCATACACACAAAAACGTCTTTTTGCTGTTAAAAACTGTTAATATCCAGTTATTATCTCTATGGGAAATAATTTTCCTCATCTATCCCTAGTATTATACTGGCTTCCTTTTGCCCAGTGAGTATATACAATGCTCTTGTTTGACATGCAGTTCAGTCTGGGACAGGAAAGCTGTATGTTCTTTCCTCTCTTATTTCTGTTGTTTGGCAGTGTCACCGATAACCTGTGTGTGTTAAAACCAAAAAAAACCCAAAAACAACCTCAGGGCAATATTTTTGTGTCTTTAAAAAGGAAAATTTCCTTTGAATGCTTAATAGCATTCCAAATTAGTGTAGCCATTTTCTATGTCTTTATGCACAGAAATTGTGTAACTTTATTTTCCCTTTTCCTTTTTTTATTATTTTCTTCCCATTCTTCCTGATAACTTCAGATATTAAAAAAAATAGATTCTGTCCTCAAAAGGAGAATGACTTACTATAGTGTCTTATGTTAGCTCCAAAATACTTTATTAGTTGCAAATGAAATAAACAATAGATACTTGGTGACATCTGTTTCACTGGAATTTTCAGTGATGGCATTTACATACTCCATTTTGAGTTTCCTTATGCCAACTAGTTGCTGTTTCTGATACAAATAGCCAATGCATTAGGCTTATCATGTGTGATACAAGATTATGATTGTCATATGAAGCTTCTTATCTCTAGGAAACACTTTCTCAGTGAAATGACTCAAGCAAGTAGGTTATCTGTATAGAGCATTGTAGTGACAATATAGCTTTTTATATTCTTCAAAAATACAGAATTTTGAGTTCATCAGTTTTCCTTTAAGATACAAGAATATGAAAATGGCCAAGAAATTAAAATAATTTATAAAATTTGAATAGAAGAAATATAACTTTGTTAGCAAGAGCTGCCAAATCTTATTTTTTGTTGGAGTAATTTTGAGTTAAATATCTCTGAGATTGCAAATAGTTGGATAGTAGAACTCACTTTTAATTTTGTCAAAATATATCTTAGCAAATATGATTGAGCAAGTCAATATTTAAGCTTTATCTTAAGAACTTAACTGGAAGATAGGTCTTACAAAAGCTGTCCCCAAGGAATGAAATTCTGTAAGTTGGATCAAAAGTCCACATTTTTGTGGAAGATACTAAGGGACATGGAGGTCTCTTGGTGGGTGTAGTAATAAGCCATCTTTATCTTGTGCAAAGCTGGTTTTATCTTGTGGACTGGGTTGCTCAGTGCTTTATCCTGTCAGGACTTGAAGACCTTCATGGGATGGAGACTTCCCAACCTCTCTATGCAGCTTTCTCCACTGCTTGACTGTCCTCGTGGTGAAGAAGTTTTGCCTTATATCCAGTCTGTGCATCTTTAGTTTCTCTTTTTTTTTCCCCTCCCTAAGCACGGAATTTGGTTTTAATTTCTTGGAATATTTTTCCACCACTTCATGTTGCTTCACAAAACGCTTGCTGCAGGCTTCTGTGCTGACACCAGAGAAACAGAGCTACTACTGGGGAAACTTAATGCCTAGATTATGTATTAGAGGCACTATCTGTCTGCAGCCAGAAGATGTGATTGCAACGTGGGGAATCAGATCTGAACTAGCTTTTTCTAATTAAAACTGGTAACAGCAGATCTTCAATGGCATATTCTTCAGTGCAGACTGTACCGGTTTTGGGGACCAGGAGTCTTTGCACTGGTAATCACTGGCCTTGGTGACTGTGCTTGCACAGATGCCTATAGTACCTGCATAAAAATTAAATAGGAAGGGTACAGTTTCTACCAGTAGATGTCCAATTTCAGGTCTCTCTTTTCAAACTACATGTTCAGTGAAATAAGTTGGGCTTAAAGGAAAAACCTGTTGTTCGTAGCTTGCATGTGTTCTAATTAACTTACATGTGTTTTCTCCAGTTTGTTCAGCATGTTTTTTGTTCTGGATTTGACTATTCATATTTTTCTATCTGAATCTAAAGTAAAAGTGTAACTGGTTTTCTTGCAGAATGCCTATAATGCTGCGTAGCTCCAATTGTGTTCTTACTGGGAAAACTCCAGCAGAATTTGCCAAACTTAATGAATGTCCTTTAGATCCAGGTACATTTGCATTCATGTTCTTTTTTCCTGTATATGCTTTTAGTTTTAAGTCTTTTTCAGCAAAGAAATAACCCATTGGTACGTTTCCTGACACTGTGAAGTCGTTGTGGGAACTTCTCAAGCATATGCTTGTAACTAAAAGAAACTGGCAGGCTTTTGAAAATAGTAAGAAATGGTTGACAGCATGGAACATTTGTATTTGCAGACCGAGTTTTCAACCACAAAAACAATACACCAAAATTTTGAAAAAATTGAGAAGTGTATATAGTATTGTACAGTAATGTGTTACATAGGAATAGAGAGAGAGTTCGTTCATGAAAATGAAGTGAATCAGGAGAGAGTGAGATACAATGGTGTCCTCCAGATTGGGAACTCTCATTTGCTGCCTTTTGTAAAGCAAGAATAAAGTGTTACATGACAATATTTAAAATGTAGAGAGGAGATGAAGGGTTATAACAAGAAATTTCTTAGGTTTTTATCTGCTGCCTTTGAAGCATGCACTGGACATGTGCTGTGCTTGCTTGGGATGGCAAGATACAGTGATGTGACGTGCTGTGCTGGACAAGCTTTTAATAGATAGTTATGAATTAAGAGAGGAATCTAACATGGCTAATGTCTTATATTGTCTTAGATACAACAAGGGCATTAAAATGCATTTTTTAAAGTTATGCAAAATAAATTTCTCACTGGAGTGTTGGAGGGAGCAAGTTGGTAATTATGGAAGACTTATTCTTTTTATTTGATACCAAGCATCTGAAATGGCCAGTTGTTTTTTTATGTCCTTATGATATACTCTTCTGGCAGGCAATATTTTTGCCTAATTTGTAGAATGAACAATTCTATAACATCTTTTAATAAGCATGTTTACCTTACAAGTTTGGTGGTTTTTTTCACAGCTTTACACTTTTCGTCTGCCTGTGAGTTCTCTCTGTCCAAGTACTTCACAAATAAAGTCTTAGCTCTCAAATACTGTGTGTGAGCCTAGCAAAAGTTCTGTTTAATCTAGTGGAACATTTTCATAGTTATCTTACGTTCCACACAGTTTGTTCTTTACTCTTTTATGGGAGAACTTGCTCTCCTGTTTTGTCCTTTGTGTTCTTAGTGTTTACTTTCTAATAATTTATGTTCAAAGGCATATTGAAGGAGGTGAGTAAGGAGGGTAATGACATGCAAAATCTTTCTTTTCTATTGAATAGGTGGCTATTTCATCGTTAAAGGTGTAGAGAAAGTCATTCTTATTCAAGAGCAGTTATCCAAAAACAGAATCATTGTGGAAGCTGATAGAAAAGGCACAGTTGGCGCTTCTGTTACCAGGTATGCTAAATTCTTGCAGTTGCACAAAGCAAATAATACCAAAGCTTTAAAAGTTTACTGTTGTAGTTGAAGTAGCTGTGTCGTTTTCTTCCTAGGACAGTTTAACGGGAAAAAGCTGTAGACATTCAGTGTGACGCTCTTGCTACTGTCATTTTTTACACTAAATCATCAGTCCCAAAATCAGTTAGTACAGTATTCCCACAAAGATCAGTGGAAGTTGCTCATATGCCTCAGGATTCATCCCTGACTAGGAAAAGCAAGTTCTAATTTTTAACATAACAAAGCGTACTTCCTAATTGATGGTGTTTGGTCTCAATTCTGCAGCAAGTAACATGAAGTTACTGCAGTGGAAATAAGATGTAACCATTTGACTTACTCTGTAAATCAAATTGGTGTAAAATGTTTTAAAGGCAATTGAGAAGGAAACAGAAATCAGGTATTTTTGTACTACCCAAATTATTAAAAATGGCAAGATAGTCTAAATTCATCCTTTCCTCCTTGACTGAATTTTATTTGTGTTTTGTTTGCCTTTTGGTTTTGTTTTCAAGCTGCATGCTGGTATAATATGGTGCTTGTCACTGTTCAGTGTGAGTGCTGTTTTTTCTTCTCCAGAGGCCTCTCATGCATTTCTCCTACTTTACTGTTCCTTTACAGTAAGCCTAGATGAGGTTAAACGTACAATAGAAAGTACTGTTATCTTATTATTGTTGTTGCCACAGTACCTGTGCACAGTTTGACCTTGCTGGTTACATCCAATTTGGTTATAAAAGCATGCAAATATGATTTTGAAAAATACAGGCTTCTACTTCAGTCAAATATGGATCTTAGCCCTCAGAGGTGATAATACCCTATTACCTTGGAGTTCTGGGGTGATGTCTGGCTGTTTTCATGTAATTTTTAAAAGATGAGAAAGTAGGATTAATTCAACTAAAAGATTTCTTAAGCTTCGTAAGTTTTATACAGAACATTCGAGGAGTATCAGTGCAAACTTTCTGTTGCACATAATACATTTTTTTTTAACTTCAGTTCCACTCATGAGAAGAAGAGCAGAACAAATATGATTGTGAAACAAGGAAGATTTTACCTGAGGCATAACACTCTGTCAGAAGATATTCCCATTGCTATCATATTTAAGGTAAGACAACTGTTGGTTTGGGGGGAAAAAAAACCCAAACATAAAGAAGCTGCACTGTAACTCGAGAATGAACATCAGCAGCAGCTCTCAGAAGTTCGTATGTACAGAAGGACTTGGCAGGCCTTAGAGAATGCAAGTTTTTTTCTCCCTGGGAAGTGATCTTTATTGTATAGTAAAAAAAGGAGAAAAGTGCTGCATTTTTCTGCAAGGAGAGGATTTCTGTGCCAAGACAAGTGCTGCTACCGCCTTACTGCTTTGTAGGGTCCCTCTGTACTGCTGCCTGTGCTCCTGTTGCTACAGAAAGTCAGAAGGATTTTGGTTTCTTTTGTTATGAGCTGCATTGCAAACTTGTGTTAAGGGTCTTAATTTCTGGTTTCATTACTCCCTCCAACTTGTGGACTGCTGAGAAGCTCAACACCCTTCATTTCAGATCCAGGGATGTGACATAGCCATGAGCTTGTTATACATGACTTCTAGTCATAACTGTAAACAAACCTGAAAGCTTCTGGAGGAGTCTTGCAATTCTTAGACCAAGTCCTAAATCCTTTAAAATTAGTAAAGTGGCTTTTATTTCTTGGTGATTAACTTCCTTTCCCTGTGAATGAGCTCTGCCTCAGTCTTCCACTTGAAAATCCCTGTGTGATTCAGGAATGCTCACCAGTATCTTAGTCCAGTGAATGCATGGACAGCAACATAGCTTTGAAATCATCCCTGGTGGGACTGACAAAGGGCTGTGAGAGACATCCACCCCTGATTCTGGGTGAGAATTGAGGAGTGTTTGCCCTGCTAGCTGAGCTGATGGTGGTGTCATGCCTCGGCTGTCATTGCCTGTGAAAGTGCCAGAACTGCGTTCTTTCACCCTCTGCTTCTCTCTTTCATTTTAAGGGGGCACGTAACTGAAAGCGTGACGATGACTACTCCCTAGCTGGCCAACAGGACTGGAAGCAGGCTGGTAGCCCATCTGTGGTATCAAACGCATGGGCTACAGCTAGAAACGGTGGTGGGTGGACATGCGCTGTCCGGCTGCTGGAGAAGACAGCAGGGCATGACCAGGCCTTAGGCTAGGACCTGTCCTCCCAACAGCTGGTAGCTGCTTCCTGTCTTGGTAGGCTTCACTGCTGCCTGTGGGTTTGCAGGCTGGTGCACTGTGTCTGCGGAAGGAAATTGGGCAGCAGTCTTGGAGGCGCTGTTCACAGGGAAGGTGGCTTAGGGCACGAAAATGCCTCTGCCTGGATCTGGCAACCAATAGAAGTAAATCCTGTAGCTCCCTTTTCTTCTTCACTGTAATGATTTATGGTACAGGTGATTTGGGGAGGTGATAATCACTCGAGGAAATAAATTTCCAGGAGAGGGCAGCACTTGCTCACAGCATCCAAACAGTTTCCAACAGCAGTGCTGGTTTGTTGGCGTTGGCAACTACAGACTTTTCTGTATTACCACAGCTCTTTGGCTGATTGAGAGTTCTAAGAATTGGTTTTCTTGTAGGAAGTGCTTTGAGTTTGGTACCAGAAAATAGTTTAATAATTGGATTTAGACTTGAGAAACAAATGTCTGTTATCTCTGATTAAGCTAATCTCTTCAAGTAGTTGAAGGAGATCATCTGGTTTTAGTGACCAGTGTTAAGGTTGAGAAATTATTTGTGGGTAGAAATGCACATAAAAGTGTCAGGTTTAAGTTCACAACTTTTCTGTTGCAGGAAAGTGTTAATGTGGCTCTTAATCCATTTGCTCAAGTACCAAACAGCTGGATTCCACCTTCACTTACAGACTTTTATTACATTTTGTCACCCCCTGTTGGTATAGATAAATACCTGCTCACAGAAGAGTAACTGCTCTGGATTATTAAGTCTGAGGAGGTGGTTGTTGGGTGGGTTTTTTTAAGCAGCATTGTACTAACTATTTGATCACCTTCTGTCAATGCTTGCTATAATTATTCCCCTGCCTGTATGTATGTATCTTTTATATTCTAAATTATGGTGCATAATTTTTCATTTATTTATTGAATAAGGGGTTACAATTGTTACAAGCTCTTGGCAGTAGTGCTTTTCAAAGATTTATGTTGATTTAATCTGGCAGCAAATTAGCTGCACCCTTTTTAACTATTCTGAATGTTCCATTATTGACTAGCACTTAACTGTGCTCATGAGTGGTCATTTTCTGTACCTTTCCTATAATGACATGTGGAGTTCAGGGATCTTCTCTCCACTTTTGATGAGTCTCCAGCTGGAAACTAAAAATCCCAGACAGTGTTTTCAGTGGATCCTTAGGCAGGCACCAGCCTCTGATCTTTGTTTCTTGGGCTTTGCTGTAATGTGATATTACTTTGTATTTAACTACTAGAAGCAATGTTACAAATGCTAACCCTGTGTAGCCTCAGCTGTCTCACATGACAGTATTATACATAGGAGATTTGTTGGGAAAGCAAGGTGAGTAATTCTTTTCTGGCGTGACACAAGCCTTGGGTATGGAGCGTTGGGTCTTCCTTGTTACTAGTAAGTGTTCTGCTTCTTCTAATGTAGAGATATGGATCTGTAAGGGGCAAAGTTAAGCTGTACAGACAGTCCAAGGTATGAAGTTTCGGTTGCCTTTGCATCCTTAACTTTTACTGTAGCAACTGCTTGTATAATTTCCAATTGAAAAATAAACTGCGAAAGCAATGACAAAAGTCAGTTGCTCTGCATTTCCTCCCAGACCAGCATCCACGCCACAACCAAGTTCCGCAGACTTCTGTGTTTTGACTAAGAAAATGACAAGTAATTGGCAGAAGGCTGCTGTCCAGTGTATGAGCCAGCTAGACGGGACAGTTATGTCAGGGACTATCTGAGGGTCAGTGGAAGAAGGTTGGGCAATTTTGGATTGTCTTTCTAGTCCCAATAGTGTTAAATGGCCCAGTGTTCCTGCAGATGACTTAAGATGTAGATAAGGTACAGAAAATCATTGTAACTTTATAGAAAAGAAAGCAAGTATTGGAGATCTATGATCTAATGTGGATTTAAAGCTACTGCAACTGTAAAGTGGAGGTGTACTAATATGCCTTAGACATCTTTGTCAAAAGCAAGGGCTGTGTAGCAGAGAACACTACAAACACCACCTGCTAGCAGAGCTGAGGACTAAAATTCATAAAGAGCTCCCTTTAACTAGAATCTGAGAGCACTTTCGTGTTTCAGGCATGTGTCATGGACACAGCTGCATGCTAGGGCAAGACCTGAACATACAGAGTTCCCCATCCTTTCTTTTCTTTCATGGTGAGGAAGGAAACCCAGGTGCAAGGGCTGTGGAGAGGAGTGGAAATAGAGTGGATCTAAAGGTCCCTTGATCTGGATAGGTGGGGGGACTGGAATGTCTAGGGTCACCCTAAAGGGGGCATTTGCCTTGCAGTTCATCCTTACTCAAACTGCAAGTCTGAATGACCTTGTTCTGCTGCTTTGCTTTTCTGCCCTTCAAACCTGTAAGGATTTTTGTGATTGGCATATTTGGAGATTTAACAGCTAGTTGTGCCAAACACATGTAAGTTGTGGTATTGTGAAGTTTAGCACATTGACCACAGCTAACTGATATTTGATAGGCTACAAAAGGCGTGTTGCTGGCACTATTCTAGTACAGACTTGAAGTGTCTGCTCTTCAGATGTGGGGAGTTAGTGCTTTGTTGCTGTGCTGGCTTAAACACTTTTCTTCCTGAAAGTGACAGAGGCATTTGTGCAGCCCCTATATATGTAATTGCAGTTTTTGGGTTGAAGTAGTGATATAAATTGGGCAGTTTTGCCCCAAAGTATGTATTTGTTGAGGTTTTTAAAGGGCTGTTAACTGCCTTGTAATGGAAAACAGACACAACTAATTTGCTTCCTGCTTACTGTGTAACACTGCTTCATTAGTTAATATACACCTAAAGCCAGAATGGTATTTAGGATGTCCTAAGTTGACTTGCAGCCCCAAGAGGCATTTGTTTTAGCTGTGTGTCAGTTGTGCATGGATCATAGGGCTGTGCGAACTGTGCGTAGCGTGTTTTTTTAATATGTCAGGCTGTAAGCCATGCAGGCTTTACCTGCTGAGACAGTTTTAGGTAGGATTACAGGAAGTGTGGAATATTTTTGTAGTAGTTAAGGGTGTTTCTATCTTGAAAAACATCAGGGTTACAGGTGAGGTGGTGCTGCTGCTTTTGCAGGGAGCTCCCTACATTGCAGGGAGTTAGAGAGGTTTTAAGGTAAGGTCTATTTTTCTTTTGTGTGTGTGATCTTGATTTGGTAGACTTGAGGGAGTCCTGGGAGATGAAGTAAATGAAGGTTGCACGCTGCAGCAAAACTGGTTGGGGAAGGAAAAGAATTATAAGTAACCTAGGGGGACATAAAAATTGAATTTTACAACCTGAGTCGCTAGGTGAAGTATCTTTAGTTTATGTGGGAGCTATAAGGAATTGCTCTAGGACCTGCGGCAAAAGATTTGAACAGCAGGTCAAGTTTCATTTTTACAAACCTGTGTTAGTCTTGGAGCTGTTAAGATGCAACTCTAGAGGAACAGCTGAATGGTGGTCTTACTGGATCTGCAGAATTACAGGTTCCCATGGCTGCAGTTTCATAGCTCGTATCTTTTGAATTATGAAAGCTCCAGACCAATTCTGTCTGTGATGTCAACCTTGAACTTCCCTGACATCTTTTTAATCCAGTCATCTGCCTGTCTCCATTCTGTAATTTAGCCTGATGGACTGCAGAACTACATTCTAGGGAAGTGCCATGGAAACGCCTAGACATCATCATTAAGACAGGAGCTGGGGGAGGAAGAGCTGGACTTGCACTCTCTCATGCGCGCACTTCATATGTGTGTGTGCGCACACACGAGCGTGCGTATGCACGCACACACACACACACAAGTACGTTTTGGGCAGCAGGAACCTCCCCAGTCCTAGGAAGTGGTTGACCCCAGTTGGACCACTTTCTCCCTATTCAACTTAGGATGATCTGAATATTCTGAATGTTTGGTTTAACTTGTCTGCCTTATGCCCATTGACTACTAGCCTTCCAACCATGCTCTTCAACCTACAGGGGGCCTACAGGAGAGCTGGGGAAGGACTTTTTACTAGGGCATGTAGTGACAGGACGAGGGGGAATGGCTTCAAACTGGAAGAGGGCAGGTTTAGATTAAACATTAGGAAGAAGTTTTTCACTTTAAGGGTGGTAAGGCACTGGAACAGGTTGCCCAGAGAGGTTGTTGAGGCCCTATCCCTGGAGGTGTTCAAGGCCAGGCTGGACGTGGCCTTGGGCAACCTGGTCTAATGGGAGGTGTCCCTGCCTATGGCAGGGGGGTTGGAACTCGATGATCTTCAAGGTCCTTTCCAACCTAAACCATTCTATGATTCTGTGATTCAACAGCCTGCTACTGTCTCCTTCTTCATCCTTTCGCTGCTACTGTTAAGTTATCCCTTTGCAATGTCTCCTTTCCCTCCACACCCTTATAAAATTATGCCTTTGTGACATTGCCTTCCAATCAAAAATAAACAAGATGTCTTGTGTCCTGCTTTGCTTTTATGTTAATTCCCTTTCCCTCAGCTTTGTCCTGGGATCATGAGCACTTTAAGCACAGGACCCATTCCTACTTTGCATGTCCTTTCTGTAACACAAGCAACAACTCAGGAATATTTTGTTACTATCCTAGTGACATTACAGGTTCATTCTGGAGTACTTTTTTGGTTTTGTTTGGTTTTTGATTTTTTGTAGAAGTGCAACATCAGGGCCAAATTTACTAAAAAAAGAAAGTGTTAAGATTTCAAATCTGCCTGATACCAGCATGGGCCTGTTGCTTGCTCTGTTAGTGTTGCATGTGGGTGGATTTGTGTGTGCAGCTCTGCCCATGATTGTTGAGAGTACTCAGATCCTAGCCTTTCCCACACACAAATTCAGAATTTGCAAGTGAGTTTGCTGCTACAAACTTTTAACTAGAAAATCTACAGGGGCATAATGATATATCCTGTTCTCATCTTGTTGGTGTCTGATGAGAGAATTCATCAAGTTAGAAGAAATTGTCAATTCTCTTTAATTTACTGTGGCTTTCTGTTTTTTAATAGACAAAGGAGCATAGTAAAACTGCAGATTGACTTTTTTTTTTACCCACTTGTTTTGCTCAATTTTTACATGACTCTTACAATCTGGTTGCCATCCTAAAATTAACCTGGTGGACAGAAGTAGGGCAATATCTTATCAGTTTGCATTTGATGTGCTTTAGATAAATATATTTCCTGGTATACGTGCCTGGAATGGCACAAAGATTCCCTTAATAAAATTTTGTATAGCTAGTCAACTATTAAGTGCTAGACACGTGTAAAATTACTATTATGAAGCTTTCATGCTTTTGTAGACTTTCTTATGAGTCTGGCTCTCAGGTCATAAGGGATTTTTTTAACTTCTCTGCTGAGGTGTTTTAACTACTGTGTGACCTTATTTAAAAGGGCAAAGTGTAATAATATTTGGAAGACAGAGATCTGAACTACAGTAATATCACATGGGCAAATTCTGGTTCTGAAAACAGCCTTGAGATGAGGAGGGGTGACTACTTAGTGGGACCAAACTATGGTGAAACACTCTTATCTGGTGAAGTATCTGTGTCTTGATTTGGCACTCAAGTCTGTCTGAGATGGTGGAATTGTGATCTGTGCTTTGCAGTAAAACAGGAATGCTCTCACAGTGTTATAGGTGTGTGCTACTTTTGCCCTGCTTTTAGTTGCTAATAAACCACAAGGTGAAGATACACAGTTTTAAGTAAAAGGAACTTCAACCAACCACTTCTTTGTTGAAAAATTAAGAAGAAATGAGAGAAAAAAGAAAAAAAGAAACTGGATGTTTAACAATTAGACCAACAGTTTTGCAAGGGGATAGCATTAGCTAGGTGTTAAGCAAAGTGACACCTAATGAAGGCAATAAGAAGGGAAGGTATTTGTGCATTTTTGAGGAAAATGTGACTTTTTGGGACACTGCCAGTTTTTAATGAGAACCAGAATACTAGGGTCTACATAGGCCATTATTTACAGTGGTCTTTGTGGCAGGCAGTTTGAAGAATAATATGAATGCAAACGTAACTTCCTCGCAAAGTTCTGAGAAACATATTATAACTCAGCCAGAAGAGGTTTAGCGAGATTATTCCGTTTCTTGATATGGCAGAGCTCCAGGCAAATGTGTGAAGGGGAGAGCTTTAGCACCATCTGGAATCCACAAAGGCCTTCACTGCTGGCTGCCACCTTGAAACACTTACGGATAGAGAGATTTTTCTAAACCTGTTAAGCGCTTTCTTAGTTTATTAAGCTTTTCCGCAGTATAAAGTCTAACAAGGTGTCCAAGGATCAGTGAAATAATAGAATGGCTTTCAAGTGGAATTGTGTAGTGAAGTCATCTTCTAAATGCAGAGAGCTGCAAAGGAGGTAAATTGTAAACGTTTCTCAAATGGGACGTGCTGCATCACAGTCAACTGAGTTTGCAAAATTACTTGTGGTAAGAGACCATGTGTAATCTTTTAAGAAATTTCACCTTCCTTTATTTATTGTAGATCTTGACTTGGTTATCATTGTTACACACGTAGGGTTGTTATTACCTGCTATTTATTTTTTCTTAAGGAAAAGCATAGAATTTAACTCCTGTCTGAAGAAAAAGACGCTCTCCAAAGAGCGCGTATGTGTTCCTGCTGCTTATCAAGATTTCCATTTAGTGTTCTTCCATAGCTAGAATATGTGCTGCCAGTGCCAGATGGCATGGTTTCTTAGAGAAGAACTAGCTCTTGCTTAGTAGTAATGCAGACAAACAATACCAAATTAGCATAAGCAAATGTCAGTGAGTTAACATAAAGCCTGTGCTATTTCTGTCTTTTCTTCTTTTCCTAGGCCATGGGTGTTGAGAGTGACCAAGAGATTGTACAAATGATTGGCACAGAGGAACATGTGATGGCTGCATTTGCTCCTAGTCTGGAAGAATGCCAAAAAGCTCAGATTTTTACACAGATGCAGGTGTGTCTTTTCACATGGCCAGAGGCCATAAAAATCTAAACATGGTGGGTATTGACCACTTTGCTGTGTCAGCAATTGACATACACTTTGTGTTTTGAGGTTTGTTTTTTTTTTTGTTGAGGACGATTCCCATTTTTTAAAAAGGAATTGCATGTCCCATTTCGCAGAAGCCCCATTGATGTGGACATTACCATTTAATTGTGAGTAGATGTTGTCCTCCAATTCTAGCTTCTTGTATAAAGTCCAAAATAATAGCCACCCTCCGTCCTGCTAAAGGATAATTTTTGTGCTCATGTACTTTTTTAATTAGCCAGAACACATGACATTTTGTTAGCAGCATTTCCATCATGTACATATTAATCTGCTAGGAGAAGCTTTTGAAGATTAATCTTATTTCTGCTATTTCATTGTAAACTTTATCAAATCATTCCATGTGTGATGTTGAGTATTTTAAAGTGAGTGTCTTTCTAGTTTGCATCCTTTGGGGCTTTTCAGGGCTAGAGGTAGCATGAAGGCCTTCCTAATTCAGGGTCATAAGAGTAAAATGGTGATGCTGGAGGAATACAGAGAAATGTGAAGTATCCAGGAAAGCAGAAGAACAGAAATAAAGAAGTTACTCTGTGCAAGAAATGTCAAATGAAAAGCAAGTTAGCTATTTGAGGAAGAGGATAAGAGATGGAAAGGATAGTCTGTCATTTAGTGGAGCAGGTAATTCTTTGGCATAGGGTGCATGCCTTTGTTTCCAGGCAGGAACTTCCTGTGTGGACCTGGATAGTTTCTTTGAGTCATCTGACCCTGAATTCTGCAGACTGATTCAATTTCTTGGACAATTGGTGAGAGGGTAAGAATCCATTAATCATTGCAAGATACTCTTGGAGACAGATGTGGATGCCATACAGTAGTGTTTGTGCCTATTAAACAGTGAGTGCTACCTCACAGTTTGGTATCTGAATGAAACTTAGCAAGTACACGAAAGAACTGGAGGTGAAAAGTCAAATTAAATAAACTAGATATCTTTGGAATTTATATAATCCTTTTTTCTATATCTCTGCAAAGTGGGATTGCACTTGCTGAGGAATACATACAGATCTCTATGTACAGGTATATTTGTATAGGTTACAATTCTGATACTAATTCAAGTTAATTCCCCCCCTTGACAGGCATTGAAGTACATTGGAAACAAAGTACGAAGGCAAAGGATGTGGGGAGGCCCAAAGAAAACAAAGATGGAAGAAGCACGAGAGCTGTTAGCATCAACTATTCTGACCCACGTTCTTGTATGTAATGTTGTGTTCATTGTTTTTTTAAACTGGAGTAAATATGTGTGGTTATTTATGGTGTGAGGTTTCTTGGCAGGGAAAAATGTCTTTGATTGCTTTGTAGCTGAGATAAAGTAAATCATCCTCAAAATAAAGGGGAATATTTGGATTGAGTCAAAAGTAATGTTTATGAAATGGTGTACCATTGAACTATTTATCATACTATGCATTTTTTTTGCATAGCCAGGCAGTATCAGCTGTTAGTTCAGGACCTTATTCTCATGACCTATACCTTTATTCTGATTTGTTTTCATTTACTATCTGTTTCAATGTCACTAATGTATATTACTTTTAGCATTTTTTAAGAAGGTAAAGCGCACAAATCCCTTTCATAACTCCTCAGTCAGCCCAGATTACCCATTGATTTGAATGGATGCATTTGTCTGAATAAGAACTAAGGAACTGAGCCTAAAGCATCAGTATGTTTTTCTTTTTGTTTTTCTTTTTGTTGTTGTTGTTTACAGGTGAAGGAATTCGATTTCCGTGCCAAGTGTATATACACAGCAGTGATGGTGCGCAGAGTAATTTTGGCTCAAGGAGAAAATAAAGTAGATGACAGAGACTACTATGGAAATAAACGTTTGGAGTTAGCAGGGCAGGTGAGTTTTTACTTCATAGGTGGTCTTTTAGGGCTTTCGTACTATCTGCTTTTAAAAGGTGCAGAATAAAGAGTCTTCTGAATGGAAGGGTTTTTCTTCTAATTTTATTTTTGTTGGCTTTTCTGTGTTGCCTCATAGATATGCTTCCCTGACTGAGACTAATAAATTATATTCTCACTTCTGTATTGCCTCTTTATACCAGATAAAAGGGCAGAGCAGTGTAAATACCGCATCAGTTCTAGTTCCATTATAATATTGTTAGTGCCAAGAAGGCAGCAGTAAGATCCATCTTCCAGTGTCCTCCTCTAAGCAAATGGGTAAGGGAATAAACCAGGGCAAAGTTGGTACCAGCATGTCAGGTCTAGGCTGTCCCACTATGGAGAACCCAGCTCGTGTAGCAGCTCACAGAACAGCCACTCGAGCCTCTTGTAATTTGGAGAAGCCCATAAGATTGCTTATTTGTTGTCAACTGCCTTTCTAGTCTCTAGAGTAGCATGAACTAACAAAGTAAGTGGCTTAAAGTTAACTTGAGCAACTAATGAAAATGGATTGCATGGAATTCTCTGCTTGCAGAACTTTGGCACTGGAGGTAGAAGCAGTAACAAAGGGCTGTAAAGGAGGGAATGGTTTGAGGCGTCTGGCTGGCACTGTTCTTTTGCAGAGCGGGTGGCAGTTCACAGCTGTTGGCCAAACTACGTTCCCCTAATGCGGTGGGAATTTGCCTATCAGGTGAAGGAACTGCTTAGTTACCATGGCATGGATTTTTCCTTGCCATGTGTTGTTATTTGATTAACCGATTTAGATAAGTATTGGACTTCTTTGCTGTGCTCTGTACTAATTTAAGTTGGAGTTTTGGCAGTCAGTATCATCTCTGGTTATTGATCACACATTGGAAATTCAGACAGGTATGCATAATGCACCAGGTTGGAGAGACTATGCATCTCTGCTCCCCACATCATTTGTATTGGGATTTCTGTTGCAGCGGGTAACAATATCTGTTCCTTTTTGTTCATATCCGGTGGGAATTTAATCTTACTGTACTTTCTAAGATGTGTGCTTGCATATTGTCTCATACTCCTGTTCTCCTTCCCACCCTGCCCTGTCCTCCACACACACATGTGAACACTCACACAGAGCACGCAATCATTTCAGAGTAAAAACATGTTTTGCTTCCTAGTTTTCTGAAGAAACTTAGGTGACACTCTTGAACACACTCTAAGCACAAATACAAGGAAAAAAACCCTCTTAACCTGTTATGAAAAAATAATCCTTTCTTCAAATTAATATGTTGACTGTTCATCAGACTTACTCTTGTGCTGAAGCAGAACATATTTCTAGAGTGTAAGGAGTAGTAAGAGGACATTAGTGCAATATTCTAATGGGGCAAATATTTTAAGCTGTAATGGATTTATTTGATTTCTGCTGTAATGTTGCTGTAGTTCAGTATGACTGTAATCAGTAAAATTAGTTGTTGCTTTGTCATCATATTGTTCTTATTTAACTGGATTGAAGGGGTAGTTTCCCTAATATTTTTAGAGGCAGAAAGTACAGCAGTAAGAAAAAGGCCTCTGCTCACACAGATGTTAACAACCAAAGTTGTTTTAAATTAACTGGGAAGAGGTTTTAAATGTAGAGGATCATCATAACAAAGCCAATGCATATTTTTTTCTACATCAAGGAGAACTATGCAGGGGGGTTATAACACTTGACTAAGAGTAGTTCTGGTGCCTTTGTGATATTTTAAAAGCTCATTTCAAGCTGAACACTTGAATTCCTCTGTGCCACGTTATCAATATAATATTAATTTGGTTGGATTACAGACTAAAAAGTGCAGAGATTTTTTGCCAGATTCTAAATGTTTGTGTTTAGCTAAAGTTTGCATGGATAAAATGGTTGGTTTTTTCTTTTAATGCCAGCATGTTCCTGGAATAAAAATCCTGTTGATTTAAAATTTGAATACAGAAAAAAAAAAAAGAAAAGATTCCCATGCGAGGAGAAAAACATAGCAGTCTAAACAATGTAAAGACATAAAAGGCATTGTGTTTATAAAAATGTGTGAAAACAATAGCTGCTAATTTCACACCCCATGGGACAGGAGAGTACGAAATGTGCTTTAGCTTTAGATAACAGAGTTGTATCCACTAGCCAAGCTGGTTTACAGAGCTTTCTCTTAGTCTTTCTGCCACTAGAGGCTCGGTAGGCCAGGTGCCAGCTGAGGTGTTAGCAAAACCTACCGATTTCAGGCTTAATCTTTTCACCTACCTTTTCTCTTTCCTTAATGTGTTCATTATTTGCTAAGCATTACTCTGTTCTTTGTCCTCATTTTTTTTTGTTTCTAATGCAGCTTGCTTTGTATGGGTGAGATATGGAACAGCACCAAAATCCGGCACCCTGGAAAGCAAGGGATTTCTACCCTGTGACAAAAGAATACCGCCTTGACTTCAGAGATTGCCTAATCCCAGCTGTTCTGATAATATAATTAAGGCTGCCTAATGTCTTTAATTTTGCAACCAGTTTGTGTGAAAGGGAGAATTTGGCACTCTAAAGGCTTAAACGCTAAATAGCAATCTCAAGGCGCCTAATTAGAATTCTCTGACATTAAGCTAATTGGTGAAACTGTATTTCAGCAGCTTAACTTCTTTATTAATTTTTCTTAGGATTTTCAATGAAAATCAATTGATGAGCTGTCAGTATTTTTTTTTTCTTAAATATAATTTGCTCCTTAGTGCTCCTGTCTGAAGCAGGCTGAAAGGCCCTGGACTAACTATGAAATCCATTGAATATTATCACTGGCATTCCATCCTTTTCCTTTAGTCTCTTTCTCCTGACCTAAATAATGTTGTGGTTCTGAGATTCTGCTTTGCCAGATAGTCAGAGCTCTTACAGAGGAAGAGTCTTGGAGTGAAATTAGCAAAGTATGATGCTTTTCAGACTGGCAAATAGTAGCAAGTTGGTGTGCTTGGGGTGTAACTTACTTTTTTAGTTCAGAGAAGACGAAGGATGGTGTGGCTTTGTCATCCATATGGCATGTAGAATTAGGAGATTTTTGGAATTTTATGATCAAGAAATCAAATATGAAAACACTTTCTTAGTGATTTTTAAGTGTTCTGTTAAATGTTTAAGTCCTGCTCAAACCTGTTGAGGTCAACAGTATACCATGATTGATTTCAAGAGTCTAATTCTTATTTGACAAGACTATCAGACATGAAATATTAAAACATTCCTTCCTTTTTCTTTTTTTTTACTTTTGAGATACTTCCCTCATAATCTAGTTTTTGGAGGCTCCAGTGGGTTCTCCTTCCTTAGATGATGCTTCTTAAAAGATGCTTTTATTTCTGCTGAAAATCTGATTTAAATGAGCTGTGACATGGGAGGTGAGTTGCAGGTGACTGGATTTCTTTTTGACAGTGGTGAGAGGGTATCACCTTGTAAATATTAATGGTAGTGTAAGCATCAGGAAAGGAAAGAGGGTCTACAACACCCTCTCATGCCAAGGCCAGGTCTGAAGAAAAACCAAACCAACATTTAAGCAGTTTCCAGCAAAAAAAATCTCTGTCCTGAGTGGAAATAGGACTCCATTTTTGTCAAGGGTTAGCATACAGTGTATGTTATCTCTGGTTTTACAATTCAGTTAAGTGTTCCTTATGCCTTGTAGAGTAGGCTGTCAAAGATAATCCAGTCTCGCACTCCATGAAGGCCAGAGGGAGCATTTTACTGCAAATCAGATGTCTGTCTTGAGTTTCCAGGTGTTATTTGTTATTTTTTATTCTTAAATGCATTTGTGATGCCAGTGGAAAGAGTAGCTTATAATTTAGTTAGCTGCTTTACAGTGTCATCTGCCAAATGCTTTGGCCAGCCCAGCAGAGGCATGTAGGTAGAGGAAAGCAAATGAAAGCTGGTGAACCATCCCAGTGATAGAGGAATGAGTGGTTTGCTCTCTTGTGTCCAGAAGGTGAGGAAAAGTTGGGACTCTGTCTGATGGAGGCAGTTAAAATTCAGTTTAATTCTGCACACATAGAAATTAAATTATACAACTGACTCCAGAATGTCTTAGCTTGTGGTGGCTGAATACCTAGCTTGTTCAGCCCCACAGTGCTTTGTATGCTGGGAACTACCATTTCTGGCATTGGTAGCTGCTGCATTTTTAGTTCTGCTGACACTTGGAGCTGCTGTAAAATAGAGCCCCGGGACAGAACTGCCAGGCTTTAGAATGTACTCTGCTTGCTTGCAAATCTAATCATTGTGAACACTTAAAACATATCATGTCATGCAGATTTAAGTATTTTGGGAAGGTATTAGTGCCTGCGAGGAGGGGTTAAGCAGACTGCAGAAGGAAAGCAGAATAGAGAGCAAAAAAAAAGTCAGATCACAAACTTTGGTAGCCTTTTCCTTTTATGGCTATTTTAAGAACTAGGAGTAATTATTATACATATACAGGAAATAATTGGCTTTAATTGCAGCACTTTTGAAGGGTTGAATTGCTGGGTTTTTTTTCAATTCAGCTGTGTTGTGTAGCTTCTTTGCTTAAACTGTAGACTTTTTTTTTTTTTTTTTAAGGGAGAAATGTTTAGAGCATTGCACTTTCCAGATAGTAGCACTTCTAGAAAAGGATGGCAGGTGTTGACCCAGGTGGACTTTCTGTGGGTGTTTTCCATAGATTGTGATTGGCAGAAAGTAGCAGGATAAAACTGTATCTGAGTGAGGAAGCTGCCTGCGTAACTGAGATATGTCTTGCCAGCTGTCAAGAGCAGAGGTTGCTTCTGGGCCCCTAAAAAAAGTCTGGTTTAGTTCTGCTTGTCCAGAAGCAATCATTACTGCGCACCTTTTGTGCTTCAGTCTGGTCTTGCAAATGGTGCACTGCTTCCAAACTCTGTGCTGCTGAGTTGCTTCCCTGAAGGGCACCTTGTAGTCACCTGGGTGTCTGTCTTGTCCATTTTAAGTAGCTCCTGGGAAGAGGCACTTTAAACAGCCTTTTTCACTTTTAATAATAGAATATCTCAAAGTGGCTCTTCACTTACTGCTTTACTGCAGTTATTCTATCCAGTATTAGAATAGAAGCAGTTCTTGCCTCCAAATCTTGTGTGTAATTCAGGGTTGTACATTTAGGGTATTTAATCTTTAAAAGAGTTTGTGACTTTGAGAAGGAAGTAGTAGATCAGTGGAATTACAATGTAGCAGATTAGGGAAAACAGTAAATATAGAGCATAGAGATGGATGGGTATGCTAAGATATTGTGAAGGAAGGATTAAAGCAAACCAAAACCGGATAAATGCATAGGCTTACACCATTCTTCTGCTTAATTTGCTTTCTATTATGGGATAATTTCTCTAATATTGCACTTTAATTTAACAAGGCAAAAAACTTGTGAGAAAAAATATCATTTGAGAAACAGAATATTTTTTTAACTAACAAGAAGTATTAAGGTAGAAATACTAAACAAATGTTTCCCTGTCCCCCCTTTCCCAGACCTGGAGAAGTGGAATTTTTCCCTTAATCCAATTCTTTTGTATTTCCAGCTTCTTTCTCTTCTATTTGAAGACTTGTTCAAAAAATTTAACTCTGAACTGAAAAAGATTGCTGACCAGGTAATCCCCAAGCAACGTGCAGCTCAGTTTGATGTAGTGAAGCATATGCGTCAAGACCAAATCACCAATGGCATGGTCAATGCCATCTCCACAGTAAGTATTTTTGTTTTCATTCTAGTATGTAAAGTTTTTCCACCATAGTGAATGGTGGAAATGTGTAAATTTTGTTCTGATGACTCTACTATCTTTCATTGTAAAAGTAAATCTATTTAACATTCTTCATAGATTAAAATTGCAAAACTCTGTCATGGGCAGGGCGTTTGGAATTCACTGAAGAATCATTAATCATCAAACCACTTTTTATTTCACCATTTATTTCAAAGTGATGTTTTAGTGTTTTTTGAAGGAGTGGTAGAAACAAGCAAACTTAAAATAGCAGTCATGTTTGTATTTATCCAACTTGCTGTCTTCTAGGTTCTCCTTGACTATGTGGCTCATGGGTTTTTTTATTATCTGGATTTAGCTAGGGTCAGGTTACATCATATGTCCAAAAGGCTGTTGAAAAACAGCAGGAAAACATCATGAATAGAAGACAACTGGGGGGGAGGGTGGGTAGGCAAAAAAAAAAAAAAGCTGGATTTTGGGCTTTTTAAGGGAGGTGCCTTTTTATTCATATGAAGTTGCTAGTACGAGCAAATTTACAGCATAGAAATTAGTACTTCTTTGCTAATGATATTGAACTGTTTAATAGGGAAAACTGCTACATGCTGTATTACTGCAAAAAAAAAAACAAACATAATTAAGCCTTTAATATTTATCTTTATTAGATTTTAGCCTGTGTCTGCCTTCTGCTAGAATGGATATTTTCATTTGTGCCAGTGGACAAGAACAACAACACAATTACTGACTTTGTCTCTTACCTCACACATCTGCAAGAGCAATTTGTAAGATGGTTCCTGAAACCTAGCTACTGGCTTGTAAATGACTTTGAAATCCATGATTTTTTAAGAAATTAGATTAGTCTAAGTATTTTAGTAGCTGGTAAAAATTGTGCAACTTAATTTTTAATCTTTGGAACTCTTGAGAGGGCTTTTCTGCCTAGCATGAAACTGAGGTTTTTCTTCAGTTCTTGTAAACAAAATTAACTCCACAAATTGCATCCAAAACCACCAACAGTCTGTTACTTACAAATCCCAATGTTAAAGCTTATCACTGTTTAATTTTATAAGTGCCCCAAATGTAGTTAAATCTCTACAGTGCACGTAACCAAAACAATTGACAGATTTGTTTCTCTAAATGCTAGTGCTTTCTTCTAGCTGGTGCCAGTTTTTCCATTTGGACTGACAGAGATAAATCTGCAAACTATTCAGTACATATTGTGAAGTCTTCCTTCTTCCACTATCTTTGGACTTTTTTTTTACTGCCACATAAGCAGTTAAACACCATCTGCTCTTAAGCATTGAAAATAATTTCTCAGGAACAATGCCCAGTGCATACTATTCAGGAGATTAAGCAAATACCATAAAAATCATTCTTGGAAACAACAATCTCCAATCTCACCAGAATGCTTCAATGATAGTCTCAAAGAGCATGAAATAACTCAGCGGATTCGTAATTACACCAGTAGCATGCAAAAGAACTCGTAGCACTACTGCATCAACTCTACAGTGGTGTTCAGTGATATTTGCTATAGGTCTTCTTTTTAACCTGGAAAATACCAGAAGAGAGGGTAGGTCAGGCCGTAGTGCCACAGGCCTAATAGATATTTCAGCATCTGCGGAATCATCCAATGCTGCTGAGAGAGCAACTGTCAGTTCATAGGAGTTTTCAGTAGAAGTTCTCCACTGGGGCTGGTTTCACAGCAGCCCTGGCCCCATTTTGGGTTTTTTAGACAACTTTTGAAGGAGTCAGTCTGTCACTTCCAAAGCACAAAGAATTTTTCATATTATTTATTAAGGCAGTGTTTTTACCTCCCCTTTCTGCCAGTCTTTGAGATTTCACAGTCTTCTGGCCAGTGAGGAAGAAACCACATGGTAGTTTAGGCTACAGATGCAATCATTTCTAGCATGAGAAAAACTACTCATTTATTATATTCTTGTGCTTATATTCTGGTAACTCCCAGTCCTTAAAAAATGAAATGGCCAGTGAGTGAACCCTTCCCTAGAAGGCTGAGCAAGTGGAGAGCTTTCTTTTGACCAACCTAATGTTGGGCATTATGTCTTCCCACTTTCTGTAACAAGGAAAAAAAGGAAGTTCTGCATACTATTTGGTAGTCTCTCCAGAGGAAGCAAATAGCAAAATCATTCAGATGGATGGTGGTTTCTTGCTGTTCATCACAAAATGGGATTGTGCTGTTAATGAATAAATAAAGAAGCCAAGCAAATCGTGCTCTGAAAGGATTTCAGTTTAGTACAGCAAGCAAGCTTCAAATTATTTGTTAGCATCAGTGAGATGAGTTTATCAAAAAGGCTACAGGAATTAGCAGAAGGCAATCCTTGGGAAAGCATCACCTTTGAGATCTTCATTGCCTTTCGACTGACCAGTAACATGGTGGCTGGGGTAAATAGTAGTATTTGGGACAGTAACTTGCTGTATCCACTGACTCGGGTGGTGCTGGGAAATGTATATGGAGTAGATGTCATAGAATCATAGAATGGTTTAGGTTGGAAAGGACCTTGAAGATCATCGAGTTCCAACCCCCCTGCCATAGACAGGGACACCTCCCACTAGACCAGGTTGAGATCG
>VUYV01000082.1:138596-201609 GCA_008711295.1 Anarhynchus alexandrinus
CCTGTAATTGTGCTTGGGATTGCCCCGACCTAGATGTAAGACCTTGCATTTGGCCTTATTGAACTGCATGAGGTTGGCTTGGGCCCACCTCTCCAGCCTGTCCAGGTCCCTCTGGATGTCATGAAGTTAAAAACTGTAGCACCAAATTTCAAAATCTTACAGTAGAGATTATTAAATCTGCTTGTCATGGAAACATAGTTGTGTCCTACAACATTGTCTGAACTTCTATGTTCTCCTAATTAAAACCACAAGCAATACTGCCTGTGACAGTCCTAAAACATGAAACTTCTGTGGTATGCATGGATCTTGAATTTCATATTTGGTGTAATTCTACCAGAGAAGTTGGATAGACATCCCCCCCCCCCCTTCTATGAGAGGACATGTCAGTGAGTCTTTTTCCTCTGGATTCTAAAAACAAAACGCTTCAAGAAAGTACAGATGGTTTTGATGTCGGACTTCTCCAGCATAAATGCCTGTGTTTCCTACCAAAATAACAAATCATGAAAAAGGCAGAACTGAAAATTTGTGGGATCTATTGTAAAAGTGTATTTCACTTAAAATAGCTTTTTAAAAAATCATAGAATCATAGAATGGTTTAGGTTGGAAGGGACCTTGAAGATCATCGAGTTCCAACCCCCCTGCCATAGACAGGGACACCTCCCACTAGACCAGGTTGCCCAAGGCCACGTCCAGCCTGGCCTTGAACACCTCCAGGGATGGGGCCTCAACAACCTCTCTGGGCAACCTGTACCAGTGCCTCACCACCCTCAAAGTGAAAAACTTCTTCCTAATGTTCAATCTAAACCTGCCTTCTTCCAGTTTGAAGCCATTCCCCCTCGTCCTATCACTACATGCCCTAGTAAAAAGTCCTTCCCCAGCTCTCCTGTAGGCCCCCTTTAGGTACTGAAAGGCCGCAATAAGATCTCCCCGGAGCCTTCTCTTCTCCAGGCTGAACAGCCCCAACTCTTTCAGCCTCTCCTCATAGGAGAGGTGCTCCAGCCCTCGGATCATCCTTGTGGCTCTCCTCTGGACACAAAATACTCAAAAAGATCTGTAAAGGGAGAACAGAAAATAATTTAGTTTAGCTAAATTTGAGTATTGATTTACCTGTGAGGGACAGATTGTGAAGAATCTTTGTGTGATTGAATACATAATAGCAAAAGTAGCCTCTCATCTGAAAGAGCAGTTCTTTTGTTTGAACTCTTTTTCATGCTTAGTACAAGCATGTTATAACTAGTAGTACAGATAGGTAATTAGAAAGTTGTTTTATATAAATAGGCAACATTTGCTGTGCAAAGCTTCTCAGATATCATTCTGTCTAGATACTGAAAAAAAGACATGTAGTGTCAAGACAGGGATAAACTGCAGTAACTTTTTTGAAATGTTCATTTTGTTCTACAGGGAAATTGGTCTCTGAAGAGATTCAAAATGGACCGCCAAGGCGTGACACAAGTATTGTCCCGCTTGTCTTACATATCTGCTCTGGGAATGATGACTAGAATATCTTCTCAGTTTGAAAAGACAAGGAAAGTGAGTGGTCCTCGGTCACTACAGCCATCTCAGTGGGGGATGCTCTGCCCATCTGACACTCCTGAAGGAGAGGTGAGGAACTTCTATTTTGCTTTAAGTATTTCTTGTCCTGAGGAATGGAGACACTGTTTATTTTGAAGCAAGCGATCCTCCATCAGAGGAAGAATTCTGATGAGGAGGTTTCAGGAGAGATAAATTATCCTCAGCCTGGTAACACCACTTGTGTGTCTTCTCACATCCCATCTATTTACATCCTAGTCCTCCTTGCTATATTGCTTTTTTTTCTCCTACCTGGGTGGACTGGCTGGAAACTGTTCAGAAGCCATTTGGCCGTATGAGAATGATGCGAAGCCTCCTATTTTTGCAGCAGCGCTACTTGCTGTCTTTTGACCAGAGCAGAAAGAGAGGAGTCTTAAACTCTTATCCCTTTGTTCTGTAATAAATATTCTGTTTTGAAGTTGCAGCGTCAGCCTGCAGTTTTTCTAGAAACATATATTATTATTACAGAAACAGCTTTAGCCTTTAACTTGAGGAAGAAATACAATTTTGTATGTTTCACTTTAAAGACATCACCTAGCTATTTCAACCAAACAATTGGTGCTGACCAATCTTTTTTTTTCTTTTTTCCTTTTTTGTTTCCCCCTGAATAGAAAATACTGAATAGAAAAATCTGAATTTTCTGGCATAAATATGTAGTCAATGTGAGCTAGTCTCATTAAGCAGCTGAAATAAAATTTCACTCTGTAAGATACTTGGATATTTTCCATGTTAAAATGTTAAAGTTTATGTTAGAACATACAGGATATCTGGCAAATTGGTAAATAGAGTGATTTTGTATTTCCATTATGCTTCTAAGTAGCTCTTGCTTTGAATAGAGAAATATAGGGTTATACATGGTTGGATAACTTAAGAACTACAACTTCATCGCCTATATTTTTTATTAGTTTGTAAATGCTAAAACATTACATTTCAGTGTGATATAGAAAATTCTTCCTTCCTAACTTTTAGTGTAGTTAATTTGTTTCATTTCTTTCACTTTATACTTTGACTTTTTTTTTTGTTGCTGATAAGTACAGTTTTGGAAGAAAAATATATATATAGTATTAATATTTTAGAATAAAACGGTTAAAAGGTGTGGTTTTTATTTTAGGCTTGTGGTTTGGTTAAAAACCTCGCCCTCATGACTCACATTACTACAGATATGGAAGATGGCCCGATTATTAAATTAGCCGGTAATCTTGGAGTTGAAGATGTCAACTTGCTTTGTGGTGAAGAACTTTCATATCCAAATGTGTTCCTTGTTTTCCTTAATGGTATGTAACTTTTCAGCAGTCTGACTCTGATTTGTTGCTGATGGAGAGTTAGGCTTCGGAAACCCTCCAACAATTTTTGGACGACAGTCAACCGCAGATGCATTTTCCACGTGTAGATAATTTCATCTGTAAATATTTTGATAGGGTTAGGCAGAGTAGACAGGCCAGATGATGGCACTTAGTTGTCTGAAGTTGTGTCCTCAGAACTCTGACTGCAGATGTGTATAGTTGGGAAATTGAAGCTTTTTTAAATGTCAGTACTGTTTTTAAGCACATTTGCATGAATAGGGCACAAAAATATGTACACTCTATTACAGTTTTGTTTTTTTCAGGCATTTGCTAAATGAGATGCCATTCATAAAGTACTTTTTGAAAGAGAATAACACTGCTAAATTTGTAATAACTTACACAAATTCAGAGCTTCATTCACAGAAAGTATTTTATTTTACTGTAACCTTTATGTATTTTTATATATATTCATGCAAGTGCATTTAAAAACAGAAAGGAAACAACAATTGTTTGCAAAGTCTAGCAATGCTGTTCTATTTAAAATTACCTCTTAAAGGGCAATTTGCTTTGTGAATGATTAGAAAAAATTAGACCTTGGAAAACAGGCCTGTTAAAGGGATGATTCGGCATGTGTGCTTTGCATCTGCACGCTTATGTTCCTTTTACAACTGATCTTTTTAGTGTTTCTGAATCAACAGGTACTATGATATCAGATTTCAAAATACTGTCATTTTAAAAACTTCAACTGTGGTTTAAAAATAGCCCTTTATCAACAACATCCACTTCCAGGGACTAGTATTTAACATCTGTCACCATTAATACATTCTCCATTTAGCTTTGAATTAAACAGCAGTTTTTCTTCAATCTTGCCTTTTCCCAGCAACATAAAAGCAACACTTGACCAAACTGCATTCCTTTGCTCTGCTTTTCTGTAGCAGTATATTAAAGATAAGGTTCAGTGAAACCACATGCACTCTTTTCTGTCTTGTTTTATGGTCCGAAGGGGAGTGCAGAGCAGAAATACTGGACTGTTCCTTCACAAGCTCAATCTGTGGTATGGAACAAGATAGTTATGTTCCCAAACGTATATGATCTAGTACTAAGTGAGGCAAAACCATTTCCTGTTCAGTCTACTAGTTTGTGCGTTTAATCCATAAAAAAATTCCAGGCTTGTGGATGGCTGAAGTGATTCTGATTTAAATTTGTGACCTAAGAGGGCAGAAAATCTCTTAAGTACAAATCCCTTAAGCTATAAAGACCTTTTTTTTATATTGTCTTACAAACTCCCTAAATTATCGTGCTTTGTCTCCTTCTTTAAAGTTTTGTTTGAAATGACACCATACTTATTTTTATTTTATATATTAAGATGACTTTGGTCAGGTGACTCTTCAAATATGAGTCTTACTCTCTTGTTTGTTCATCATGCATCAGAATACTTAACTATGTGCTAGAGCGCCCTGCTAAGATAGCAATAGCTTGTTGAGCTAAGTGTGTGAAGAAGGAATTCTGTTGCTGTTGTCAGTGATCACATATATAAGAAATATCAGGTGTTTCTAAAATTTCTGACGAGGCAGCAGGACAGTTCCTTGGTCTGTTCCTGGAAAACTTGGGTCCATTTCAGTACAGCTGAAACTGCAGGCTTCAGAAGTGTTGTTTGCTTGTACGCTAATTGGTGAATGGGCACCTGAGCAGAAACATACTTGAACAAATCTGGAGGAAGCACACCATTTGGTTTCTGAAGCTATTTGGAGGCACGCAGATAGATGGCCTGTGAAATTCTGATGCTTTTTTTTAATGTTTCCTGAGAGATAAAAGGCGCCGGTTCTTATTCATGTCAGAAAAGGGGAATTTAATGACAACTCTTATTATTTGCAAGAAGTAGGAAGTATTTCTATGCATGCTAGACGTGATCAGAATTTGTAAGTAGAGTTTTGGATATTCAAAGTATGCACCATGAATTTATCCTCTTTCTGAATAGGTAACATCCTTGGTGTCATACGTGATCATCAGAAATTAGTCAACACGTTTCGGATAATGCGTCGAGCAGGTTATATTAATGAATTCGTTTCCATCTCTACAAATCTTTCTGACAGATGTGTCTACATTTCCTCTGATGGAGGGAGACTGTGCAGGTAAACATCTCATCGGAATTATCTTGCTAGTGAACTTACTATAAATACTGTTTTATGCACTTTAAATACACTGGGCTAAGACTTTCATGAGTACAGATTTAAGCAAATTCAGTAGGACTTGAGCATCTCTTTTCTTCTTAAATAGCCCTCATTCAAAACAGACAGATCTGAGAAACATACTGTATATTCAAGCAACTTAAAAAAAAAAAAAGCCCAAATAAATTGGCTTTATCTTTAAACAAAAGTCAAACCAAAGTGTTGCTTGTATCTTCTTTAAGAAAAAAGGGAGGGGGAATAAAACTCAATCTGATTGGCAACAGCAGTAATGTCCAGTGTCCTTGGAGGGTTTTTTATTTCCTGTGAAGCGAGAAACAAGCAGCCACTTGCCTGATATCCCATGGGTGTGGTGTCACATTTTAGAATGAGAAGCTACTCTTTGTCTTCAAGGGCCTTTACTTCTGGTGCAAAACTTCCTCAGGTGTGTATACCTGTACCAAGAAGTATGTCTCACAATTTTGCTTTATTTCATTGCTTACCCTTAATTAGGTGGGGAATTCAATAAACCTATGAGGAAGGTCTCCACCTTGAGATGCTTATGCTCTTTATTAGACAGAAAGAGTGCCTGAGTAACAGTGATGTCACAGAGGGAAGCAAAAAGGAATTGGGTGGATAAAATGAGAAAGCGGAACATAACAATATTTTGAGGCAGAAAATCAGGTTGTTTTATAGTAGAGGCTGGAGACTCCAGTCATATTATGGCAGCACTGTGCTAGGTTATTTACAAATAAAACATCTCCAGTTTAGCCTAAAGAACAAGGCATAAAAGATGAACAAAGCAAAGATTGCAAGAGGCAGAATGAGTTAATAAATATATGCATATTTTAGCATTGACTAGCTGTGTGCATATTTTGTGCATACTTTAAAGGAGCAGCAGTCACAACTACAGTTGACATTCCACCTTATTCATTAATTGAATCTCAGAGCATGTTGAATGCAGTTTGAGGCATGCTAAAGGCTCCAAAATAGTACGTGTACAAACCATCAGTTAATCATACCTGGTCAAGAGATCCAGAGTAGGGGCATATTCAGTTGGCAGAGAAATCACTTTTCTGGTCAGGGCTAATACTGGCCGTTCTGCAGGTTTGGAGATGCAGCAAAACTTGAGATTTGTAAAACAAAGACAAGTGAAATCGTGGATTTCCAGGAGTTTACCAAGTTTGCTTTGTGGCACCCCCACCCTGCAATTGTTCAGATACCCCTATTAACCATTTAAAAGTGCTCATTAGTCTTCAAACAGTTGTTTAGACTTCAGAGTGGACTCCACAAGTATCTTGTAGCTGTTCGGTGCTCTTTATAAGAGCAACTTGTCCAAATAGCAACAGCCCTTCACTTTTCATTCTTGCATGCCATCCTTTGTGTCAGCGTTTCCTTGCGGTAAGGAAGCCTTCAGAGATGCATGTGCTCTTGAAATTTATGGATTCATCTGAGGTCACCCATAGTAAATGCCTGTACTTTACATCATGTAAGTAACAGCAAAATACATTCTTGCGTGTGGACACTTGAGCACAAACTGTTCACTCAATGTTGTATGAAGTCCCTGCAATCTCCATAGAACTTAATGCTGTTCTTAGCTTTGTAGGTTGGGAAATCTTAAATCTTTTAAAGCCATTAACAAAATTTGTAGGTAAAATTATAAAATGCTACTTTAAAGATTTGAAGGGGGGAGGCTTTCTCCTCAGAATTGAAATCTTCCTTTTTCTTGCACACTTTTTGGGTGCTTTGTAGACGGCATGTCAGTTCAGGATATCTGTGTATCAAGCAAAGGTCTGAATAATTACTGATTGTATTTATGTGGCTATGTCAGCTAAAGATGGATAAATTCAAAAAGTGGTTTATAAAATAGGTTGTATGTATGCAGGGTTCTTATTGTAAGTAAAATTAAGTTACCTGCCTAAGTATTTGCTATCATATTCTTTTTTTTTTTTTTTTTNTAGACCCTACATAATTGTCAAGAAACAAAAACCTGCGGTTACAAACAAGCATATGGAAGAGCTGGCTCAGGGATACAGGTACACAATTTAAGTAGACTACATTCATCGTCACATCTATCCATAAATACTGTGTGGAAATACTTCAGTCAGTATTTCACAATCTTGGGGTTAGCTATGTAGAGGAGAAGTCTGCTCTCCTGTATAAATTAATAGTAAGTGTATTGGAGGTTTTCTGTTTAAAGTCAAATTAAGACTGGTCTTCTTATATTGTTACTGCTATGAAATTCCGTGATTATATAGAATAAATACATCTCACAGCCTCATCTTTCTGCAAGTAGAAGGCCTGAGGCAGTATCCTCCTCTTGAAAAATACTTGTGTTGAATACCCTGTCTGAAAAATCAGACATTTCAAAGGAATATCAACTTGACCGCCCTAAACTAGGCATATTCAGAATTAGTTTTGAAACTACTTGCAAATTCTTTGTTAGGGTGTTTAAAAAAACCACATTTACACAAAAGCATTTAAATTTAACTAGATTTTGCAAAACCATCACAAAAACTTACTAGATTACCCTTATACTTGTCTACATTTATAGTGATTATGAGTACATACAGGAAGATTTTATTTAGTTGTTCAAATAAGTAACATGGGTCAGTCAGACTGTGAAGCAATGAATGGGCAAGGGAATTAATTTAAAAAAAGTTATCGTTAAATATATAAAATGCACAGAACCGTTCATGTAAAAGTATTTCTCTAGTTTAACTTCTATGCATTATATTCCTTCAATATATGTATTATGTAGTTTTATTTTTGCAGAAATATAAGAAAAGACAGTATTTCTAGTGTATTTTTTTAATTTAATTGTAGGAATTTTGAAGACTTCTTGCACGAAGGCCTTGTTGAATATTTGGATGTGAATGAGGAAAATGACTGTAACATTGCACTATATGAACATACAATTAATAAGTAAGTATGCATTCAGACTAAACACTGGTGCAGGAAAAACATTCATAGAGTGGCACTCTGAAATGCAAGCATGTTAATAATGTTACTGTTTTCACACATACACACTGCTCCCTTGCTACTGGTTGAAAAAACTCCAGATGAAAGCTAAGGAAAGAAATCTGTTTACACACATCCTAAACTATCCATGGGATAGTTACAAAAAGTGGTTTAGCTATTGAGTTTTGAGATCTCAAAAATACAAAATACTTAAAGGTATATCCTTTGTTTCTCTAGATGTGGCTTTTTTTTTTTTTCGGTTCTGATCATTGGCCTGTTCATCATCAGTAATTTTATACAATGGGATTCCAGAAGGCAAATGGTGCCACCTGTTAAATGATGGTCTTAGCTTGTCTTGATTGTCATTTGGAAAAATCTCTCTTATGGCTGTAGAGGGACCCTAGACAACCAGATTACACTAAATGTCTGAAGTATTGGAATGAGACCTTCCCTTTGACTTTTGGATGTATAACCGGCCCTGATAAAAATGTCTGTCATTCTGTGTATTCTTCACCACGTATGTTAAACCAGTTCTGGGTATGTGATTTTCATTTAGAAAGATTTCCAGGTTTTTTGTGTTTTTCCACATATATGAAGGACCTGGTGCTTCGTTTTTTTTTCTCTGTCTTGTGGCTGTGATTAAAGAGCCCACATTAAAGGAAGGATTCTTTTAAATTTTTAAGTCCTCCTATCTTTATACTTTTTTTTTAATGTTTCTGTGACAATATCCTGTCAACTGAATGCTGCATATAAGATGTTAGAAGTTATGTCCATGAAATGTTTAATCAGTAGATTTATGCAGAAAATGCATTTTCTAAATGTTCTGTCCTGGTTAAGTACTCCTGGAAGCCAACAGAAATACATCATTGATTTCAGGGGAGCCAGATGAGACCTTCAGTTATCTTTAACCTTTGCCAGATGAAATGCATTAACTTTGCTAATTAAATTGTATTGCTCCTGCCCAGGCTTTTGAAGACTTTATCACTTTAAGAAATTACTCTTGCATGCTTTTGGTTGGCATCTGTATGCAGGAGCAAAGAAGGGCACAGACAAGTACTGTCATTTGTGCCAAAATTAAATAACTGCCACACAGCACCAGAAAAGTTTAAGTTACAGAACATCTGACTCAGCTTAATGGGAGTATATCCCATGAAATCACTGTTTAGTCAAAAGCAGGAGACGACAGTGAATTTCCAATGGACTAGTGCGAGGAAATGAACCCACCATAACTGCCAAAAAGTTTCAGATTCTTGTCTTGTCCATCAGCTTAAGTTTAGCTTCAATGCTTGTAGCTACTAGTGCCATAAGTATCTGAGGTTGCACCACATAAGCACGTAGCTCCTTGTGTTTAGTAATGATATTCCCTGCATCCTGGATAGTTGATTTGTGTACCCCCTTCCCCCAGCTGATCATCTTGCATTTTAAATGGTGTGACCATGTTGGTACAACTTGTTCTGGTAATACAACTGACACAATCCACTATTGTGAAGTATCCCATTAACATTCCAGCTTTTGTAATGTAGGCTTCTTTTACAGTATCCTCTCTTTACCTTTCCAATCCAATTAGGGGGTTTTTCTTTGGAGGATTTGACTCTATTTAATGCGTTCAATTTCTTCCTTAGCCATTTGTAACTCTGATTTTCAAACTCATAAGGTTGCCTTTGGTTCTTGGACCTATTTCTGGCAGTGGCATTTTGACTTGCAGAAATTGAGCTGCTCTGTAAAGTTTGAAGGTCTCTTGTTAGTACTGTGGAATACTCGATAAGATCCTAGGATCTGCATATGTTGCATCTTCTTTGGTTGAAATATGATTGACCTTAATGGAAAAATACTTGTGTTGAATACCCTATCTGAAAACGTGTATGTAGTTCCATGCCACTCGTACCTTCTGAAGAAATTTGCTAACTTCACTATCAGTAAGTCTTAAGCCTCTTGTTTCATTGTTTGAGAAGCGTCAGCAGTTCTGTGGAGTTCTGCAGAATGGGGGAGCAGTCTGTGCTTTAAATTTGCTACTGGCTCTTGAGACCATTTTGCAATTACTTGACTGCAATTGGGAGTTTCCTAAGAGAGACTTCAATTAACATAGCTGCTTTTCATCAAGTGGAGAGAATTAGTGGCTATCCTTTGGCCAGCAGGTGATTTTTAGGTTGCTCAAGCATATTTGTGATTTATAAAGATTTCTGGGACGGATAGATAATTTCACTAGGCTTGCTGCTCAGGGTTTCCAGATTTTTTTTTCAGTTTTCAGATTTCATTTTTTCCAGCAGTACATACATTATTTATGTAAGTTCCTACTGGTACTTCTCTTCAGTCTGTATGTACTTGTGGGTGATTCCTCAGGTGTTTTCAGCTTGTGATGCTTTTCCGTCTTTTGAGTGTTGTCATAATAAAGATTTTTCCAGTCATTTCCTTTGCAAGGTCTTAAAGTTTAGTAATCAAATTAATTTGTTTAAATAATTAAAAAGACTCTTCCAAAAGACTTCCAAGAGAAGTCAAACACTAAAGATAGTATTTTCAGAATGCAGTGGGTTTAGGTGTGTGGGAGAAGCAGTGTATGCCTAAACCCAAGTTCTGTGTAATAACCCTAGAACATTGTGAAAGATATGCTTTGGATAGGCTTAGTTATAATTATCTTTATTTCAAAATTCCCCATTTCCTACTTACTTATCTTGATTTAAAAAGCAGATCTGCTCGAGCCAAGCTTTATTGTACACTCCATCCTTAGTTATTAGTCACTCCACTTGCATCCCAATGCATGCTATGATTTAATTGTCTTTATTGATCATGGACTTTCTCCTCTGAAGCTTATGCCAGGTAGAACAAATTCTGTTATCTCTCAGTCTTTACTCCTTGTTCCTGTCTTTTTACGTCTCATCAGTACTGCCTTTTAACAACATAATCACTTCCAAAATATTTGCTGAGCTTTTCAAATAGTGTTTTATTATGCCATATCACCCGTGATACTGGATCTGGTTTGGACACAGACGTTTTCCCTCTAACTAATATTATATAACTGACCTTGGAAAACTAAAACAACAGTTTTATTTTTTTCAATACCTGAATCTGTCTTGTCCGTCCTTCCTCAACCTCCCCAGTGGATTTCTAGATCTCCAAGACTGGTAATTTGATGTTGAGGACTCTCATTACATGAGAAGACATTCTTTAAGGCATTTTGGGTCTTACTGTATAAACTGATGTTTTATTGTCTTACTGACCTCCTTCATGTTGTCGTTATCTGGAGGCTTTTTCTCCATGATGGAAATTCATAAATCCTCATTTATTTCTCCTTCATTTCTTTTCATGTGGAAACACTTAAAGCCAAAAGAAAGTGGTTTTTTTTTTTAATAAAAAAATAAAAATCCCATAGTGAATGAGTGTTTTGAGGTCCTACTGGCGTACATTTCCTGAACGGAATTTAATTGAAGTCTTATGAGATACTACTAAATTAAATAAATTCTGGTTAAGATGTTTGTTCACAAGGCTGCAATAATTGGTACTCTTTCTTTTAAGAGATACAACGCATTTGGAGATTGAGCCTTTCACGCTTCTTGGTGTCTGTGCTGGGCTGATTCCATATCCTCACCACAACCAGTCCCCAAGAAACACTTATCAGTGTGCCATGGGGAAACAAGCAATGGGTAAGACATTTTTATTCCCTTTTGGAGTGTTTTGTAGTTTTTGAAGCTATGTGGCAAAAGTGACAAAACAGAGAAATTATTTCTTGCCTAGTTCACATAAAACCTTTGCTAGGAGGAGGAAAAGAGAACTTCCTTATCTTTGAGGAAGCAAGGATTTACCTCTGAAAGTTGAAAAAATTAAAAGGAAAAAAATACCAGTCAGTTTTACTTAATGGAGACAGTATCTGCAGGTCTTAATGCTTAAAAGAAGAATTGGAGAAACTGCATCTCTCTTGGCTTTTTTGTTGGGGTGTTGCCTTTTTTTTTTTTTTTTTTTTTGATAATTGTCAGGACTTTCACGTTTTCAGCATAGCTGCAGGATTGGCAGAATTGGGGTTTTTCTCTTTATGCTGTGATTTGCTATGAGTTTCCAGACAAAAAGAGTTAAAAAGTGTTCTCACAAAGAGAGATGGAGCACGAAGAGAGGAGAGTTTCCCTGAATAGTTGAATAGGTGCACTAAACATAAACGAATAAATAGTTAGATTGATATTATAGAGAAAAAGAGGAATCAAAATGTGCAAGAAAGAGTGCTTAGTTACTTGAACACTTCCTGCAGCAGTAGTTTATATTTTGGGCTTTTTCTGTTTTGGATGATGAGGGCAAGTAATGGCCTCTCAGCAAAATGACTGAAACAAAATTAGTTTCCTTAATCACTTAATAATTCTCTTTACAAATGTGATAGCTGGTCATTAAAAAACAGCCATTTCGTCAATTTGCTGTTATGGGTAATTGACACTAGGTAAGTTCTAATCCTTCCTTTAACACACAGCTAAACTAGCATTAAAGCATACAAGTCATATGGCCCATGATCAAGCCAGAGTGAACCCCAAGGAGAACCTGACAAGTAGTACATCAATTCAGACAGCTGTATTCAGTTTTGTGCTGTACATGCCAGTTTTATGTCTTGTATTGATGGCTTGCTCACAAGTTGAGAGCTACAGTAGAACAACTCTGTGTCATAAAAAAACCTACCACTTCTGTTAGATTTACTAAACCGTTTGTTTTGTGCTGTGTGTTCAAAACTGAAACACTGCACGTTTTGTGAGAGTTATCCAGCAGAATTAATGGCAAAATAACTGCCTTGTGCTGAACTGTCATGTTCAGCGCATCAAAATAGCATAAAATAGCAACAGATGCATGTCCTGCCTTTAATTTAAAAAAAAAAGGGGGGGGGGGACGACGATGCAATCTTTTTCCTTACAGTTCTCCCCCATCCCATTATCTTTCCCCCACCCCCGAGTCTCTATTTTATGACTATTAGTCTCAGAAGGTTTGGTTAGTTACCACACACAGTTAAGCAGGATCAGTGTGTACAGAAAGCCAATTCAGTATCTGTGGAGTTCTTTTGTAGTTTTCTGTGTGAAGGTTTTTTTCCCGTTTTGTTTTGAGTGTCATTTGCAATTCATTGTCTGTGTTTTCTGAGGTTGGTGTATTCAGCTGCTTTGACCCTAGGTCTTGCACATTTAGCTCCTTGGATACAATCCTCTGACGTTCCTGCTGACGCTAGGAACACAAAAGCCATTGAATATCTTGAGCAATAAAAAAAGCCTTTGTTTCGGTTTGTTATGACAAAACACCTGACTCAAAGAATAAGCAGCTAGATAAAAGTACATTTTTAAAGTCGGCACATGACCTGAGCTATATTTTGCTCTGCCTGAAGTATCTGCAAACACCTGAAGCTTTTTGTAATAACTGCTTAAAAAAAGCCATCGTAAGTGGCAATATGTAGGGGCAGAAAAATTTTTTCTCTACGGTCATTGATCAAATGAGACCTAGCAGATATTCCTGAAACATTACACATACCTTTTTCTGCTTGTATTTATGAAGAGATGTGATGCAGTGCTTCAAACCCCCACTTTTAAGCAACCGTCCACTCTCCTTGCTTTCTTTCCCCATCCTGAAATTGCAGAGTAGCTCCTGGTCCAACATTGCCGTGTGGAAAAAAAAAATCTCATGTCCAAGTCCACTGTGTCACATCCTCAGCTGTCAAAACCTGGGGGCATGGAGGGATCCCTGGGGCTCAGGCTGGGAAAGAAGAACCTTGTGCTACTCACACTCTGACCGTGTCACGGGGCTGTGCCAGCAGCTTTGGACAGTCTTTGCTCTTTTTTAAGCAACGTCAAGCTAGGGAAAGGTGTGAAAGCACAAGTAAATGGAGGGTGGACATCAGAGCTTGCAGTAGGGTCTGTAATCCAGTATCCCTGACAAGTGCTAGGTATTAAAATATTAGTGTTTCTGCAAGATAACATCAAATGTCCTAAAAAATACCTCTTTTTCATGGGCAGAATGAGTCATCTTGTTGGAGGACTACGGCTGCGCTTAGTGAGCAAGCTGGATTTCAGTGAAATGAAATTGAAATTAAATCCCTCTGTTTTGGCATAGATAATTTACCATATGTTGCAGGTTGAACTGTAAGACTGAGGGGAAGTTATGATTAGGTGGCAAATACAACAGCAGCTGCAAGGACCTCAGCTGAATGTTGACATTTCAGTGCAAAGTTAGCAGTTGTAGCTTAAAATCTGAGAAGTATTTAAGATTAAAATACAAGTCTGTACTGTTTACATTCCATGTGTTGCTAAAATAATGTTTAAGAGGATCAAAGGCTCCTAAAATTAGAGAAATAATTTTAAATGGAGCTGTTTGATTACATTAAGACATAGAATATCAGTCAGTTTTACACACTGTACCTCTGTGACTGTGAAAAGGCCTAATGTAAGAAATGAAAACATACACATTTTCCTGCCAGTAATCCACCATATTGCACATGCACATGCGCATCTGTGAAAGCAGCAGTGTGGGTACACAAAGCAAGCTGTACGCTCTCACAGCCCAACTGTGCACTGCAGTTTCAACCCAAATGTCATAACACAAGTCTTGAGTAAGGAAAGGAGGGTTTGAGTGTTAATTATTACTTTAATCTGTGAAAGAGCAGAAAGTATTTGAGGGAAGGGTGGTAGTTGGGCAAGAGCTTTGTTGCAGAGGTTAATGTTGAAGCAACTTCTTTGATATTACAAAAAAGCCCTCTTTCTGTATCATGGACATTCCGCTTTGCTTCTGTGCAGTAGCAAAGCCCTTGATACACTTCTTTGCCTTGTGCTCTAACCAGCTGAATGTGTTAAAATTGAGTTGAGAAGACAAATGTGCTTCAAGGAACCAAGTGCTGGGGGTTGGTGGTTTTTGATACTTGTGAAAGGCTTGTCGGTGGGCTCAGAACTAAAGTGCTCCCAAATTTTGTGTGGCTAGCCTATTGACAGAGAATTGAAACAAACGTCAAAGCAAAACTGGCTATTGCTGGTCATCACAGCTGGACCTGGGTGCTTTGTGGCCAGGGCTCAGTTCTGCCCCGGCTCTTTGAGGAGCAGCGTTTGTGCTCTGCAACAGAGTCTTTTTTTGCCAGCTCTTCTCTCCCTGGTAGCAGGCACAGAAGTGCTGAGACAGAAATGAGCCAGAGTGCTTCCCCCAGTTTACCCGTAATCTTTTTAACTGTCTTCTCAGCCTTTCTGCAGTGAAAAGAATAGTTCAAATGCTGAACATCCAGATCACTTTATACACGTACTGTGAAAATCTCTCTGAGCCGCATTGGAGCCACCTCCACAAGGATCAGTGCAGCCCTTAAAAACTGCACTCCTTTCTCTGTTGGTTTGTACTCATACAGAAGGACAGAATAGTAGAAAATCCACGGTGAAATTGGGGAAAATACAGAAGTACAGCAGTTCTTTTCTTGGCATGTGCAATAATAGCCCTTTTGGCTCATATCTTAAGTAGATTGATTGCTGTATCCTTGTTAATTTTGGTTGTACAGTTTAATGTTGCTGTAAGTAATACACCAGAGAATTGGATAAACGCTTATTTTAGCTGGCTGTTTGTTCTGGTGAGTTCTCAAAACTTTCTGCGTCAGAATAACAATATCCCATTTATGCTAAATATCAATAGATGGCATTTTTATAGTGATTACTTCACACTGAAGAATGATCAAATGGTACTTTAAAAGAAAAAAACCCAACTTGTCAGGTAATGGAAAAAAGGAAGGAATGCACACGTGCATTCACAATATGCCAAGTGCTGAAAAAAGCAAGAAAATGATCTTTGTTGTATCCAGGTCAACCTTGTGTGTTTTGCTTTAAACAAGGCTAATTACCAATGAAAAAAATTGGTTCTTGCTGTTGGGATAATTATAAATGTGGGTCATTGTGAGCAGGGTTTGTTATGGTGAAGTTTAATTATACTTTACTTTTGCTTGGCTGTTTGGCTGAAGCAAACAAGGGCTCTGTTCTTTCAGAGAGAAAACAGAAATAAAGCTAGTGACTTCCTTTATTTCAACGCCCACACAGAGGTCTCGTCCCAACACACCAGTCCTCAGAAGAAGAGAGCTGCTGCTTAATTTTAAATAAGCAGATTGTGGTTTAAGGCTGTGGTTTGTTAGACCAGTCTAGAGAAGACATTATTTGTATAACCTTTAAATCATAACAATTAGGACAAAAATTGCTGATGTACGGCATGCTTTTTTGGCTAATTTATTTCACTTGTGCTCTTGAATCATTTTCTAGCCAGTTTCTTTCCTGCTAGGGTATCCATCATTGATATATATGTATACATTTTCCATTTGATATGATACAGCATTCAGCTCCTGAAGAATTGCCTGAATACAGTTTATTATTGAAGCTCAAAATCTCAGTAATGTCAGTTGCTCATGGCTCCTGGTCTCATACAAACTGTAACAGTTCCATTAGGCTTATCTGAACCTCCGATAAAAATAGCAACTTTGAAATATGTGAAGAGAGAATTTCTGAGAGAGAAATAATTTTCATTACCTGAAATACATAAAATTGTAATCTGTAATCCTTGATATATCGAGGACTTCCACAGATTGTTACTGGGTTATAAAGGAGAAGCTTAGCTATGATCAGGTGCTCCAGACTTCATTGCATCTTAGCATCCTTAACCAGTGAAACCATAGCAGGTACAGCATATATGCATCTCAGAAGAGAAAGAAGTTGCAAGCATTACAAAAGTGAAAGTTGGCGTGGCATAGTCAGGAGAAGATTTCTCTCAACAACAGGAAAATGTACCTATCCATTAAACTTTTGGGATGAGCTCTAAAGCAGGCAGCCTATGCTGAAAGCACACAGATTATTCATTCTAGGTGCAGGGGGGAAAAAATGGTCTAAATCTCTAAGTTTTGAATTTGGAAGTAGATTTTCCTAGCTGTATAGTGGGGAAAAACAGTTTGTTTATCAAAGTACAATGAAAACGATGTCTAATACTTTAGGCTCAGGGAATACCAGAAGTAGTAGGGCCTTCAGATGGTGGGCCTCATGGGGAGGGTCTTCATTGTTGATGAATCCAGGCCCTACCAGCTTGCGTCTTACTGGAGACAGAAATTACTGCTCAGGAATGATTAATTTCCTTCTCCAAGAAAAAGACAGAAAAGCAACTGCTTAAAAGCAAGAGACAAGTAAAACCTGTCAACTCTGCCAAATCTTCCTTGATGTTTAAAAATGCTGTGCCTGTGGCTTCAAATCCACTTTCTAGAACCAAGGAAAGTCCAGGCATGCAAGAGCCAATTATAACAGTTTATTTTCTGGCAGTATCTATTGAGCTTATCTCCCCGTTCTTGTCCCTGGGAAGGGTAGACCTGTGGTAGTTTAGGAGAGAGATCTTAGTGCCAAGGACAGGATAGATCATTGGAACTACCCATGATGCTGCCTGGTTTTAGATTTTTTATTTTCTAGGCATTTTATTTAAATGGAGGCATTTGGAAATTGCAGATGGATGCATATAAAACATGAAGCCTCCCCTAAGAGCAGATCTGTGTTCAGCTGTACTATATTCTGGCTATGTGAAGTCTTCATTATATACTGGCTGCTTTGACCTTTCCTTGAAAGCAACCAGCCTCTGAAATTGCAGGAGAAAATGGAAAGGTCTTGAAAGACTTACCTCCTAACCACAAGTACTGCAGAATATTTAGTACTTAAAATTTTAAAACTTTAACTTTTCAGACTATAATTTCTTAATTGCTTAGAGACATAGCATAGTCCTGGTACAGCAAACTCTAATAACATATGATTGCCTTAACTTTTGTTCTGCTACACAACAGTTTATGTTTCCCTGCTGGGTGTTAATTATTTTTTCCTCAGATTTCAGAAGACACTTTGGCAGTCTGATGGGACAGGGCCAAAAATTTCAGTCTCAAGCTGGGAGGTCTATACAAAGGACTGATTTCTGAACCGTAAATTTAAAATTAATTTCATGTAAAAAGACAAATATATTGTGCGTGAACTTCTACTGTAGTCGTTCTAGCAATGATGCCTCTAATTTCAGAAAGTAAATCAGTCTTGGCTACTGCTAACTGTATGCTTTGTTCATGCTTTGTGACATTCTAACACAGGCTGCTGTTGAACTAATTATTGCCCAGAAAAAGGAAGGAAATATGATGTGGAAGACGCAGAGTTTGATTCACAGTTCCTCTTGAACTCAATGGGAGTCTTTCTGTTGAGTCTCATGAAATTTTGGATCAGGTCTACGGAACACAAGTTCAGCGTTCTAAAAAAGAATGATGGCTTTTAGAACAGTAAAAGCAAACTTCATACTTGCACTGTAATTCGGTGTCGTGATTAAAAAAGAAATCTTATTTGCATCCAGTCACATAGCACCTCACTGATTTCTCTTGTTACTGTTCTTTTTGTCTTGATGCTTAGGTGTTCCCTGTTTAAGAAAAAATAAATAATTATTTCTGGAAAAAAATTAAGAAGCCACTTACATCTTTATTTAGATACAATAATGTAAAGTTGGTTTTGTTTTGTCTCATGATTTTTTGCCCTTCTTTTCTCGAAGAATTTCTATTATTAGATGAAATTCCTCATTTTGTGGTTTTAGTTCATTTGCATTTTGGTAATTTTTTAGCAGAAACATTTCTAGGAAACTCACTAATGTTCACACACTTTTGTTTTTCTTTTACATACAGGTACTATTGGATACAATCAAAGAAACAGGATAGATACTCTTATGTATCTTCTAGCCTATCCACAAAAGCCAATGGTAAAAACAAAAACAATTGAACTGATAGATTTTGAAAAACTGCCTGCTGGACAGAATGCCACAGTCGCTGTGATGAGCTACAGTGGTTATGATATTGAAGATGCTCTTGTCTTAAACAAGGCCTCTTTGGACAGAGGTAAGAACCATCAATTCTTTACCACTTCTCTAGTGCGTGTTCTAATACACGTTTTAATAAACTTGTCTCATGGTGTTATCCTGTAATAACTTTAATTGCAGTTATGAACAGTACATCTCCAATTAAGAAATTGAATTCCAAAACTGCTTTGAATGGTTTTGTTTGGTTTTTTTATGAATAGTGATTGTAATTCTATGCTTGCAATAGTGGAGTGAAGTTGCCAACATGTGAATAAACTTCCGAGTATGGATATTGTAAGAAAAAATGGCTATCTTTTGACCTCAAATAAAAAAGTGTAAATGGTCCCTTTTTGAAAATGTTTACTTTACAAAAAATGCGTAAGGTATTAGATAATCTGTTCTGTTGGGCTTGCTTTTTAAATGGTTACCTGAACCTTTGTTCATTACTAACAGAGGGGTCTCATTAATTTTACCAGTAACAAAAGCAATAGATGAAATAAGACTTCTGAATGTATTTGGGGAAGGAATGGAACACGTGGTACTTTGTGTCATTGTGAACTTGATGCTCTGAGGGAGCAATAGCAGTATTGCCTACTTTCTGAGGCAAAATAATAGTATTGTCTAAAGCAAAATAATTTCGTGTTTACTCAGGGATAAACTAATGACCCGCTTCCTTAAAAAAAAATGAAATCTATGCAGTGCGGTGCATTTTCAGTAAAAGTACATAAAAACCAAATAGAAAGTAACTAAGTGAAACCTATGTTTGTGGCAGTGTGGCCTGTCTCACTCTCTCCACAATTCTTCAGCAGTTTATGTTAATGCTGCTGGGGGTTGGAGAGAAAACTGCCTGAAAACTTAGTCTCTCTTCTCTCTCTTTTCTAAATAAATTCCCTTGAGAGAAGACATAGTGCAGTGTGATCAGATTGGTTTTAGTTTCGGGTGGCCAAAATCAGATTCTTCCATGACTTTATTTCTCCCCCCCTTCCTCCTAGTTGCTAGGCAGCAATAATAGTATTCCTAGACATGTATCTTTGGCATTAATGTCTGCCGCGTTTAATTTATGCCTCCTTTTCTAAAACAACAACAGGCATGATTTAAAACTGAATGTTTTCTTTTCTGGTAGACTGGTAACATTTACAGGGAGAGCTGTGGTGCTTGTCAGGAGTTACTTGACATAATCTAAAGATATAGATGTACTGTCTGTGGCTGTAACCATCTTTCAAATGAACTAAAATAACGTAGGATTATTAGAAAGCCTTGCCCTTGGCTGTCTGTAATTCTAAATGTGATGCAAGTGTTCAGTATTGTGGCTATTTGCTGTACTTGGAGAGAAATTCCAGAGATGCTACTTTTCTCATCTAAAACCCAAACCAAGCCTATTTTATAACAATATATGTAATACAGGATTCTTTCAGCTGGGACAAAAAGTGAGTAATGGGGTGATTATATGAAACACTCAATTGGTACTTTCCTGGTAGGCTAGCTTGTGTCAACCACAAACATCAGTAAAAGTTCAGGTTTCTTAGAACTCCTGAAAGGAAGAGGTGCTGTTCTCGTCCTGTTACAGTCTCTTCTCCTATGATATGTCTCCATGTGGACCATCAAAGGTAAGAGATATGATGCGTGCGTGTGTATGCAGAGGTATAGAAGGAGATTTGCACAACTTCAGAATTGGACCATAGTCAAGGTCTAAAAAAAGTGGCATGCATGATCTGATTTTTAAATTGTGAGCCTCTAGGTATCCACGTACAATGTTAGGCATGTTCAAGACAATTAATAATCTAACTAATAAAAAAATTTTTATATTCTGTAGCTCAGCAGGTGGATTGGCATTCTTGTTTTATTCTAATAATATGTTATAAAGAATCTTTGAACTCCTAGGCAAATGAGTTTGTGTTACATTTTAGGTTTTGGAAGGTGTCTTGTATATAAGAATGCCAAATGTACACTGAAACGTTACACAAACCAGACATTTGATAAAGTTATGGGTCCGATGTTGGATGCAGCTACCCGTAAACCAATCTGGCGCCATGAAATTTTAGATGCTGATGGTATCTGCTCTCCAGGTATGTCAAACTACATGTTCATAATCTAAAGTAGAAATTAATGTTCTGTTAATAGTTCTTGTGCACCTTGTTTTATACTTGGTGCAATTTTTTTTTCTTGAAGGTGACAGTACTGTAATGGAAAATTAAAAAATGTTAGTTTCTGAAAGCAGTGTGGTACCAGTTATTGGGGTGGTTTTTTGTACATGAGAAAGAGGGAGCTTTATATTTAAGCAGACAAGTGAGTTTTGAACAATGTGAACCTATTGACGCATTAGAACTTGTATTCTTCTTATATCCCGGAACTGGCAAACTTTGAACACTGTCGTTTTTAACTGTTTGTCTCTCACATGTTCTGTCATTGTTGTTTTTTAATGATAGACTCGTTATTATTTTGATTGCATACGTCAAAGTCTCCTAGCACGGTATCAGTTAATGCAGTTGTTTGAGGAAATAAAACCTTGTGTTTTTAACACTTTAGAAATATGTTTGGAGAGATAAGAAAATAAATGCAACTACATTTACTTATGAGGATAGGTGTATAACTTTGCAGTGGAAATAAATTTGAGAAAGAATCCTCCCCATAGTGTCATCCTTCAGTTAGGAAACAGCTTAATAGATCTGCTGAGATCTAATAAGAAAGGTGCTGTAAAAGGCACTAAACTTCATTCCATTATAGCAACACAATTGGATCACTTTTGCTGTTTAACACATCACAATGGAGCTTTCAAAGTTAATTAAAAAAAGAGGCAAGAATCTTCTGAAGTATTAGGATAGATAGGACTGAAGCAGAGTGCAGACTGAGGCTGTTCTCAGCGTGTAGGTAAAACCCTCTTTGAAATAGTTCATTTGGACAGAAAGGAGACATAGGCTGAAGTTCAGTGCAATTTTGTGGAGGAGGTGGGAGGCAGGTACTTGATGTGCATTAGTGTCATTAGGCATGTTACTGGTCTGGTGTTCTATGTGAAGAGCAGGATAAAGGAATGGAGGGGAAAATAGCTGATGTATAAGACCAGAAGCGATAGGAAAAAGTAATTGCAAAGAGAGGCTGAAAGTAGTCTTGAACAACTAACTCATTGTGGAACTGATGTGATGTCCCAAATTTAGGTGTGAATTTCTAAAATTTGACAGTTAACAGTGTTACTTGTTAATTTTCTCCATACTTGTGGCAGATGACTTCAGATACTTTTGTGTATTCTTTAGACCCAGGGTGTGTTCAATAGCTATTCTCATACAGCACCCAGCATGCAAGCTGTTCTGTTTTGGTTTACAAAAAGAAAAAAGCTAGTTTAATGATTCCTTTATCATGCAATATTTAATAAAATAACATGGCATACTTCCTGAACATGTTCCTCCCAGTTTGTCTTCCAGCTTACCTTTTTTTAAAGCTTAAAATGTGTTTCTAACATAGGTAGCCAGATATGTTTTCATGGTGCTTTTTTTTTTTCTTGTTCTTTGTAGGTGAAAAAGTAGAAAATAAGCAAGTCCTTGTGAACAAATCTATGCCAACTGTAACCCAGACACCTCTGGAAGGAAGCAGTATGCCTCAGCAGCCACAGTACAAAGATGTGCCAGTAACGTATGTTGCATCATAACTTTATAGTTGGGGAAGGTACATTGAAGAAAGTATCTGAGAAAATAGTCAATTCTAGAAAATTCAAAGGAATAAACTTCCCTGTGCAAATTAGAACTAGATCTCTAGGTCTTGACTTTTTTTTTTTTATTTTTGAGAGCTTAGGTTATTTTCAGAAGTGCCTAGCCACTTAATCACTAATAAGTTAGAGTCTGACACCTGAAAGGCTGGAATTCCAAAGGGAGGGATGAAGAGAGGCAGAATTAGCTTTGCTACGCTTCTGTGTTTCATAACCAATAGAAAGCTCTAGGCTTACTCTGACAAGATAGTAATAAAGAACTAAGGCAACAGTGTCATTATCAAGAGGAAGGAAGTAATCCTGCCAGGGAAAGACATGGATCCAGGGCTCTGAGTTTAGATGTCACAGTTTGACCATATCTGCTACCTGAACAACAAGACAAAACAAGGTATTAAAATCTGCTGTACCCTCATTCTGCAGTATACAGAAAAAAGCTGATACCAGAATGATTTCCTTTTCCTTTCTGCTCTGTCATGCCTACCTTATTTTTCTTTTTTTTTTTTCTTTACTTCCAAAATCTCTGCATCTAGAGTTCATCTCTTTCTGTACCTCATACTATGTTCTGCCCCTGATTCACTTCCATACCCGCGCCTGATGCGTAGTTTTTCTCAGGATAGTATGCCTTAATTTTGTTCTTAAATTCTCATGTTATATTCCTTAAACTCCCTTCTTCAACTATAAGTCTCTATTTGGCTTTTGTTTGTTAACTGAAGATCCAGAAATTTGCAATATACTAGGAAGCTTTTTTCCGTCAAGAAGAGCCCACGTGACAAAATACCCACCTTGTTCTTTACAAGTTCATCTTCATTCTCTCTTTGTTTGTATTGTATCTCTTAAGCCTTTTCTCTTCCAGAAACATACCATACTCTGGAACTTTGTATGTATATATATAACCTTTGCTCCATTGACCTTCCGTATAGAAGTTCCATGAAGACTACAGTTTAGCCAGAAGCTTATCAATACACAGATACTTGTTTGTAACTTGTGTTTGGTTCATAGACATAAAACTCATGTTTTGTCTTCTTGTACTAGCTACAAAGGTGCAACTGATTCTTACATTGAAAAAGTAATGATTTCATCAAATGCAGAGGATGCTTTCTTGATCAAAATGTTGTTGAGGCAAACAAGACGTCCAGAAATTGGAGATAAATTTAGCAGTCGTCACGGGCAGAAAGGTAAGCCACACATTTAATAAAAATAAATGCATGTTGGGTATGCCTGTTATACATACATAATATCATCATGCATGTTTCCATTGCTTGATTCAGATCTTTTATGAATGCGGTGCTAGAAGACCATATACCTTTTTTTAGTTAAGTTGACCTAATTTAGCAATGATATTTCTGGAACTGAGAAGGGGAACTGGCAAACACAACTCTGTGTTGACTTACGAATCTGGAAAATACAGTAGCTGCCTATTTTAGACAAGACAGGGTTTTGAGGAGTTTGTTGTTCTTGTGTTGTTTGTTTTTTTTTAACTAGTCTGAATTTGGTTTTAGGTGATGGGTTTGTCAATGGGTTATTAAAAGAGAGATTGGAGGAAAAACTGAAAGGACCTATTCTGAATGGACAGAAAAGACCAAAGATGGAATGGATGTCTGCAAGTCATCTCTGCAGATATACTGTTCTAAAGACAAGACTGCAGATAGATAGCTCAGAGCCATGGTGTAAAAAGGAAGCAAATCAGGAATGCAACTAGGAGTGCACCAGCACAGACCAGAAAGAAGGGGAAAGTGTTTTTAAAAATACGTCTGGGACATCTCTGGATCTTCAAACTCAGATTTCAAAATGGGTACCTACTAGGAGGCTGCTTGGTGGCATGTAGCTCTCTAGTGTTAACGTTGTAAAACAAAAATCAGGAGCCTGATTCCATATCTGTTGAAAAAAGCAGTGGATACCCTTTGACCTTAATGGCAAAAAATCCTGTGACTCAGAACATCCTCTCTGAATCTCAAAGTGCTGGGAAGTGTGGGAGGGGCATTAAGAAAGAAGTGCCTGAAAACAGTCTGACGGAAACTGACTTAAAAAGCATGTCTTGATCCCACTGGTCTCAATGTGGGACAGGTTTTGACATGGTTTCATCTATATGTACACTTGGAAAATCTAGATTTTTTGGTACTTTCAGCATTACCTTTCTGTCCTACTGTATGTGCTGTGCTAAACCTATTACCCAAATCTTGTAATCTTGTTACATTTTTAGGTCTTATTTTGGTTTGAGAACATTGCTTGGTCTCTTGACAGATGTGATGGGGAGGCAAAGAGGTTGATATTACCAAATCCTTTCCGTTGCAGCACATACACTCCTTTCCTGTTACTGTGCAAATGTGTTACTGTCTTAATAACTACTGGACCAAAAAAAAAATCCTTACTTCCGTGCTTTGATTTTTGAGGACATGGAACCAGCCTCTTACACATGGTAACACAAGTATCTGCTAGAGTCTGTGTGGAGGGTAGAGGGAGGGAACTTGGGGAAATAACAGAGGGTGCTGTTTAGATTTAAAACATTAATTCTTAAAACTAGTTGTAGTCAATTAACTTTGCAGTAATACATCAAATTATGGTACTAGCTAAGGGACGTTGTCTTGCAAACAAACTGGCCTTTTGTGAGCAGCATTCTCTTTGTCAGAAGACACATGGAAGAGAGAGTGCTTTTTGTTAGGAGGAGCTCCCTGAAAGCTTCCCTTTCAGCAGTTTTGTGACACAGTCCCACCCTACTCCAAGCATCATAGAATCATAGAATCATCTAGGTTGGAAGGGACCTTTAAGATCATTGTGGGTTTGACCTTGTTGTGCATATTCACATCCTGTATTCTTGGAGCAGAACCAGAGAACTCTGTGGGCAGATATGCCCTGGAGTTAATCAGCAGAGAGCTGGTGCTTGCGCAACACCCATGTATAGATCTGAGCTAGTGAAAAGAGAGGAAACAGCAATAAATGTCACCAGTACCCAGGCAATATCCAGCTCTAGAGCTCTTTTAAACGAAGCTTAAACAGAATCATCTCCAGCATATTCAGTGCCTGCGTGATTTGAAGAGGTATGAAGAGCGGTTGCTTACAGATGGACCCCAGGCACACGAAGTCATTTTTATAATGTTCCGTGCCACTATTTACTTCTTTGCTCATGTGTGTAACCTGAAGTCAAACTTAAGGTCATTTATGACTTTCTGGGGCTATGGAAGTACATATGCATCAGTGGCAATGAGGTGGCCAGGTGTAACTGAAGTGAAAGACTGCACCCTTGTTGTGAGATGCAGGGCTAGCCACAGTAATCCTCATTTCTGTAGTCTCCATGTTTTGTGATCAGAACATCTACCTAGAGTAAACCTATCAATCAAAAGAGGTAAAGGGGGTACAAAAGGCAGTAGTTGATCATAATGTCAGCTGTTACCAGATGTTGCCTCAGGTTCTTTGTGTGTGTTTTCTATGGAGTACAGTCAATGCAGGTACTCTCAGTTCATCCAGCTCTCTCGAAGATCACCCTTACTTCCACAATATCTTTCCATAGACCCATAAAACTGGTTCTTGAAATTCTGTATTCTAAAGAAATCCTTCCATTGTTTCTGCTGTCATTAAGAAATAGAAATTCTTCTGATAAGCATTGAAACATTTTTCCTGATTGTATTTTCAAGATGGTTTTTAATCTAAAAATAGGAAGCGATTCTTACTGAGTCCCCAAGTGATTTGGAAACCAGTACCTATTGAAGACTTCAAAAGAGTAAAGCAGCAGCAGTATGTTCTTGACTGTCCTTTTAAAATCCAGTCTAGTTCTTGCACTACAGCCATATGGGATAGTTTCAGTAAGTAAGAGGGTCGATCATTAGTTCAGAGGCAAACAGAAGGAGTTGAGCAGTTGGAATGGTTCAACTGCCCCATTCCTTCCTTCTCTCCAGGAAGATCCTCCTTCAGGAAGATTTTGTGTAGAGTCGCTTTGAAAAATATTTTTTTAATCTCATACACAATGAAAACATGCAGTACTTTTAAGTCTATGGCCACTTTTAGAGCAAAGCCCATTCATATATTTTGAGCTTCGTCTAATTAGTCCTTTCTCCTTACAAGTGGCATGTAGCATTTTAGCTGCAAGTTATTAGATAACAATACAATCAGTACTGTGCATGACAAGTTTTCTTACTAGAATTAAAAAAAAATCACCTACAAATTACATTAAAGAAGCTACTTGGTTAATAATGAAAAATATTTTGGGGCATTTGCATGAAAAATTTAAGCAGGTAAGATTTTTTTCCTAGCTTGGGCTATTGATGTGCACCTATTGAAATAGTTGAACAGGATTAAATGGAACTGATTTTCATACCTCTCCTAAAATCAAGAAAAAGGGTGTTCCACAAATCTAGAACCATCAGAGAAAAAAAAGGTGGAAGCGGAAGAATGACAGAAGGAAACAGAATTGTGTCAGACAGGGTGCAACATGGATTTAGGGAGCAGAGGGCCTTCCATACCACTGATTGCACCTAAGGCATCTCACGATCTAGAGCAAGCTCATTTTAGAGGTCTTGAAAGACAGACACTTCATGAGTATTTTTGCTGCTCATGAAACCCTGGAATTCATGGTCAAATGGAGAAAAAACTAATATGCACTGTATTGGAATCTGGTGGTAGTTTCTTTAATATCCCAAAAGCCATAGAAAGATAGTAATATTTTTTTCCAAAGTAAAATACCTGTGGAAATCCCATGGTAATGAAAAACAACATCCTAAATGCTGTAGGGAACTTTGAGGGCACCCATAATTATGCCTGGCATTGCATCAGGTTAGAATGACTGATGCCCTATGTATCTGTGCTTTGGACCTATAGTAATAACAGGCCAAACCCATCAATTATTCAGAAGAGCAAATGTCCCTTTCAGCTTGGTTTTGGAGATATGAGTGGGAACATGACAACAGTTGTTAAGAGTTTGCAGGCATGTGCTTTTTAGGTGTCCAGTACATCAATTTGTAGTAATCTCTTGTGATTGAGGAGTGTTCATATTCTAAATTATTACATCCTACTAGGATATATATCCTTCCTGGTAGCAGACCTCTCAGTTCACTGGCGTGTAGTACGTTATGGGAAAGGATGTTACAATAAATGGGAGAATGGAAAAACGTGCTTAGTGGAGAAGATACGCATGTTAGATATCAAGAAAAAAAAATACTGACAAGAACAGTGGAGTTTACAGTTTTGCAACTCCAGTATACGGTAAAAAAACAGATACTGACATTAATCTTAGATTACAGGCAATGATAGAACTGGAGATAAAGCGTGAGAAGGAAAGGGAAGATCTCCTTTGCTAGCTGTTTAAAAATACAGCTAGTATCATCCTTCTCTGACATCAAATCGGGGAAGGATCAGTTGTAACAGAAGAATATAGACAATTGTGAAACAGAAATCATAATATTAAGTTTAACATTTTCCATTGAGACAATTTTTAATTAGCCCTGAATTTGTTCTCTCATCCTCGTCTGAATGCAGGCGATTACCACTCCAAGTTTAATTTGTGAGTGTTAGCTTTAAACCCATCATAGGGCCATTTAAACCTATGATGAGCTTAAATTAACAAGTACCTTGATTCAGTGAGAAGGAGTGAAAGCATGTTTCTCTCCTTTTTGTGTTATCAATCTTTTCTGTGAAGTATTTTTATTTTCTAGAAGGAATGTATGAAGATAAGATTTGATTTCACGGAATTGTAGTAGTAGTTTTAAAATAATTAAAAATATGTGTAAAATAAGAGCTTGCATGAACCACATTTCTCATGTTGTTTTCACAGGCTTTTTCCTGTATTCCAAATTGAATTGTATTCCAAAGTTATACTTAGTTTTGCACCAGAAAGAAGCGGAGTAACAGAATTGGAATGTGTTGTATATGACAGATTAAATCTCACAAACCAGCTTTAGCGTTTAGTTACAGAAGAGCCTTTCATTAAATATGTAGGTGGAGTTTGTAGGCCTCTATAATAATACAGATCTATGCTGCTGCCTCTGTATTTGCTACCTTCTTTGTGTCCTCACACATGTCAACACTGTATTGGCAAGGGTCACCACTTCTGGCCTGTCCACCATACCCTCTTTTCATTCAAGTCCATGTTTTAAGTACACTTCTTCCAAACTGCCTGTAAAAGCTCTCCTTTCCTTCAAGACCTGTCAACAAAGAAGTGTATGAGAAGGGAAGAAAAAAAATGAGACCATCTCATTGTGTTGAGAAACGCACCAGCAAATATTTTGCTCTATCTCAATATTCATCTTCAAATTGGATGTTGCAGTAAGATCTTTGGGAGTGGGACCGTCACTTTAGTCTATAAGCCCTTAACCTTCTAATGTCTCACAAAAAAACCGTATACCTACCAGGGAGGACTTATCTTGAGCTGTAGGACTTTGTGTTAACTATATTGCATTGTATTTTTTCCAGAAGGATGAAGAAACTTTTTTTGGTTAATTATTTTGTTTTTTAATCTTGCATTCTTTAAGCAAAGTCACTTTTCAAAGCACTGAAGGCTAAAGGATTGTTAAGCTAAAGAAGCTTCATCTGAGTTCCATACAAACTAAATTATTATATTTCCAGATTTCCTCTTGCTTTGCTACAAGTCACAATGAGGAAAAAGTTGGGCTCCTTTGATGTGAAAAAAAGCAATATATCACTTCTCTGAAAGAACATTTCTCAGTCTCTCATGTGAAAAAGGATTAACACCTCCAACAAAGGTCCTGTAGATCACAGAACTAAGCAGCAATACTGAACAGTATTCCTGAGGAGTGGAAAAACTGTATTTAAGCAAGAGATTGTTTGAACTGGCAAACAGAAGCTTTTTAATAGCTGAAGATCTAAGATAAAGGATTAAACCTTTCTGAAGTATCTGCACTTAAACAACTCTAAAGACAAGGAAGCAAGTTTAAATTCATGAAAGATGGTCTTTGTTTTCCTAAATGAACCATGTTCTTTAGTGTCAAAACAAAATCCATTCACAGCATTGTCAACTACATAAACTTCATGACAATACTGCTTATCTACCAAAGTCTGACCTCGCTTGTTTTTAAAATGTTTACTAGTTTGAGCATCTGCCTTCTGCTTGCCTAACTAACTTCATAGTTGAGAACAACTTATCTTTCTTTTTTTACTGGGCACTTGTACAGTACATATAAGCAGAACATGTAAAGTAAGATGTTAATTTTAAATAGTGACTTGTGTCATATTTCCCCATGTTACAAGTCAGACTTAGTACTTTATCTCTTATAAAACATCAGTGGCTTTATAGGAATTAAATGGTTGAAGTGGCATTAAAAAGAATTTGCTGTTATCAACTGCAGGAATGCGGGATGATTAGTAGTTATTAGGCATCAGGAAAAGTAGTAATTTCTTACCTTATTTTTATCTTCAGAAGTTGAATATGAGAAAATGATGTGTCAGAATGCCATTAAAATTTCTCATACCATTTTTCTATTTATTTTTAACAGAACCGCTGCTTAGCTTGCTGTCCTAAGACAAAAATTACAGCATTTTTTATCTTAAGCAGCAAACAGGTAACCTTCTGACCTTTTCAGCAAATCCTCAACTGAACCTCTGAAATTAGGGTGATTTAGCATTTTATGGCACAGAATAAAAATCTCTAATTCTGTTTCCAAATAGTGTATCCTGAACACACATTTTATTAAGCTCTTGACTCATTCAGCCATGTGTATTTTGTAAAGTTCCTATGGTTATTGTTTTACAATAGCTGCTTCCAGAAGCATTGTAAGGGTTTCAATTAATCAGCTCTTTGTGTGCTTCAGACTATGCAAATTTATCACATCAGACCATTCAGCAGCTCATGGGAAAGCAGTGTACAAACTGTATTGTCTTCTAGCACCTCCTCTCATTTAGAGTGATGTTTTTAATAAGAAAACTAATCAAGTTTACTTATGCATTATTTATCTGTTAATTTTAATTCTGTTCTTTACCTCTTATGTCAAATGGGATGTAGCAAGTGATATGATAGATCAGTGAATGATTCAATATTGAACAAAGCTTATGTGATGCAGCACTTTTTTTCTTCTGGACTTGTTTTATGCTTAGTTAGCCAACACACTATGTAATTAGAGTTTTGAAGCAGATGTACATTTTTGTTTAACCTTAGTATTTGCAAATCTGTCACTTGTCCATGATATGTAGCACTGTGTTATAGCTGCAACTCCTCTTTATTATGTGACGTAAGCTTACTTCTCAAGAGTATTTCCAAATTCTGGCAAGTCTGGTAAATCTAAAATAGATGCCTTTCAAGTTGGTTTTAGCTCTTTTACCACCGTATCATTAGAATAAGTAAACAAGCACATTTAGTAATGCGCTGCTTTTTATCTTGCTGATAGAAACTGGTATTACTGCTGCTTCTATTCACTTAGTCTCCTTTGCTCTCTGATGTCCCTCCTGCTGGTAGTAATTAGTTTTCTATATTAGGTTGTTTTGACTTATTTGATGATTTTTTTTCATTTGGCATGTGTGTGTATAGAAGGCATCTTATCGTAGCTGGTGAAAACTTTCCCATACTGTTGTGTTTTGTCCCTGCCCCCTCCCCGCAGCCCCCCTTCCCCCTCTCTGCAGAACTGCTGTTTTACAAGTCTGTGTATGTTCGTGTTTGTCACCGACTGTAAAAGCAACCACATAAAAGATATCAGTTCTGCAAACCTGAATTTCTCCTGATTAGAAAAAGAAACTCCTAGAGGACAAAAGTACAGGGGTGAGGGGATCTTTATGCTCTGTCAGGGCCTTGGGGAGGTACATGGGAGTTGAGATGCTGTCGGGATTGATGCAGATAGCGTGTGTGAGGATGGGGGCCATCATGCATAGTCAGAGGGCTGTCATTTATTGGCTGGCATACAATAGCATTGAAAAACACTGCCTTTGGCTGTTTTATACTTGCATGTTAAACCACTGTAGATGTCTGATTTAAGTTTATTCTAATTTAAACTGTTATCCTTGCAGTGAACTGCCATGCTTATCAATCCACTTTTTTTTTTGAGGGATATCTTAAAAGAATTTATTAGTGCTTTGACTAATTTTTCACCTACACTGACATTATGAAATTGATATACAAAGTTTCTTTTCTAGAATTCAATTTGGTTTTCAATTGGAAAAAAAAATGAGATGTAGCAAGCTGCTGGATGCTTTCTTGCTCAAACATCCAAGCCTTTTGTTAGTCCACACATTAAAAAAAACCATTTTGGTTTTTTTTGTTTTGTCTGGAAAAATAATTGCAACCTTTTCTGGTGGTTAGTGTTTGATTCTGGTCCTAGATGAGAACTCCAGGGTGTATAGGTGAGAGCAGATTTAGGCACATTGCAGTGTAGCATTTAGTCTGAGATTGTATTGCTAAATTTCAAACACAGCATATAAAAATTGTGAGGGGAAGAGAAATTAATGAAACCAAATTATTTTACATGTCCTGTGTGAATACTGGGGAACAATTTTCATGTCATGTCTAAATCAGTAACAGTTAGGAAATTTGAATAACCTGTAGTAAGAGCCACTGAGCAAAGTTACCTGCTACTTTGACTGTGTCCCATTTATGAATATTGGATGGGGAGTAGTTGAGCAGCTCAGTTGTGAAATGCAGTTTATACTTGACGGGGCAACATTTGGAACTTGAGGCTGTCTTAAATCCAGCCTCTTCTTTTCTCCTTTACTGTTTTTTTTAACCAGTTGCAAGTGATGATTGCACTTAGATGGATTAATTCACTTGATCACTTTTTTGCAGCTGCTCGGCAATGCAGAACTGCTCGGCTTGCCTTTTACTGCCCTGCTGCAAACCCTGGCGCAGGGACCAGGGCTGAAAAGAGTAGCAAATTCGGGAGCTTACAGTGCAGACCTGCAAGCGTTAGTCTCTGAAGAGCTTCTGAAAGCAAGTGACTGCAAAATGAAATCAAGTTTACATTTTTAAATTAATTGCAGTTACTTGCTTTTAGAAGTAGCAGTGTATATAGAAAAGGTGTCTTTCAGCTTTTTAAACAGTTTTTTGTGAGAAAGAAGGAACTTTTTTAAAACATAGGGGAGGAAGAAGCTTCTCTCTGTCCTGTTCTCTAAATACACATGGGCGTGCTATAGATCTGTTATAAACTCAGTGACTTCTTAAAATACAGAAGCTCAGAATTGAGGTTTTATAGCTTTCTCTTTTTTCTTTTTTCTCCCTTCTGTAAAATAGAAACTTTATAAATGGCCTAGTGAGCGTCACATTGCTGGATTCTGTCTAAATATTTTGTTTTTAACTTCTAAGCTCATTATGCTGTCTTTGTGTTAACTTGTATTAAAATCTGTCAGCTATGACTGGTCTCATAACCACAGTCAGCGGACCAGAATAAGTTAATTATTTACTTGTGTCACTAGTGCTCTTCATCTAATGAAATGCACAGCTGTGTTAGATCTGCAGTTGGGTGTGTAGGTCCCATTGTTATACAAGTCAGCGGAGGGTAGAAGCCGCTATGATGGAGAGCCCTCAGTTCTTTCTGCTGTTCTGCCTTTCTGTGTCGATTTCATGGATCTTTTATCATTCACTTTCACACAAAACAAACAACACAGTGGCTGTCTGCTATGGGAACCAGCTTGGCATATAAAAGGTTTTCAGAGCCTAAAGTAATTTTAAGTTAGCTAAGATTTAATTTTTGGCTTACAGGTGCCGTGAGGTCCAGATGCAACCTAATGCTTTCTTAGAAGTAAATGTGAATAAGGCAAAATGTACGTGCCATAATACATATATAATAAAGTATTTATGTATACAATTTTAGCATAAAAAAGCGGTGCACACAAGAGATAGTGGGTTGGGTTTTTTTTCATTTTCAGCAAATGATTGCCGCTTGGCGGAGAGGGGTAGAAGGATGTTATTGATTTATCATAATAGAACAATGAAAATTAGTTTCAGTAGGTTTAAAAATTAAATACAACACCCCCCTCCTTGCCCCAAACACTCCAATTCTTTTTTTTTTTTTTTCTTTTTTCTGCTCCCTTCCCCCATACTTACCATTCTCATTCTATTAACTACTGTCCCACACACCTATCCCTGTCTTGGTTGGACAGTGCAAGAGGAGCTCCCTCCTGAGCAGACGCCAATATCCCCCTGTGAACTGGCTGGTCGGGGGATGCCTTTTTAGGGATGTAACCAGCACCCTCCGTCTTCCAGGAGCCCCCTCCGCTCCAGGACTGTTCCCAAAGCGTGCTCTGGCAGTTGCAGCAGGCTGATCTTAAATAGCTTGCAGACTTTTTCAGCTCTAAGGGCTTCTGGAAGAAATTGTCCAGCTGAAACAGTAGCTTTGGTTCAAAGGAGTATGGGATTAAGCAGCTGCATTTTAGCACCTGAATTTGAATGTTAGATCTCTTGGTCATTTATAGCTGCAGTATTTTGATCTGCAGAATTCACTGTAGAAATAGTTATAAGGGTTGGAAGGAAAATTTTGGGATGTATGATAGACTATTTTAAATGAGTTTTCACGTTTCTGTTTAATCTTTCCTAAATAGTTTTAGAGTTTTGGGGTGTTTGTTTGTTTTAGATCCAATACTGATGGAGACTGAAAAAAGCCTCCAAAACTTTTAAAGGTACAGCTTTTGTTCATGGACTGACAAAATATAAGCAGTCTGGGGAGTAAATTGTACTTTGTAATTCATCGAAAGCCATCCTTGTGCAGCAAATGAATGCTACCTGAAAAAGTCTTCAGGGTTTTTTTATTATTTTCCCCTACTTTTCTCCTCTCAGTCCCTGTCAAAGTCCTGACTTGACTTGGTTTTATTTGCAGTATTTAGCAAAGATGCATATGATAAACAAATTTCAAATAAATAATAATTTTGTATGTCCAAAGAGATACTGTAAGAGGTCTGATTTCTTCATTTTTTTGCAGGAAATGATAGCATCAGCTTTAAAAACTAGGTCTCCGTTGAGATGTTCCAGTCTGACTGGTCAGAAGTTTTTGGGTGCCTCTGAAAACTGTATCCAAAGCTTTCTTCCCTAATTTGCTAACTCACAAATCACTGGGACCATTATGTAAGGGTATGCTAATTTTGCCAGTCCTGTCACAAGGGCTCTCTTCTAGTCTGCAGGTTGTGAGCACTGGTCATGGTAATGAATCCGGGTAGAAAGTGATCCATGAGAAAGAGAGGAGGAGGAAAACACTAAAGAAAATCTGGTGATGAGCGTCAGCCCTGCTGGTGGTTTGCTGTTTGTGAATTGAAATGTTTTCTTTTCTGCAGGGGTGTGTGGACTGATTGTTCCTCAGGAAGACATGCCATTTTGTGATACAGGAATCTGTCCAGATATCATAATGAACCCTCATGGCTTCCCATCGCGTATGACGGTTAGTAGTTATGTTATGATTAAAGAGACAGTGTCCCCCAATAGGGAAAGTGAAGTAGATTAGCCTGAAGAAACAAACAAAAAAAAAGTTTGAAACATGGTTTCACTGAGAATATTCTCCAGTAACCATGCCACGCACTTGCTCTCCTATAAGCATTTGGCCCTCTGTGTTCCATGTTTTGAAACATCTGAGTGTAAAAGGAATAGGGTTGTGGTCTGTTTGTGCATCATTCTCATTTTGTCTGTATCAAGCTAATAGAAAAGCAACTGAATACCTCACTTGCACCCTTTCTGTTTGAAAATTTCATGCTCTCCCTCTTCCTTCCCTGTTGCCTATGCCCACTAAGCCAGCTGGGGCAGACTGCGAGGCGAAGGTTGGAGAGGAGTTTCAATAATAGTTCTAGACCTATATAATTTCTTACATTACAGATGCCTCCCTGAAACTGATGCAAGTCTTGCACCTGTGCTGCAGGGTCACACTAAATACCTCGCAGCCTGACCTTTATATGGAAACTCCGCTGATTACTTCGTACAGCCTCTGATCTTTTTTTCTTTGTTAGCTTCTTCCCTTCTGTTCCCCCTGCTGCAGTGTAGCATGTCAATCTGTGAGGCTGTGTCCTAGAGCGGAAGGCCACACTGGATCCTGCTCATTTTCCAGACAACTGGAAAAAATGGAGCTGCCTGACTGGATCTTAAAGGTGTTCCCAGACCCGGCGATGAGTCCGGTTTTCCCCCTTCCCACAGGAGTACTCCCTGTTCTTGGGCTTCTTCCTCTCCTCCCATTGCATGCAATAACCCAGGCTGCCATCTCGGACACTTTGCCTGGTGAACTGATGCTGTGACCAATCCAGCGATGTGCCCGTACTAGTGAGCAGGCTTTTAACTCTGCATTTTTTTGCACAGGTAGGAAAGTTAATTGAACTCCTGGCTGGAAAGGCTGGGGTCCTTGATGGCAGATTTCACTACGGGACAGCTTTTGGAGGCAGTAAAGTTAAGGATGTGTGTGAAGATCTTATACGCCATGGTTATAACTACCTAGGGAAGGACTACGTAACATCTGGTATCACTGGGTAAGAATCTGCTGTATAGATTTAGATTTTTCAGGGGAGTGAGGAAATCCTGTTGAGACACATCTGAAAAATCTCATGTTTCAGAGATTGGGAACTTTCTCTCATTTGCAAACTGCTCTCTGAGATGGAGGGAAGGGGCTGAAGAATGGTGCACCTCTTTTTTCTTTTTTTTTTTTTATTCTTAGAAATATTTTGTGGTTCCACATTTTAAGAATTACTAGTATTTGCGTGGCTGTAACGTGCATGGCCCTTGTAGTACATACAAAAATTTCCCAACTTGTACTGCATGACAAAAAAGGTAAAATCGAGGTTTTCTTTCCAAGAGATTGTAAGAAATTTCAAGTTTCTGTTGGCAGCAAATCTTATATATATGCTTGGAATCAGATAAGCATTTTCATATTGACTTAAATAGTACTGTAAAATATGGATTTGGAGGCAGGTGTCTGTTCCTTGGGAATATTTTGTGTGTGCTCTTTTTTCTTTTTTTTTTTCCTTCTTTCATTTACACAATGATTCAGTCTGGCATAATACTCTAATCTGCAAACTTCCTGCTGTGTTGATCAGACTGGGTTCTGAGACACAGAGTTCAAAGAACGTAAGATAGTTTAGGAACAGGAAAAGGCCATATGGCTTCACATGCCTCCCCTTCCAAAATGTATCTTAATCCTACCTTCCTGCTATTTTTATTATCCTCCCAGTCCCCGTCTTCTCAAGGAACAAGTTTAGGTCTCTTTAGTAAGTTGGGGTTTTTTAAATACTTTTTATTTTGATTGCTTTTCCTACCAACTTATTCTGTATGTTGTTTCTCTTTTTGTTTCAGAAAGGTGATTTTGTTTTCCTTACCCAGTCCATATTCCATAAATTGTATATCCAGTATCCTGGTGTTTGAAACACTTTCTATTGATCCATCGTGGTAACTTTTAACAAATCTGACTAATCTTGTTTTCTAGGGAGAATAAAATCATCTAACTCTAAAAATCCCCCGTCCCCAAACTTCAGCTTTGTAGTACCCTATTTAGACACTTTGCTTTGGGATACTGATATTCTTCCAAAGAAATTTCACATGCCTAATCTATTTGTTATGAAATTTGAAGGCAGATTTCATAACAATGTGGAAGTTTGCAAATTCCAAATGTCTAGTTAAGTTTTATTATTTTCTTCAATAGGCAGCTTTTGGAATAACGCCGCATCATGTCAGTAATGACTCTGAATGGGAGGTGCAATACTGTTGTCTCCTGCTTGTTTTTACATTGCACATACTTTTTTTTTTCTCTTTTTTTTTTCTCTTTTTTTTTTAAATAAATCAGTGGCAGTGCTGAGTTTGCTTGTCTGTGTTAAATCTGGTCGTTCTGATGCAAGTGGGTGGTAGCTGGGAAATGACTGAGTACGTTCAACTGTTGCTTTCCGATCTTTAGGTGCTTACACTGTTCTTACAGTTGGATGTGTTTTAAACACAGAAATCTTTAGCCATTACTCCAGGTCATAGACTGAAGTAATACTCTCCATACTGCTTACATATGTTCCCAAGCTGATGCAAGTGCCTAAACACAGTTCTCAAGAGCCCTTTTACCCATCTCATCTGAGCCACCAGTGCCAGCTGGAGCAGCAATTTTTGTCCTGTGGATGCAGCTGCTGGGCAGTGCTGTGGGGGCAGCCGCGCTGATGCACAGGCGCTCAGGGAGGGCTTTCACCCATCTGGGCCTTGGGTTGTGCCTCAAATGCGCAGGGAGTATTGGTGGATGGGAAGACTGTCAAGCTCATAGCGTGCCAGTGCTAAGCTATCCTTACAAATGCAATTTTCTTGAAGTGCTCCTACAAAAATGATGTTTTGAGCATTTATGCTGCATGTATTTGTTAAAATATATGCTTACCCTTGTTTTGTGTGTGAATGATGTAAAGCAAAGGAACATAAATAGCAATATCTTCAACCACTCTTCAGGGTCTGACACATTTACAGTCTTTATGAGTTACTGATGACACTATGGAAACACTCCTGCACAGACAGAAGAGGGACTTAACATGGTACAGCTGAAACAGGTGCCTGCAGCTATAGCAGCATGTCTGCGCAGCGTATGGCCAGAGTTCAGGAGCTTGTTCCTCACTAGGGTCAATACAGCAGTATGTGGTGCTGGAAGCGTACTGCTCTTGTGTTCAGAAGGGTTCCCCGTGGGGTTTTCAGACTGATTGCCCTGACAATGTCTCTAGGACGCGTTTCTCTAGGACTCATGATTCCCAGATTGTTTCAAATTCCTCCAGTACACGACACTTGTCTCTCTTAAGGTGAGTAAGATAACTGTGAATATTGGTTTTATTTTGTTTTGGTTTTTTTTTTATTCCTTCAGGGAACCTTTGGAAGCATATATCTATTTTGGCCCTGTGTATTACCAGAAACTAAAGCACATGGTGTTGGATAAAATGCATGCAAGAGCTCGAGGACCCAGAGCAGTGCTCACCAGGTATGGTTAGAGACTAAGCACAAAATTCTTTTGCACATTCAGAAGTGTGCCCAGCTGACTGACGGGTATAAAACAAAGTTTGTTTACCCTTTGATATTTGACACAAAATGCTATTCCCTATTAATACACTGTTATAGACTAAAAGCTCTCACAGTAGACTGGCAGGAAGTTGTTCTGAATGTCCAGGTGTGCTCTGTGTGGTCCAAAACTGAGTTTGCTTCTCAGACTTCTGTTAGCAGTTGGTAAAAATACCATGTGCTTATTCACAGTGCAGACTGTGGCCCTTTCCTGACAGATTGCTCATATAGTAGGTATTTTAGGATGATTTTTTTTCTTTAACACTTGTACTTTTGCAAAATCAGGTATGAGCAGAAGGAAGAAATTTCTTTTAATATTTCAGGATCCTGGTATTCAGCATGTTAATATTGATGCGGCCCATGTCTTCACCTGTCAAGGCAAAGCAAATGCATTGGCCCTACTGTAGCGCAAACAAGCGCTATATATATAATAATGTGCATCCCTGGTATACTGCACTTTGGCTTGCAGACTCTTCCATTCAACTCTAAAACTGAATTTAGGGTTGTATGTGCTAGTCCACAGTTATCATTCAATACCGTGCAGGAGAATAGAACTTTCACACTAATAAGCTGCAAAAATTACAGAGATGCTAACAGTACATCTCCGGTTTTATTTGCCCAGTTAAAGACGTGTTCTCAGTTCCTTTGGAGTCATGATCATTGCATTAAGCCTGAACTTGGTTTTCTCTCCAACAAAAAGGTTGATTACCAAGTTGATGTCAGATTTTGAAGTCAAACAGGTGAACTCTGAGTAACAGGTAATATAAGCCCCTGGAGATGGGCTTATATTATCTGGACCTTTGGGGAATTTCAAACATCCTGCTTTCCCTTTTCTCCTTAAAGCTAAGCTCTATGGCTGCTCGCACTCATGTTCTAAATTGATGATATTCCTGGCTCACAGGAAACTGTTTAGTGGCACAGGCTTTGCTTTGAGGAGGCTTCTAGTGGATTGTTTAGTTCACCTCTCTTCATCACAGTAGGATTATTTGTGAAATCTTGCCAGAAAGTGAATTGGCAGCTAGTCTTGAATATTCTAGCAAAGATTATTCCAAATGTCCTTTGCCAGTCTTATTCCAAATGTCCTTTGCCAGTCTTTCTGGACTATCACGTACACCATTTATACCTCACCTGCTGCATGGTGGTACTCTTCTTTTTGATCAGTCCCTTTTGTACTGTTTTTGAGATGTAAGCACAAAGTCATGTCTATCCTGCCCTTACTCTTCCCTATAACAAGTGTGATTCCAATTCTTTAATTCTTAATTTATTTTTTTGCCTGTTATCATGTGCTGATCCACTTCTCTTGCCTTGCCTGACTGCACAAGTTAGCAAGTCTGTCCTCTTCAATAGGTGCAGCTTCTGCCTGTTGATGTGCTATTAGAGAATAGAGAAGCAGGTCTCTGCTGTAGCTGGTACAGAAGTATCTTTCTGTTTTGGTTTTCATTGTCTTATTTCCTATGCCTTTTGGCTTTTCAACTTCATGCTGTCTGTAGGACAAACGGAAGTTGTCTCACGCTTTCCATGAAAGTAAATACCAATGGTTGAACTGGGAGACAAATCATGAAAAGTTTTTGTAATTCTTGGCTGAACTTTTCCACCAACCACATGAGAAAAGCAAGTGCAGCACAACCATTATTTCCTACCACAGCTGCTTGCCTATATGAACATAAGTGATATTCCCAAATAATGGGCTGGCTGCCCCATTTACCATTCTTCAGTGTGTTAGTCATGGTATTGGTGCTTCACACGAAAATGAAAACTCGCTGTCTTAGCTAACAGTACATGCAGTTGGTTTACTGGAGCTCCCAGCTTACCCAAATCCCTTGATCTGCTTTTGTGTTGTCTCCACAACTTCTTAGCTGTTTAGAGATACTGAATGGAAATGAAACTTAAATCCCAAGTCAAGGTAATGTTTACATGTAAAGATGAAGGCAGTGTGATTTCCCCCACCCCTTACTTTCTTTGAATTCTTTGTTCCAGTTGGTAGCATCATACTATGTAGCAAGGGCTCTTTATTTGACTTTCAGGAAAGCTAGTGGATGTTCAATTTATGCTGCCTCTTGACTAGTCTTTTAGGAATTTTCTTTTTTCTCCTCAACTAATTAAACTTTTGTTATTGCCATCACCTCTGCTGAAAGAGTCTGCTTTGCCAGCTTTCATACTCACTATTGTTTTATCATCCATTGCACTTCCTGGAGAGTAGATTGCCTCTAACATTGTTTTTTGCTTTTAAAAGTAATCCTCTAACAGCTTCCAACGTGGGATTTGGCTGTTGATGTCTTGAGTTGGATTTTATTATGTATCAAATGTACCTTAACTGGCAGAGCAAAGCTATATTTCTGTCTGGAATAAGGTAGAAGACTTGAGTTTCTTGAGCATCACTGATTCTAGACATTGTTCTGATTAAAACAAGACTTTGTAGAATTGCAAAGCAGCACTCTGTCAACACAGTCAAAAAACACCAGGATGTGGCCCTCTGAATTGGTATTTGTTAAATGAAATGCAATACTGAATTTATTTTGCTATGAGTAGTTGACAATTAATTTAAAACATAGGCCTATATATGGTGTTGCCTAGATACTCAGTCCTGTTAAATCTTTTTAATAGATAAACTGCTTTTAGTTTTCCTTACAAGAGACCAATATAAGCTTCCTGCATGCGTAGTTCTTTTGATGGGCATTGTCAGAGCTGCCACCTGCGTGTCTTTTGAACTTACCAGATATGCCAGTTCCTATTATACTGCAAGGGAGCAATGTGATGGCACTGGTCAGGGCTCCTCTCTGCGCTCTGGGGCTGTGGGAGCACGGTACGCTTTCCTCCTTCAGGCAGTGTTTTTCTAGGTAATATTCCAGTTCTTGGAGATCAAGTGTTTCAGCCAACGACTCCATTTCAAGTTAGCCACTGGTTTTCCGTAACAGGCACAAGGGAGATCTGCTGAGACCTACGAGCCCTGCTCTTATTCATGGGGGTAGGATAATTTTCCCCACTTGCCAAGGAAACAAGAAACAGGGCCATAAAGCTGAACCCACTGTTCTTCCAGAAAACGCAGAATTAGTACCAATAAATTCTTAATGCGCTTAAAAACACTGAAGTTAATTGTTTTATGCTTTTTTCTAAATGCAGAGGTTAAATAGTATGAAGACCACTTGGTCTTATTTTTTTTTATTTAAAGAATCACTGTGTTTTATTTAGCATTTAAGAATTTTAAGAACTTACCTTTTTTAATAACAAAAATACCTCTCTCTAATGATATTCCCAATCTTATTTTCAAGAGTCTGCTTTGTTTTCAGAGTGTTATATTTAGAATAAAGAATGGAAGTAGTTGCCCACGGCAACAGCTGCAGTGTACGTGTGTATAGTGGGAAAGGGGAAGCACAAATGCTTTATAAATACTGGTTTAACATTTTAACCAAACTTCGGTGTAAGGAATTTTCAAACTCATGAGCTGGAAGAAATATCTGATGAACTTAGGGAGCATAAAATAGACTCTTTTCAAAGGCCTAATCTCAATATTAAAATTTTTGATGCTTTAGAAAACTACTTTTTAGGGAGGGAGGATTTTATGTGTTTTGTTTTTTTAATGAGGTCATTTTGACAGTGGGAGTGAAACACTTAAGAACTTAAGACTCAAGTTGGGTTTTTTTGTTTTGGGGGTCTTTTTGTTTGTGGTTTTTTTTTTTTTTTANTTGAAAGACCCATAGCATATGAGCTCTTAAAGGGCTGGAGTTGAGACCCCATCATTTTTCAACAGGTTTTACCCTCCCTTAATTGGATTGAGACTTTATTGGGGCTCACATTTATAAAGCTATTTTGTCATTTTATCCTGTGGAAGAGCACCTGGTGAAACTTCTGAAAGTAGGCTTGTGCATTAACTAATATTACAGAAGTCACTTGGTAAAGGAAACCCAGGCACTTCTAGCACCACAGCAAATGCCTGTATCTTTGGAGGCCCCAACTGCTTTTAAAATCTGCCTCTTGGGACTTCAGAAGAGAAACTTGCGTTCACCACAGGGTTAGTCCTTCAGAACAGCGTCTGAACAGCGATGGTGCCGTCATCTGGGGAAGGGACCCTAGGGAGTTTAATCAGGATGTAAACAACTTCTATCCATTCTCCCCACAGTGGGAAAAATAGAAGGTTATATGAATGAAAAGGATGATTTGAATTACAAGCAGATTAGTTTTAAGGTTCCAGTGTGGTCAGAGTAAGGGAAACTACTGCCCCCTAAAAACAAATACAACTTGCATCTTTAGAAGATATTCTGGTTTGGTAATTAGGTATATTTTTTTACACTTGTTACAAAAGACTATTAGATGTTGAAGGTTTTTGTAAATCCTTTTCTCTGACTTGCAATAAGTTGGCAAAAACTTATTTTTAATATATTTAGTATGCTTAACAAATTTGATTGTTTAAGTAACATAAACAAAATATACTCCAAAAGTTAAGGTTCAGATCTGTCATTGGATATTCTAGGTGGATTACGCTGCTGCAGGTATCAGAAACAGCACATAAACAAGGGGTTTCACTGAGCAGTGAAGCCTCTTATGATTGCCAATAACATTTTTCTAATTCCTTCTCTTTGGTGCCATGTTTCAGGGAATATACTAATATGGAAATATTTAATAAAATGCATGCAATATATTAGTGCTTCAGGAATTTAAGATTGTTTTTGCTTCATAGTTCACTCTAATACTTGCAACCTAAGTACTACAGCATTGGGCTAGCACATGAGAGTAGAACTGGTACTGTATGAAATTGCACTATGACAAATAAGAGGTTAAAAGTTTTGACTGTGTCCAACAAAAAAAATATTGGCTCATACAGTTACAATGTTAAATAATATATTGTACCTTGCCTTTTTACCTCAAAATCTTTAGCGTACATTTACATTGCTTTGTTAAAATTTTCCTCTAGCACCATGAGGACAGGAAGTCTTTCCTGACAAAAAATGAGTTTGATTTGTTTTGAAGAATTAGAAAACCAGGAACCTATACAATATGAAAAATAGTCTGTTAACGGTCAGACATGAAAAAATAAACTAGATAAATGTCACTTTTTAAAAAAAAAAAAGGTAAGATTTCAATAATGGGTTAGTAATATGCGTACTAATTGTTTGCTGCTTTGTTTTGGTATTCTCTCTGAGATCAAAAATTATTTTAAGAATTTATTCTTAACTGTAGTTCAGCTGAAACATTGGCTTGATGATTCATTCATTAGCTGCTGAATTTAGTTAGCTAGAAACTATAATGAATATCTGATCAAAAAAGAGTACCAAATCTGTGCCCAGTTTGTTTTGGATGCTGTTAGGTCTCTTTTTATTTTCACTTATTCAGCTATAGTCTGTGAGGTAGAGAGTTGTGGTCTGATGCTACAGTTGCCACTCCCAGAACTACATCATATGGCTAGTGCAGGAGCAAAGATGAATTGCTTCAACTTGAATAACACATTTGCGAGATCAACAACTCTAATTTGTAGAACACTGTTGTCCATTGATCCTGCACTGTTCCTATAGTTTGAAGACAAGCACTCCTAGAGTTGTAGAATGTATGTTCTGGAATATTTACTACATTTTCTCAAATCTTTATTTCAAAGGCAACCCACTGAAGGTCGATCCCGTGATGGTGGTTTACGTCTTGGAGAGATGGAACGGGATTGTTTGATAGGTTATGGAGCCAGCATGCTTTTATTGGAGAGACTGATGATTTCAAGTGATGCCTTTGAAGTGGATGTTTGTGGACAGTGTGGCTTGCTCGGGTACTCAGGCTGGTAAGTTGTCTAATGCTTTTTATAAATCATGGCATCCCCTCCTCACTTTGTGCATGTGACATGTTTCATATTTTAAAAAAACCCTTGACCTCAGGTGCATAAAGCAAAGTGGTACTGAGTAAATGTGCCTCTATGTAACAGAACCTTGCCCATGGTTATAGCGCTTCTCAGTGTTAAAGTGCTCACAGACAACGATTAACAGTCCCATGCACCTTAATCAAAACTGATGTCGACATTCAAAATTGATATTTGGAAAATTGGTGAGAGGGGATGGTTCTTTATTATGGTCTGATTGAAGTTAGGACTAAAGTGAGTGTATAGTCAATGGGCCAGGGGTGTCTCCTGTTGTGGGAGCGCAGGTATTGTCTTCCACAGCTAGCTGTGCTTGTGGGAAAGGTTACCTTTGCTCTGTCTGCTGCCTTCCTTCCCACCCTTGCATGGGATTAGCAAACGCCCAATCCTGTATATCACCTGTTTTTTGAAAAGGGGGAAATAGCTGTGTTAATGTGCTTGACTATTCTGACTTCAGAAGGTGAGTCCTAGATCTTCCTGGTACGATCACATGTTGAACCTCACAAGGCTGAAGAGAGAGAGTGGGCACAGAAGAACGGGAGAAGAAAGCAACATCTCCCACTTTCTTGTTCTCTCGCTGTGGAGTTCATGATCACGTGCATACCGCTTTCTTTGGCTGTGCCCCTCCCAAATGCCTTTTGCTTAGTAGCCTTATAAAATAAGGAGCTCCTCTTCGAAGCATCAGACAAATGCACCAATCCCATGTTGGAGCCTGAGACATGAACCTGTCTGGTTGGAAATTCAGCTGGCTTCTGCCCAACTGCCTTGCCCCTAAGAAACTTACCTCCAGACCAGCTAATGGTCTTGCTGTCTTACACTGGGTCCTAAGCCAGTACTGAGTTTATCTCCTGCAAACAAACTGGTTTTCCATGTAGAGGAGGCATAAAACTGGATGGCAAAACTATGTGGAGCTCACGATGAGTAACACTATGGGCTTTGCTCTAATCATCTTTACAGTAATTTTGAGATGCTACATTTAAAGTTCCTTGTGGCATGCTGGAAGTACACCAGTATTACTAGAAGACAGGGAAACTTCTTTTTATGTTCTTTAGAGGTGAGGGAAAAGTTCTGCTTGAGCTTGGTTTTGTTTTAGCCAGGCAGAATAAGTGAGACCAATAGGAATTTATGAGATAAAATGTTCTTGCAAGCTTCGTGAAAACAGGTAACCTGGAATCCCATGACTAAGTGGGTAAAAAAGAAACGGTGGGAGTTCAAGTTACAAGGTACTCATTAATGTTGGGTGAAGATGCTGAGTTGGAAGGAGGAAGAGAAAGATTAATTTCTAAATACCTCAAAGGAGCATTGTTGGAAACTTGCTGCATCTTGGATATCAATATCAATCTATTGGGAGAGGCAGGAAATTGGACTTTATTCACTTCAGTGATCGACAGTGATTTATTTTTTTTTTCCATGATATAATGAAGTAGGAAAGTAAGGTGTGTTCTCAGTTTGTAGATGCGTAAAAGGGACAACTACTGTTTCTGCCGGGACAGCTACTGTTTCTGCTCTTGGTGAGACCTTTGTTCTCAAGTGTGTGGCTTCTGGCCAGAAACCAAGCGCCATGTTGGTCTGCTAACAGCAGCAGCAGTTCTGCTCCTTGTGGAGCAGAAGCTCAGACCGAGGTAGGTAAACACATGTGAAATCCAGAGGAGAGACAAGGTGTGCTCTGTGCATCCTATTGTGCTTGGTGGTTTTCAGTTGGGCATTGTCCTACAGGCTTTTGTGCAGTATTTTTGAGAGTCCTGTTTTTCTTGAGTGTCTGTACACTGTGTGTGACAAGTGAGGCCTTTTTCTGATCCAGGTCTCTTAAAACTACTGCAATGCAGGTAACAGTTGAAGAAAGTTTTCTGAAAGGGAAGGGCATGCCATAAATCAAACAACCAACCACTTCTAACTGTGTAAAGCGCTGCCTTAAAAAACCTCTCACATGCAGGAGTGGCTCAATTATTATTTTTCTTTTTATAAGACCTTGGCTTTCAGAGGAGCCCTTGAAGATTTTCAGAGACCACAGGAAGTGAGGGCGCCTTGAAGAAAATTAGGAATTTGAACTTTAGAATTAGTATTACGTGTTATTTTTAAGGTGTTGTTCTTCTATTTCATATTTTGAAGTTTGTAACAAAGTTTAGTAACTCTTTTTAAGTAACTGTGAAAGAAACTACTCTCTCAGAGCGAGCCAGACATTCTTGCAATCTGATTCTGTGAAAAGCTGTCTGATGTGTGAGAGTAATCGATAAGAGGTAGTTTCTGCTAAATGATATGCTGTGTCTACCAGTAGCTGAAGCAAGTGGCCCTATAATGAGCATCACAGTAGAAACCAAGTCATTAAAAGAAACTTCCAAACGGACCTTTTCAGTGATTCTGGCATTAATAAGACATTGCTGCAAGAAGCCTTTTAGAAACATATTGTTTGGTGGCTAGCATTAAGGGCGCTTGTCTTAAGGAAGACGAGCCCTTCCTCCCAGACAAGGACAAGCCACTGGGTATGTTCTTCTGCAAGATAGTAACAGCAGATCACTGTTGGGGCCTGAACTGGTACTTTTGCAGGGGAGGTGGACTGTTGTGGCAGTGACATATTTTGTCTCTGTAAAAAAATACAGTAGAAACTTGCTATGATGTACCAGTTTTATATAACTTTTCCAATTTTGCTGTTGTACAGATGCTCAGAGACAGGACTCTACTCAATGCAATGAGCAGAATCCGGTCCTTTTCTGATGATAAGATGAGAAGTTATTCCGATCCCTAGAGCCTGAGCATTTTCAAATTTATGTGAAGAAACATTTTGTTTCTGGTCCAGATTCAGCCTTGGCACAGTTGCCTTTTCCTGTCCAGTTTAGTATCAATTCTAGCACCAAATGGTCTTTCAAGTACTTTGTGTGATCTCTGTTTGACAGAGCTTTGTGCTTACTGCACCTTAACCTTTCTGGGTGATCCCCATCCAAGTACAAAGCAGGCCCAGAACGGTGTAGCTTTGAGCCTGGGTGTAGTGAGTGGTCTCTGCGCTCCTCAGTCCCTAGTAGCTGTAATCAGATGGCAGATGTCTGCTCATAGCAGAAAAGTTGTGCCTCATCAGGCTTTCAGGGCTTGCAAGGCTGCTTCTATGGAGAGCAATTGCTTGGTATGTTATCATTGGAAAATGGCTTCTGTTTAGGTCACTTCCTCCCACCATAAAAATGTACCTANTGAGCTTGGTTTTGTTTTAGCCAGGCAGAATAAGTGAGACCAATAGGAATTTATGAGATAAAATGTTCTTGCAAGCTTCGTGAAAACAGGTAACCTGGAATCCCATGACTAAGTGGGTAAAAAAGAAACGGTGGGAGTTCAAGTTACAAGGTACTCATTAATGTTGGGTGAAGATGCTGAGTTGGAAGGAGGAAGAGAAAGATTAATTTCTAAATACCTCAAAGGAGCATTGTTGGAAACTTGCCGCATCTTGGATATCAATATCAATCTATTGGGAGAGGCAGGAAATTGGACTTTATTCACTTCAGTGATCGACAGTGATTTATTTTTTTTTTCCATGATATAATGAAGTAGGAAAGTAAGGTGTGTTCTCAGTTTGTAGATGCGTAAAAGGGACAACTACTGTTTCTGCCGGGACAGCTACTGTTTCTGCTCTTGGTGAGACCTTTGTTCTCAAGTGTGTGGCTTCTGGCCAGAAACCAAGCGCCATGTTTGTCTGCTAACAGCAGCAGCAGTTCTGCTCCTTGTGGAGCAGAAGCTCAGACCGAGGTAGGTAAACACATGTGAAATCCAGAGGAGAGACAAGGTGTGCTCTGTGCATCCTATTGTGCTTGGTGGTTTTCAGTTGGGCATTGTCCTACAGGCTTTTGTGCAGTATTTTTGAGAGTCCTGTTTTTCTTGAGTGTCTGTACACTGTGTGTGACAAGTGAGGCCTTTTTCTGATCCAGGTCTCTTAAAACTACTGCAATGCAGGTAACAGTTGAAGAAAGTTTTCTGAAAGGGAAGGGCATGCCATAAATCAAACAACCAACCACTTCTAACTGTGTAAAGTGCTGCCTTAAAAAACCTCTCACATGCAGGAGTGGCTCAATTATTATTTTTCTTTTTATAAGACCTTGGCTTTCAGAGGAGCCCTTGAAGATTTTCAGAGACCACAGGAAGTGAGGGCGCCTTGAAGAAAATTAGGAATTTGAACTTTAGAATTAGTATTACGTGTTATTTTTAAGGTGTTGTTCTTCTATTTCATATTTTGAAGTTTGTAACAAAGTTTAGTAACTCTTTTTAAGTAACTGTGAAAGAAACTACTCTCTCAGAGCGAGCCAGACATTCTTGCAATCTGATTCTGTGAAAAGCTGTCTGATGTGTGAGAGTAATCGATAAGAGGTAGTTTCTGCTAAATGATATGCTGTGTCTACCAGTAGCTGAAGCAAGTGGCCCTATAATGAGCATCACAGTAGAGACCAAGTCATTAAAAGAAACTTCCAAACGGACCTTTTCAGTGATTCTGGCATTAATAAGACATTGCTGCAAGAAGCCTTTTAGAAACATATTGTTTGGTGGCTAGCATTAAGGGCGCTTGTCTTAAGGAAGACGAGCCCTTCCTCCCAGACAAGGACAAGCCACTGGGTATGTTCTTCTGCAAGATAGTAACAGCAGATCACTGTTGGGGCCTGAACTGATACTTTTGCAGGGGAGGTGGACTGTTGTGGCAGTGACATAATCTGTCTCTGTAAAAAAAAATACAGTAGAAACTTGCTATGATGTACCAGTTTTATATAAATTTTCCAATTTTGCTGTTGTACAGGTGCTCAGAGACAGGACTTTACTCAATGCAATGAGCAGAATCCTGATTGATTTCTGATGATAAGTTATTCTGATCCCTAGAGTCTGAGCATTTTCAAATTTATGTGAAGAAACATTTTGTTTCTGGTCCAGATTCAGCCTTGGCACAGTTGCCTTTTCCTGTCCAGTTTAGTATCAATTCTAGCACCAAATGGTCTTTCAAGTACTTTGTGTGATCTCTGTTTGACAGAGCTTTGTGCTTACTGCACCTTAACCTTTCTGGGTGATCCCCATCCAAGTACAAAGCAGGCCCAGAACGGTGTAGCTTTGAGCCTGGGTGTAGTGAGTGGTCTCTGCGCTCCTCAGTCCCTAGTAGCTGTAATCAGATGGCAGATGTCTGCTCATAGCAGAAAAGTTGTGCCTCATCAGGCTTTCAGGGCTTGCAAGGCTGCTTCTATGGAGAGCAATTGCTTGGTATGTTATCATTGGAAAATGGCTTCTGTTTAGGTCACTTCCTCCCACCATAAAAATGTACCTATGCTTATAAATTTGGACGAGGGGAGCAGTTCTAAACCTGCAGTTGAGGCCTATTCTGTTTTACAGGCATGCTTGCTGTAACATTTCCCCTATGTAACAGTGTCTACAGGAGAAGCCTGTTCCAGGGAAACACCTAGTTCAGTCTATTACCTTCTTACTGCCTATCGTCAGATTTAGACAAAGCCAAAGCAAGTGCTGGGAATAAGTGAAGCTTCATTCCTCATCATGAACTGCAGAAATGTAATTAAGGCTTCTGTACTGCTGGTTGAAAGCTTTCTTGGTTTTAAATAAATAAATAAATAAATACCCCAAGCATGGAGCATGTGGAGGTCAAGGCAACCACAGTTTTCTTGGAAAATAACCAGCTCTTCAACATGCTCTTTAAATATGTCTGTAAAAGAGAAGTAGCAGAGTCTGAAAAAGTAACTGGAAGACTAATGCCAGCTCTCATAACCAAGAACCTTATTAACACTAAGCAACTTTATTGGACCTGTCCCCATTGACTTCCGTGTGCTCTAGGTCAAGTTCACTGGTAACAGAAAAGAGCGACTAAGCGTTGGCTTTATTGTAGATGTTGACTTTCTGTCCTCATTCTGTACCACAGAATCATGTTGGAATGTTGCTAATTCTTCCTTAATTGGATCTTCAGACTGTTAACGACTTTATGCCAGAAATATAAATTTAAAACACAGAAGCAAAAAAGAGAGCTTTGTTAGACCATTAGGAAGTGCTGAGTCACTGTGTGTTCCCAAAGGCCTGGTTTTCTCAACTCTCCAAAACCAGAAGATGGCATATACAGGAGAATGAGGAAATAGGGAGGTTGGAAACTGATATTTGTAAGAAAGATTTTTAATTTCCTTTGTGTATACACAGAGTATTAAATTAAATAATTTAAACAGTTGCTACCACCACTGAATTTGAGTCCCGATACTGGAAAGATGGCTGAGTGACCAGCGTCTATATTCCTTATATGGTCAAGGTTATATCTACATGACAAAAAAGCCCTTTCTCCCAGAATTTTAAGATCATTATTTAAGCAAAGAGCACAAAGAATATGTGTTAAAGCAGCTTTGGCTGTTCACACAAAGAGATGTAAGATGAGAGATACCTCTTTTCTGGAATATGAACTGATTTGAGACATTATAGGGTGAAATTGCGTATAAGGAAAAGACCTAAGTGTGAACCTTCTTTCTTCCTGCCTCTTTTTTGTGACAGGTATATAAGACAGAAACTAGACTGTTAACCATGTTTTTAGAAATACTTAGCTTTGTTCACCCCCTTGCTGTCATTATGCAATGGTGAATTTGTGTTGGCAGTTCTGTGAGTGGTGAAGAAGTAGAAGTCAGTCCTGTTAGCTACTGAGCATTGTGATTCTCCTCCAAGAAAAATGCAGGTTTAACATTAAGCTCCTATTGACTTCAGTCAGATTATTTAAGGGCTTAAAGTTATAACTGACTTAAGCGCTAAAATGTGTCTCTAGCACTTGGCTCTTTCTAGGACTGAGCCCAGTGTTGAAATGCAGGTGGACAAAGAAACCAGTGGATAGTGGCAACTGTTTTTTTTCTGCAGAGCTTCATCCCCTGTTCCCCAGGGCTCAGTATTGGGGATGGTTCTCTTTAATATCTTTATCAATGACCTGGACAAGGGGATCGAGAGCAACCCCAGTAAGTTTGCAGGCAACACCAAGTTAGGTGGGAGTGTTGACCTGCTTGAGGGTAGGATGGCCCTACAGAGGGATCCAGACAGGCTGGATCGATGGGCCGAGGCCACTGGTATGAGGTTCAACAAGGCCAAGTGCCAGGTCCTGCACTTGGGTCACAACAACCCGATGCAGCACTACGGGCCTGGGGAAGAGTGGCTGGAAAGCTGCCTAGCAGAAAAGGACCTGGGGGTGCTGTTTGACAGCCAGCTGAATATGAGCCAGCAGTGTGCCTAGGTGGCCAAGAAGGCCAGCAGCATCCTGGCCTGTATCAGGAATAGTGAGGCCAGCAGGACTAGGGAAGTGATTGTTCCCCTGTACTCAGCACTGGTGAGGTCCCACCTCGAGTGCTCTGTTCAGTTTTGGGCCCCTCATTACAAGAAAGACATTGAGGTGCTGGAGCGTGTCCAGAGAAGGGCAACAAAGCTGGTGAGGGGTCTGGAGCACAAGTCTTATGAGGAGCGGGTGAGGGAATTGGGGTTGTTTAGCCTGGAGAAAAGGGGGCTGAGGAGAGACCTTATCACCCTCTACAACTACCTGAAAGGAGGTTGTAGAGAGGTGGGGGTCGGTCTCTCCTCCCAAGTAACAAGCGATAGGACAAGAGAAAATGACCTCAAGTTATGCCAGGGTAGGTTTAGATTGGATATTAGGAAAAATTTCTTCGCAGAAGGGGTTGTCAGTCATTGGAACAGGCTGCCCAGGGAAGCGGTTGAGTCACTGTCCCTGGACGTATTTAAAAGACAGGTAGACGTGGTGCTTAGAGACATGGTTCAGTGGTGGTTTTGGCAGTGTTAGGTTGATGGTTGGACTCGATGATCTTAAAGGTCCCTTCCAACCTAGACGATTCTATGATTTATGCACAAACTCTGACCTTCTTTTTGTTTGTTTCCCTAGGTGCCACTACTGCAAGTCATCATGTCATGTGTCTTCTCTGCGCATACCTTATGCCTGTAAACTCTTATTCCAAGAACTGCAGTCAATGAACATCATACCTAGGCTAAAACTAGCTAAGTACAATGAGTGAACAAGATGAAAAAGATGGAAAAAAAGTACTTTACAGAAATTGAAATTCAGCATGTATAACTGGAAGATTTTTTTTTTTGTGAACAGGAATAATTCTAAAACCTGAGTGGGTAGAAGGGAGGTGCAAGACAATGTAAGAAACCTTTCATACATATCCTACCTGTTTTTAAGTTGACAGGGGAGACTCTGTCAGTAGAACATATGAGGACAAGTTCTGAAAACCTTGATTAGTCTGAGTGAACAGGACATGTGGGAATTGTGGAATAAGGCCATGATCCAGCAAAGCACTTGCATCACTTCAAACAACCCCATATTGGTTTTGAAAAGTGCTTTGCTGGACTAGGGCTTGAGCTGAGCTAAATGCACATCCTGTTCATAGAGGTTAAAAATGTTTTCCAGACCAGTGTAATATGAAAGACTAATAAATGTTTTAAATAATACTGCCTGAATATGTGTTGATGGTTGTGTAAGGATGGTAAAGCCTTCTTATAATGTCTAAACCATTTTCCTATTCCTGAAGCATTTTGTTAAAGTGTTAAAATTTGTATTAAGTAGTGTCAGGCTTAGAGAAATGAAACTACTGTCTTGAGAACTTAAAATCAGATGTTTTGAGTGGGATTTCAATATGCAGGTGCATTTATGTGCAAGAAATGGTGTGATTATCCAGTCAATCTGCTTTCAGCTCAAAACATGCAGTTTCCATGAAGTTCAAGGGAGGTGACTGCATATGCAGCAAGTGCATGATACAGCTTACAGATATCCATTCAATTCCTACTGAGTATAGTAGATTTAATAATAGACTGGCCAAAGCCCTGAAAAGACGGGCTGCAAACACTAGGTACTGACGTATGCTGTCCTAGGACTTCAGAATTTTTTTTAAATTATGGGCACCGCTAAAACTTTTTCTAAGAACAAAATAAAACAAAAAAAAAAAGAACTATGAAGAACAACAAATCCTCCACTGACAGTGAAGCAGGTTTGAATGACCTGAAGGGATTTAGAAAGGGAACAGATGAATTTTTTCATGAGATCTAAGGCCTAGAACTAAAGCAGTGGATGATCTAAGAGTCACTTAGTGCCCTAAACTCACGTGGTCCCTTACTCAGCAAAGCATATGGTTAACTTTTTAAGCAAAGGTGTAGTCCCACTGAAATCGAGGTGAAGTATGTGCATGTTCACATGCTTCAGAGAAGGGCAGCACTCTAGATCAAGGAGGATGCAGAACACTGCCTGTGATCTGGAAATCCTCAGATGCTCTTTGGCTCCTCATATGGCTGAACTGTGCATGCCGATCCTGACACTGCTCTTGCAGTCATTTTGCTGCTGTTCTCTTAACTGCTTAAGAAGGATAGGTGAGTACCAGCCTAAGTAGCTTTGCTTTTTAAGCTTCTGCTAAAATGCTTAAACTAGTAGGTTTGTGTCTGGGCTTACAAATCAAGTCTGAAGGGATAGATTTTACTTTTCTTTTTTTTTTTTTTTTTTGCAATTTAACTAATGAGAACACAGATGTCAACACAGCACATTTGGATTGGAAAAGCTCTTGAAGCACCTCTACCAGGATCTGAACAGCTCAGGGTTATTTACAAACAGTTATAATAGAGTGACTTACTGCTTCAAACTGGAGGAAGAGGTTAACCAAAAACCCCAACCAAATTAACAACCTTTGCTTTACTCCCTGAGATTACTAAACTGAGGCTCGGGTGCACCAGCAGAGGGAGTGAGCCTCAAAGGCTACAGCCTGCTGGGGGGAAGCAGGGGAGTTTTGACCTGGTTCAAGGAAACTGCGCTGAGGATAAGGTGCTCTTGCTAGCTAGTGTGGTCTCCTAGGTTAGATGGTCAGAGCTACAGGACATAAAAGACAATGTGTACAATTACACCTGCAGAAATTTAAGCAGACATAGCAGAGATGGAGGAGGAGCAAATGAGTGTGCTCATGCATTACCCTACTGTGAGAACGGGTCTCTGTGCAACCGTGAGGGGTAACCTTGCAGCTAGTTTACCTCAAGCTGATGAAAGTGTGGGCATGAAAACTTTCGTGAGGGTGAAGGAAATCCCCTGCGATAGCTGAAGTTTGGGAAGAAAAGGGCAGCCTTAGCAATGATGGATCCAGGAGAACATAGAAACTAGACATGTCTAGCAGTAAGTGAGGGTCACGCACTCTCAGTTATTCTGGTGATACCTACATCAGTTCCATTTACACATCCCTGCTGTCTAACCTAAGCCTGTGCATACACCCGAGGTTTATTTGAGTGCAGATTTGCGTCGACACTCTGACTTTTACTTTTTGTCCCTCTTTAAGAGGCTACCTGTGTTCCATCATAATAGACACCTGCAAGTAATCTCTTGGCAATGGAATAAGCATTACAAAACCAGCAGCAGAAACAGAACAAACAGCTATGGATTCCTGGAATATGGTTGGTCAAAGTGGCTAATCAAGGAGGGGATCCTACCTCAGCCAGGAAAAATTACGGCACATGGACTGAGGAGGTAAAACACATTCTCAGAAACCCAGAGCTGTCACGCTACTTTCCTCTGGTGAGCCTCATCTTTGCAGCCCTTTGAATTATCTTCCTAGCCAATCTCCCCTCCCCCCCTCTTTATGCATTGAATGCCTTCACAAAGAGGTCTCATGTCAGCTAACGGCTGTACTGCTGTGACTAGACTTGCCCAGATCAACCCTGCCATGACTCTTTGTCTAATTGCTGAAAGAGATATAATATTCTGAACAACACTTGGCAAAATCTTAAGGCTTTAGCACAAGGAGCTGTGGCTATAAAACTGCCATAAAGTTTTCATTCCATTGCAACTTCTTTATCTCTTGTATTTAGTGTCCAGGAGAGGCTTTCTAGAAATGCTATTCAGCCTGAAGGTCACTAGTGTTAGTCCCAGCTGAAATGCCAAATACAGTCCACTTTCTGAGATAAGCTAGAGATGTGTGCTGCTGTTGGAAGAGATATCAAACTCCATATACCATGTTTAAGTCACCACTTACTTTGCAGATAAAGAATTAAATGCTATTGAAAGGCAGAAGCATTTACAGACCTAGAATTCAGTAGCTGAGTCTATTATTTCACTGCAAAACAAAGACATTAAGTAAAAGCTGCCCCTTCAAACTATTCGTGTCCAGCTCTACTGTTCTGCTGTGAGAAACAGAATCAAGCCGGGGACGGGCTGCAGGATGATGCTGTGGGGCAGAGAGAAGCACAGGTCTTTTAGCCAGTTCTGGAACTGTGGGCAAGGTAAGTCACTTGTGCAGAGTTCAGAATAACAGCCTCACTTCGAGTTATTTACATAACCCTTCCAAGTTTTTTACCTTTTTTTTTTGCTTTAAGGTAAATGTTTCCAAACTTAGAAAGTAGAAAACCAAACTATAAAGAAAAATGAAACCAGACTGGCCAATTTTGGCATTCAAAGAGGATATAATATGAAATATAGGTATACTGAGGTTTAATAATTTTAAGATGTGGAAAGCAAAGGGCTCCCACTAAGCACAATTGGTTTTATTTGTAATATCCATATCTCGTTAAGAGTTTTGCTTACAAAGAAGCTTCAATGTGCAGCAGACTCCCTAGTTGTTGCTTAAATAGAGGGAAGAAACAATGAAAAATGTAGACTTATGATGATGAGAAATTGCCGTATGTCTTTTCTTGAGTTTTCTGATGGTAAATAGAATGTCTGTGGTTTATAGCACAATGAGAGTCCATCATCATTAAAAGCCTAAAAAGACTGAAGAATATTTCATTGGTTAGTGATAACCAATGGCAAACTAATGAATAGCGCTGTGCATCTGAAAATGGGTTTGCAAGTCCTGCTCAGAACACACCTGTAAAGTCCGATGGTAAGAATAACTAGGAATTGCGCAGCTGCAAAACCAAACTAGAAGGGCTGAAAACATGTTTGCTTTCTCTGCCTCGAGGCTCTTGAGGGCTAGTATGGCTCCAGCGTAAGGGAGCACAAGCCCTGAAACGACCTACCTGGCTTGCAGCCCTGCCACAGTGACCCCCAGGAGCAGCGTGGGGAGCTCCTCAGCCATGTCCCAGCACAAGCGTCTCTGGGTCATGGCACAGAGCTGGCTCAGCGCTGCCGAGAGGCCCCCCCCAAGCCGGCCTCTACTCCAGTTGGAGCTGAGGATTGTTTTACAGCCCATTGCCGATTCAGCAGGGCCATGGGGCACTTGATGAATTCCCTCCTCCGAAGAGGACGTGACTTGCCCAGGGCCACAGAAAGACCGTGCCAGAACTGGGATCAGGACTCCACAGTCCCCAGGTGCCAGACACGTGCTTGCCTTAAAACTGAGCACTTCATCAAACCGTAAAATCCAGCCAGATGGTGACTCTTTGCTATTATCTGGACCAGTGCTGGGAGGCTTAATGTGTGCAAGGCACGATGAAGATCTGGATTCCAGTTTCTGTGTCTAAGGCTCAGAAGCCCAGAAAATGGATCCATGTTTTAGACCTAAATACTGCAAGGAACTTGAGCATTTTTGAACCCAAGTTCTGACTTCGGTCCATCCTTCTCGTGAAATGTTTCCATCTCAGCCTGGACCTACCAGTTTCAGTGAAGGAGTTCTTGCTTAGGGAAGGGGTAGAGAGGCGCAGGAGTAAGGACTGGCTGCGTTGTCAACCTTACTCTGCCCTGTGTACATGGCCCTGGTCAGATTCTCTCCTTCCAGGTAGCAAAGACTGCATGAATCAGCCAGTGGATCAGTTTTGCCTCTCAGCAGTCCTTTAAGAACTCACTGTATGGACCTAGGAGGCAAATATACCCTCTCTGCCTTCCAAAAATATGAACTTATGTCCCAGAACACCAGAACTCTCAGTTTAGCTCTCCAAACCCAGGCCAGAGCCAATACAGAGATTTTTTGCAGTTGGAATTTTTAAAAAGCGGTTTATATGGCTTTATTCCTGTCTCAAAATCAACAGCAAAGATTCCTGTTGGCTACCCTGCAAATCGACTTGGGCCTTTGTTCCATCTTCTGAAAAATCCTTCCAAGCTTGTGAGCGGCCCATTGCTCTCTGGATCTTGCTGCTGGGGAAAAAAAACCACAACACACAACAAAACAAACCAAACAACTATATATTTCTCCTATTTACAGTTACCCCTTTATTTGTGCATTTCTTGAGGCAGGTACCTCTGAGGTGGTTCCAATGACCATTTATTTATTCCAATAGCTTCATTATGTAGGTCTTTGTCCCCTCCTCCCAGTCAGTATATAAACAGCATGTTAGTTCAAATCAAAAGCAATTCCCTGCTGCTAACTGCAGCAGAGCCTTTGTCTTTCATTAGCATAAGTTTTGGGGAGCCACTTGACCTATGCATATGCTTTACCATTCCAGGCAGTGCATGGTAGTTATTGTCCACTCAGACTTAAAAACAAAACATTGTAAACAGAAAAATAACTCAAAAACTAAAAAAAGAAATCAGTGTGCTAAACAGTAAAGTTCTAATTTCTTGCTAAAATTATGTTCTAATAATGGAAATAGTTTTCCCTTGAACTCCTAGTGAATTGGAAACTTAACTCTGCGCGTGGGCTGCACCCTGCCAGTCAGAGGCAGGCGTTGAAGGTAATTCTCCGTGCTCCAGGCGGATCAAAAGAAACTCATTATCAGTCGGTCGTCTAAAAGGATATGACAGCTTCACATCCAGTTTTTCGGCAGCTTGGATGCAGTCTGGAATGGATCTTTTCTGTGTCTGTTGTCTATAATAGCTTTTAGGGCTGGCTCTTCTTCCAACACACAGTACAAATCCTCTGGTAACTAGTACCAGTTACACACAACAAAAGCCAGCTAAATCTGGTGTAAGCTCAGAAATCAATGACTGCTTGCCCTTTTCTCATACTAAAGTCAGGAAGATTCTCCCAGGCTGAGCGTTCTGGGCAGCAGCCCTGGGGGCAGGGGTTCTTCTCGACTCCAGTGGACACTGATACTACCCAGAAGAGTAAATTCCCATCCTCTCTGCAGGCTGAAGTTGACCAGTGTGAACAAGGTGTTTTCGCTGGTCCCTTTTGGCAACACTGCACTGCACTTCTCTGTGAACCTGAGAACTGGAGCTGAGCAAAATTTGCTTCACAAGCATTAAAAAAAACCCCAACATTTAAGGCTGACCTATGCTCATCTTCAACAAAACTTGGCTTCAGACGTGTCTACAGTTACAGCAAGCCAGCTGCAATTCATGTTACTTTTCTTTCAAACTAGAAAGAAGGTACCCCCTGCCCGGTCCACGTGCAATTCATCATTGCATGCCTCGGCTCTTCTGCTTGTTTTCTCCCAGATACCTGCATATGTGCTGGCCCTAGCCACTTTCTTTTGGTGCTTGTGTCAATTAAAGCCTTTTGAAGGAATTGGTGCACGTATTTACCCAGGCAGCCTTTTGATGTTCTTCTTCCAGTCCCTGCATTTGTCAGCATCACGCTCCCCAAGCACATACACAGAGTTGATTCCAGAACTCATCTGTCAGCTTACTCCATATCTTGTCCTTCACCTATATGTATAGCTTCCTAAGGGGTGTTAATATATGTAAAATAAAGTTAATATTTCCTGTTCTGATAATAAAGATGAGTAAGTGGGGAAAAAGAAGCCAATACAGAAGCAATTTCCTTCTCTCTTTCTTCCATCGGATTTGCCCAGTAGGTGAAGATAGCAGAAACAGAGGAATAGAGCTGGGAAAGAGAGTGGGCAGAAGTGTGGGTTCATTCTGAGAGGCGAAGGCTGCTGGCTTAGGCAAGTAAGAAAATATGGAACCACTCACAGACTGCAGCCACTGCTAAAATAATGAGGTGTCACTGTGTATTTGGCTGCTGCCAGCAATCTTAGTCAGCGCAGAGATACATCAGATCCGAAAGGATCCCCTGAGTCCCTGAACTCAGAATCCTGGTATTGCAGATAACCATTTTACACAGCTCCTTTCACAAGCCCTTCATGCTCCTTGCTAAAACTAATGCAGGTTCTTGTCCCTGCTAGTCTATGGGAAAACTTCCTTAAAACTTCAGCCTAAAGTTGCCTTGGATAGTCTAGCTAAATTAATAGATAACAGTTTATACTTTTTTTGTTCCTGTGCCCACAATTTTCTTTTGTTGAAAAAGCTCCTCTTGGTGCTTACCACCAAAATACTTGAGTCTAGTAGTGATGTCTAGAGCCTAATACCAGCACAAGCAGCTTTTTATGGCAAGAAAAGTTTTTGTTGGTACAATCAACTGCAGAGCGGAAGACAGTCATAGAAACATGTTTTTCAGAGAACTCAAATTATCTGGGCAATAAATTGATATGAACTGTCATACCTCCACTCTGCCTCTGCTTTGATAAACCATCAAAAGAAACTCATTATCAGTCAGTCATCGAAAAGGATATGACAGCTTCACATCCAGTTGTCCGGCAGCTTGGATGCAGTCCGGAATGTGTCTTCTGTTCCCTTGATGACCCTGCTCTTCTCTCCATGCACCAGCACAAGTTTGTATTCATCTTTCCCAAACAAAGGTGTTTTTCCTTTCACAATAGCAACAGAGTCCCTCTCCACTAAAAATACATCATCTGATGCAGTGTAGGCTTACACTGTTTATTTTATGGCTTGTAGATGTTCTGCGTAGGCAAGAATCTGGAATGAAAATTCCCAATTGTATACTTTTGCATCCTTGCTGAGACCTGCCCTTTACTCTGTATCAAATCAAATCCTGCAGCCTACATTTTAAAAAAAAAGGCTAGTGACTTGCAGTGCTTCCATCTGTAAACTGTCGACCTGCAGCACAGGAGGAGATGCTCCACACTTTCAGAAGGATAAAGTACTTTATCAAGTGTCATTTGGGATATCCAGAAGCCCAAGATGCTTTTTACAAAGGTAAGCAAAACCCAAACGAGTAACAATGACTGAGCTGAGAAAGTACATCAGGGTGATCTGACACACTGAGGAGGGGATTAGGTAAGCAGGAAGACGACAGCATTGACATATTCCACAAGAATGTGGGGACGGGAACGAATCTGGAGAGGCAGGGAGTAAACAGATGGCAACAAGTACCTCTGGTCTAACAGAAGTGTTGCTGATGATTTTGCCCATGTATCATCACCTATACAGAACGTACATCTTCGCATCATGTCAAAGAAGAGCCCAATCTCTAGACATCCAGGCTGCACTAAATCCCATCCTTCTAACCCTGCTAGAAAGAACATGTTCCCGCGTTCGCATATCCTGTATTTTTATTTTCCAAGAATCACAGAATGGTAGGAAAGGACCTTTGGAGATCATGTAGTCCAACCCCCTGCCATAGCAAGTTCCCCTAAAACAGCTTGCACAGGAATGCATCCAGGCAGGATTTGAGTATCTCCAGAGAAGGAGACTCTACAACCTCTCTGGGCAGCCTGTTCCAGTGCTCTGCCACCCTCAAAGTAAATAAGTTTTTCCTCATGTTGAGATGGAATTTCCTGTGTTCCAGTGTGTGCCCATTGCCCCTTGTCCTGTTGCTGGGCACCACCGAAAAGAGTCTGGCCCCATCCTTTTGACACCCGCCCTTTAGATACTTATAAGCATTGATGAGATCCCCTCTCAGTCTTCTCTTCTTCAGGCTAAACAGACACGGGTTTCTCAGCCTTTCCTCATGAGAGAGATGCCCCATTCCATTTTGCGTACATCTGGGACATCAACAACACAGAAGCCACTCCTTGATGCTTCAAACTGGTCAAGACCAATTTTCCACAAGCACAGAGCGCCTGTGATGGAGGCAACTGCCACTGTAGGTCTTCAACGCTTCCAGAAGTCGGGCCCCTGCCTGCCCCTGCTTGCCTGCCCGCAGTGTGAGCGCGCCCCTCCCCTGGCGAGGGAGCGTGGGCGAGTCTCCGCGGGCTGGTGTTTGCCTGGGGCTGGGTGCCTCAGCCTCCCCGCGGGGCTGCCGAGGGCAGCAACCACCCACAGGGCCAGGGCCGCGGCTGGAAGCCATTCGGGCATCAGGTAACCTCCCTGCTTAGAGACAGCTCCCTGCAGCACGGCCAGGGTTTCCTATTTTTTAAAGTTAACGCTGATTTCAAAATCCCTCAGAGATGTGCCCTCAAGGCCAAAAATGTCCCTCGTGTTTTTGCGGGGCTTCTGCTTCCCGGCAGGGCCTGTGCTTACCCCGAGTGAGGCGGGCAGGCCCCAAGGGCCCCGCACCCCACGGGCTCCCCTCAGGCCTCACACTATGCCATGATAAAAACTTAGGGGAAAAGGAAAGAAAACAAAAAACAAAACACCAACAACAAACTTAGGAGGGGAAAGGACCCCGATTTGGCAGCGGCAATCAAAAATATCCTCACACACACACACCGAGGCCTCCAGGGGTGTTTAATGGCGGGGCAGAGCCCGTCCCCCTCACTGACAGAACGGGGAGTGCCCCTCAAAGGGCCGCTAACGGCCCCCGCTAACGGCTGGCGGGGGCCGGGCGTCCCGCCGTGGGGCAGGTGGCCGGGGGAGGCCCGAGGAGGCGCGGGCGGAGAAGGCCGGGACGGGGCGAGCGGGACCTCGGGCGGAGGCCGCCGCCGGCACCGCCAGCAGCCGNCGGCGTTGCCCGCCCCGTCGGGGCCGCCGTGCGGTGCCGCCTGGAGCCGAGCCAGGCCGGCAGCACACGGGTGGTGGAGGGAAGGGAGAGACGGGACTTCCCCGGTGGGGAAGAAACACAGCCCTTGCTTTGGCAAGGTGGGGTTGGTTTTTCGCGGAGAGCGGGGGAGGTTGAGGCAGGCGAAGCGTCCGCCTCCTCCGGGCCTTGCTCCCGCCTGGCCGGGCTCGTCCCCGCGGCGGGCAGAGCGGGCAGGCCCAGCGGCTTCCCTGCCGCGACCACAAGCACTTTTCAGTCGCCGCCGGCCGCGGACTCGGTTTCTTTGCACTGTCTCACCCCGGTATTATTTTTAACCGGCCTCCTCTTCAGGCACACGGGGCTGCCGGGGCCAGAACTCGGCCTGGGGCTGGGGAGGGGGGGGGTTCCCCCCGGCTTCCCGCCCGGCCCCGTCCCGCTTGTGCCGAGGTGCGGGGAGCCCCCGCCGGCTCTCCCGCTGCCGGCCCGCCTGGGGATGCGAGGGCACTGCGAAGCGCTGGGTTTCCTCTTTAGCAACCTCGCCGCTTGTTTTGCTGTGTGGGGTTGGTGGCTGAGTTGTTTTTTTTTTTTTNTTCTTTTTTTGCCGAAGGGGAGAGGGAAGGGGGGGTAGTCTGGGTGTAGGGAGGGGAGAGGGGGAGAAGAGTGGAAAACGTTGGCTCTGTCCATGGTCAAAGTAATTCAGCTATAATCCCCCTTTCTCTTCCTCTCCTGGAGCTCTATTCATATTCTAATCACAGCTTTTCCTTCCCTAAACCAGCCACTTTTATCAGAGCCCTAGCTTTGCACTTTTACTTCCACTTCCAGCACATACAGCCGCATGCAGAATAAGCAACTTTTTCCAGCCTCCGTCCTGCCCCCCTCTTCCCCCCGCAACGTGCTAACCCAAAAAGGGATCCTCGCATCCTCGGGCTAAAGCTGGAAGGGAACACGAGTTTGAAAAGGCACCCGTTTGGTTCTTCATTTCTCTTGGTCATGGGGGATCTTCCCCCCCTCCCTGCTTTCCCCGCAGCCCCACGGAGAGCTCTCCGGGCCAGCCGCTCTCGGCGGGCAGACGGGGCCGGTGGCGGGGCGGCCCCCACCCGGCTCTGCCCTCGTTCCCCGGGGCCACCGGGGAGAGGCGCGGGGGTCCCCGCCGCAGATCTGCAACTCCAGCACCGCTGGCCGAGGCACTGGCAACTTCTCTCAACCCTCGCCCTCCTCCCCTTCCTTACCAACACACGTCGCCCTTCTCCCCCCCTCCCTCCCA
>VUYV01000082.1:205254-304665 GCA_008711295.1 Anarhynchus alexandrinus
GGAGGGGGGGTAAGACTTTGCGGGAGATCCCCACTATTAATAAGAAGTTTCCAACAGCCGCAGCCCCCCCTAGTGACACCGGCACGGCGAGTGCGAGGCGACGCCGGCGGGGGGTGCACGCCCGGGGGCGGGATGGGGCGGCCGCGGCCCCGGGGGCATCGCGGGTTGGCACCCGGAAAACGGGGAGCTCCCTCGCCCCGGTGCCCCGCAGCCCCGACGGAGCTCTCCCCCCGCGGGACCCCCGCCGGGGTGTCGCCCGGCCAGGGAGCTGCGTGTGGGAACGGGGGGCGACACGGATTTCCCGGGGGGCTGTCACCCTCCCCGTCCCCGCCGCAGCCCTGGGAAGGCTCCCCGCCGCCCCGCTTCGGGGAGCAGGGGCCGAAGGAAAAAGAGGAGCTTTCTCGCAGTGCAACTTTTCTGCACGACTCAATAAATATCCCTCGTTATTTGAATGTTGGAGGCAGGCAAAAACTCGGCTGGTTTCAAAGCGCTTAGATGGATGAGATCCTTGGGACGCGAAGCTGAGACTTAGGAGCAGATCCAAACCCCATTAAAATCAGCAGAAAGCCTTTCAGTGCTGTCAAGGACGTTGGGATTATGCCCTTAGAGCAGTTCGTGTGAACCACGACAAACGGGTTCCAGCGCCTGAGAGGAACGTGTTGCAGTGGTGGCCAGATTTCAGTCTATATTCTTAGCAATATATGGCTGTTGCGGCAGTGGTGGGTGACCTATGAGCTTGCCATTTGAAAAGGATCTAGCATGTAAGCAATGATTGAAGAGAATTAATGGCTTTCATATCCTGGTTCAATTAATGAAATCACCACTACTGATAAATACTTGAATGCGAGTTGGGGAAGCGGTTGTGACATTTCAGAACATATGTATAACACTGAAGTGTGCGATCCTAGGTCCCATTTTTTTTGATCCAAATGAGTGGTTGATTTTGCTGCTGTTTGCTTTGCTTATTGCAACAGTTTACTAACAGATAAAGAGGAACTTGCTGTTGGCTATTTTTCTTACTTTTCTTGAGTCCTTTTCATACTCAAGCAAAAATGTGATTTACTTTTGTTTCAGTAAATAAGTAAAAGTTATTTACTGTTCTAGGATTTGTGTTTATAAAGGCTTTTACCTGCTGAGCAGTTAAGATAATCCAATGATTCTTTTGAATCCTACATTTGATATGATATAGACATGCAAAAGAAATACCACTGGTCCTTTATATAATTGAACCTGACTCTTTGTCTTATGTCATTTCATATCTTACACGATTTCACACGTGAAAGAAATGGAACAACAGAAAAAAAAAGATCAACAAAAATGTTTTCTTTCCTGCTGGCTGCGGAGTTCCTGCGGACAATGTTTGCGCAGGAGGGCCCGATCCTTGGCAGCTCCCTCTGCCTTCAGCAGCAGCAGAACTGGAATCTATATGCAAGTCCCAGCACTGGAGCAGGTCTTCATTCCCGAGGGTTTTTTTTTTTAGAAGTTTATGAAATCCATCGGGATTTTTCAGAGGTTTGTAAGTCGGCCAAAATTACCTTGAACAAAGAAGTTCATCTTCTAAGTCTGGCTCAGAAAAAAGAATTGTTTTATGATTTATTTGTCTGCTAATGCATTAATTCTAAAATACTTAGGGAGTATTTTAAGAAATACTCACTTTTCACTTCTCTGCAATCTGTTATTTACCTGCAATGAAGAAAAGGTCTTTAAAAGGATGGAAGGAAAAAAGAACTAAAACAAGCTTTCACATAAGAATAGCCAGGCAACTGTAAGAAACTATTTAATTTATTTAAGCTATAGTTTAGGCTTTACAGTACTCAAAATTTTATTTAGGTAAAACCCTCATTAAAGAAGGAACTCTGGATTCAGACAGGTTCAACTTTTGTCAGTGAGACTGGAAAGAAACCTGTAGCCTCAGCTGATCTATCGCCGCTGCACCTTTACTGTAGTAAACATCCATCAAGCCAAAGATCTTCTCGAAATTAGACCATTTTGTGCTAAGATACGTGTGATGGGAGTTAGAGCCGTCCCACAGAAAGTCACTGGTACAGTACCCTGCTTCCATCAGGGTCACTGGCTTGATTGCTTTTAGAAAATAAGGCTGTTTTTCAGCCACTGATGCAGTGAGTGTGCAGGCAAGTAAGAAGGTTAGCGTAGACATAAAATCTGCAGCATCTCCAAATGTAAACACCTTTGCGTTTCTCTAGCTTAATTTGCAAGTGGTTTGCAAGTTAGGACAGCCATAGGGAGTCATCTCCCCTGGGATACTATTTCTGTACATAGGATTTCAGCATAGCAAAATAAAGATGAAATTGTGGGATCACTGAAATCTGCGAAGTGATGAAACATTAGTACCTCTTCAGATGAAGACTTTTGAAGAGGTGGCCTTAAATACAGCTGGGGCTTGATGGTTCATTACAATGGCTTTAGAGCAGCAGTGGGCTGTCATGTAACTAATACAAATATAAGGTCAGTCCTTTGGGGATACTTGATGTGACATTCGAGTCCAAATAATTAGCTCACAATTCTGTGAGCACCGAGTTTTGTGAATTTTCTGAGCTCACCCACTTGTCTGTTTCCCTGCATCTGTGCTGGATTTTCTATTTGTTTCATTGTGTCTGAAAATGAATAACCCATACGATCTGACCCTGCTGGAGCCCAGTGCCCCGGCGGCCGAGGGGATTTGATTGCTAACATTCTAGTTAGGAAGATGGATAGCATAAAGGATATTTGATGGCTGAGCGATCCTATAGTTAACAAGTGTAGGAAGGAAGAGTACGTGGTGATGATTAAGCTAGTGGAGGTCTGTGTAGGGTTTTTTTAACATGTCTGTACAAAAAACATGTTTACACACATGTTTTAGATCCTATTGAATTGTATATATGGATCGGAGAGTTTCTGTGAGTATTTAAAACTGTAATACAGTTTGCTATTAGAGATGGGTCCTGATCCTGCGATGTCTGCTCCACAGGGGAGACACCTGTTGAAGTCCATGTGTGTGCCTTGGAGAGGGCAGGTGCCCAGGGTTAGCTCGTAATGATCCCTCCCAACGGTTGGGAATGTGTAATAACTTAATTGCAGCTATTTTACATGCATAACTAGCTGTCCTGGCCTGTCTTCATTCCCATTTATTTTCTCCCAGGAGAGTTGCAGCAAGAGCAATTTATGAGCTATAAAATACTAACCAGTGTTAGAGATGGTGCTTTAAGTCAGTGGCAGAGTTGTTCTGGTTTGCTGCAAGAGCTGCGGTTTCATTTGCTGTATATAAAGGAGCCGTTGGGTGAAATACTTTTAGCCGTTCTTCCCTTTCTGATAAATTTGAAATCAGGAAAAGCGGAGGGGGTTAAATAGAGCCTTGTCTCTCACTGCACCCAGTAAGGAAGAAAAAGCTCATTTGCAGCTTAAATTGCCTCAAGACTGAAATGTGGGGCTCAGCGCTGTCTTATTTCCTCCACTTCAGCTACAGTTAAGCACTTTGTTTTCTTTTATTGGTAAGTGAACTTAATTTCTCTATGATGGAATTTGTTACAGGAACTGAGGAGTTGATTCACAGCTATGAATGAGGGGTTTGCAATTAATTAGCAGCTTATCCTGAGCATTTTTGCATAGGATCCCAAATATTATGGTAATGGGAAACAATACATTTTAGACAGCTGGAACATTCTCTGAATGACCGAGTCCCTGAAACTTACAGCCCTGGGAATTGGGGGCATTCATTTCAGAGCAGCAGGCTGGGGATGTATGCTGGGATTTCATCATTTTTCTGGGCTTGCCGTAGTCTGGTGCTATGGTTATCATCGCTCTGACAAACTTCCTGGTGGAGCTCTGGGTGCTCATGAACCCCATGGCACAGACTCAAATACTTCAAAACACAAAATCCTCTTCTCTCGGGGTCTGGATTTGCTTGCTGAGACTGTACCTAGAAAAAAGGAGATTTGCCTGGAAGTAAGAACTACAGGTTTAGAGTGTTAGAAATCTTTGCTTTTTTTTTTTTTTTTNTTTTTTTTTAAGAATACTGTCACTAGAAATAGAACTGCTTATTGTTGCCCATCTCCTCCTTCTCTTTTTAAACTTTCACTCCTTAGAATAATAGTGTGTTTCCTTCAGGGCAGCCATTTTTACTGATTTGGCTACTCGGCGCAAGACTTGGGGACACTCACACTAAGTCGAGTAGAACTCGTATGAAAAATGTCTTACGTGCAGATGTGAGTTTGCAAATGAGATGTCTATGTCAACAAAACAGGCATGAGCTTTCTGTTCTTGTATAGATCTGTAAATTCAGATCTAGCTTGTCCTAAACTTAGAAAGCAATAAAATACCAGAAATGGAGTGGCAATGGGAATTTAAGAGTAGTGAAAAAAAGCCAAATGTAGGGGTAAATACAGATACCACCTAAATGCAATGATAGAAGGGTTAACATTTTTTTGGGGGGGGATGTTAATTTTTTTTTTTCACCCTAGAATGCTATTAATTGCTAAACTATGTCAGAAGTGCTAAAACTTCTGACAAACCTCAGCTGCAGCTGAGGAAGGGCAGCATGGAGGGGGAGCCCAATTCATACATGGGATCTCACGAGTGGTCCTCCATTGCTGGGAGGAACCACCCGGGTCCCCCATGGTGACTGCAATGCATACCTAATTCAAAACGCCACACAGATCATCCTTTCCACAACCCAGGACACTTTCCATCACCCTGTAACGAAGCTGCAACCTGCTGCCAAAGACCAAAAGCTTCCGTGTGTCAGAGGACAAGCAGGAAAGGCTGTATCTTTTTCTAATATTCTAGAATCTTGCAGAAACAGGCCATTTGTTGAGTGAAATTCGTGGATGGTTGGAGGAAGTAGACCCAATCCTATCCTTCCAAAGGGGAAAAAAAAATCCTCAACAACCTGACCTGTGTGGTTCCAACCTCATCTGACATCCAGTTAAACCGTGAATGTGTGGCAGGATGTCCTAATTAAGCAAATGAGTATTTAATGCCATTAGCTTCTGTAACATAGCTTGTAGGTACCCTGCTCTTGGCTGTTGCCATCCTTGATGCTCAGAGGAAAGTAAAATCCTTCCTGTCCCTCTACCCTGCACAAAACTTAAGCACCATGGGGAAACAAAAAATCCTGTCTGGTCCTTAAGGTGACAGTGACACGATAGACGCTGTAAATAAAAAATGTGGTGCAAGCAAGTGTGGAAGTGGAGTCCTGCTCCACAAGTGCTATGTGTCAGGGTACAGCAGTGTCATGCTGTTCTGTGACATGAGATGTCTGCTCCTGCCATGGGTGTTCCTCGGGTGCGTGGGCTCACATGGTGGCTGGAGGGAACAGGGTTCTTTGCAGAACCTCACCCACCCCTCAGCTCTGCGTCTCTGTATGTCAGACCTGGCCGAGCAGCCGGTCAGAGATTTGCTGGCCAATACGCTTGGCACTCTAGGGTCAGCAGGACAGGAGCCGTGCCCGGTGCTGCGTGTGAGACTGAGATCCCATTGGGGCAGACGTGGCACGAGAGCCAGACCAGGAATTCTCACGCTGGGCATGACAGCTCCGCAACACGTGCCTCGTGTCCCTAACAGGCTGCTGCTTCTGCGCCTCTCAGGGTCAAGGGTAGGATGAGCTAAATTTTAGTTATCAAGGAAAATTTGGCTTTATGAGAGGCTGTGTGCAGACAGCACGTTTTCCAAATGGCGCATTGTGTTTGCACACCAGCCTGTGGCCCAGCTGGGCCTCCTGGGTGCTCACTGCGTGATGCTGTTAATGCACTAACTCAGAGGAGGAGCGCTTAAGAGACTGCTGAGGTCCACTGCAGAACAAGGCGGTTGCTGGGTGAGATCTACCCCAAGCCTTGTGCAGGCTGAGCGCTGGGATACCCATCGGGGCGCTCTGCTCCTCTGCAAACTGCGCCCTGTTCTTCCTTCCTCCCAAGCGGTGGCAATAACACATCCCGCTGGTCAGATTGAGTGGGTAGCACAGGTTTCCCAACGTTAGAGCTCCCATTTCTCTCTTAAACGCAGAGGTGCGGGGGCCCCTCTAATGCAAACATTTNGGAGCTCCCATTCCTCTCTTAAACGCAGAGTCACGGGGACAATACTGGTGCGGGGGCCCCTCTAATGCAAACATTTTTTTTTAAATGAGTTGTGGTAAGGGCAGCAAATGGCCTCCATTGTAACGAGGTGAGGAGAACTGGGGAGGACTGCATTTACAGAGCGGTTTAATCACATGGATGGAGCAGCGTGTTCACCTCTTCTCCTTGCTGGGTCATTTCCACTTTGAGCTCTGCAAACAGACCATCTATTGAGCAGTTAGTATTCAGTGCTGAATATTCAATACTAGACTCTTGTTTTGGTGAGTCTTAGGCAAAAAAAAAAAAAGGAGGAGGAAAGAAGACTTCTCTTTTTTCTCATGTTCCCTCCCTGAGTTTGCTTTGCATATTGTTCAGAGGAGGCTGGAGGCTTCTGAGGAAAGCCAGGCTCCTAGTTTTAAAAGCACTGGTCTAGTTTCATAGTACTTTTTAAGGGGAGGGAAGAGACAGTGTGGAAGGGACTAAATTCATACAAGGTTTATGAATCTGTAAGTCTAGGCACTTCAGGACTGAGTGAAGACTTTCTGACAAGCACATTTAGGCTGTAAACTTAATAGCATGAAATGCTTGCTCTGTATGCGCAGATTAGTTGTGATAGATACCCATCTTTGTGGGGGTATGTTATGATGATTTATTAATGTCTGCTAGTTTTGGTATGCAGATATTCTCTGGGTGCATGTTGAGAGCTGGAAGAAATTTGTTTCCATCTAGTTAGTGCCATATTTGCTTACAAAAATGGTGGTGAGTAATGTAGTGGCTGCATCCTTTGACAGTAGTGAGCAACTGCTGGGTTTGGAACAGATGTGCACAAAAGGAGGAAAAGTGGCCACTGTTTGGATAAATACAGTATCTCTTTCCTTTGATTCACACTCTTCTTCAGTCAAGTGATTGTCTCTTTCTTACTGCTATGATCACACCCTGACACCTGAGTTTTCTTTGCACATATGTGTCTGTCCGTTTCTCTTGGTCTTTCAGTCTGACTGCCTGGATGCTGTCTCTGATAAGAAATATTTACTGTAGTCCTATTCCTTCAGGAGTTGACCTCTTTTATTCTGATCTTAAAAAAAATCTCCTCTCTATAGTTTCTCTTTCCTCCTATACTTTATTTTTGACCATGCCCTTTTCTTTGTCATTCATTCTTTTGTTTCCTTTCCTTTTGTTTTCCACCTCCTTGCCCACAACCAGCCTTCTTCCTCTTCTCTCGCCTCCCTGAGCTCCACAGCCACTGTTTCTTGCATCTCCCACACATCTCACATCTTTTTGTTTTGTCATCTTTGTGGGCCCGTCTTACTGATGTACTACCATTTCTGTGCCAAATTGGCTTCTCTGCTGGATTCATTGGCTCCTGAGGCAGAGGGAAGCATTTCATGGGTACTTGATGCAAATCCTGTTTCTTGTTGAGTCACAGACTTCCTGTTCAGCCAAATGACTCCAGCCTTGTGCACTGGTGAAGTGGAGCTGAATTAAGGATTTGAGGACTCTGTGTCTTCTCGTGCATGATGGTGAGCTGAGGGACCATGGTAGCAGCTGGGAATGTTTAAGACGAGAGCTAGTGAGCGGGGCCTGCTGTAGGGTAGAAGTATAAGAGATGTTGTGATAGGTACCCAGAAGTGAAGGCCCTCCTCTTATGACCTCTCTAGTGTGCCTCACATTCATTCTATAGCGTAAGAAGTTAATGAAACCTGGGGCAAAAAGGGCATCAAGAGACTGTCCTTTATTCTGGGAGAGAATAGGACTGGCAATAATCAAGGGCCATGTAGGAGCGTGAGGGTGGGCTCTGCTGTATGCAGTGTTAGTGCTTGGAAAGCACGCGATATGTGTGATTATCTTACTGATGTAAAGGTTGGCTGCATGTTGCACACTGATGTAAGTTAAGTGCCCTGGGAGAGCTGAACAGGTCAGATACCGGTGTCACTAGCTTAAATGATCCTAGGTGAAAGCGAGGAAATGTCACTGTAGTGAAATTGGACCGAGTGAGGTTCTCTTTCCTGTTAAATGAGGCGTGGCGTTGATGCAGCAAAAAACAAGAGTCTATTTATGGGTCTGGTGAAACTTACTTTTCAAAATAAAATGATAGATAGCATTGCTGTGTCACTGGGAGAGGGAAATGGCTACTCACAATTAACATGCGTACTGAATTGGAAATGCGATAGCAACATGATATATGATTCCAGAGAAGGGAATAGGACTTTGAGTCCCGTCTGATCCGGGTTGGAGATTACCCTAAATGCCAGAATCAGTATGCAGAGGAATCTTGTATTCTAGGGTTCCTGACTATGCTTGATCTACATTTGGGATGCAGCTTCTTAATGAGGAATATTGTTGGCAGAGTAATTCAATGAAAGTATCACATTTAGATGAAGTGTAATGCTGCATAGTACACAGAGTAACAAGAAGGCAACATCTCATAGATTCCAGTTTTTCTACCCAAGTATTCTAGGTAAGTTAAAAGACAATGAACTATGGTGCTTTTTTGTTATATCAGTTTAAACACAGCAGGCAATTCTTTTAATATACCTTATCAAATGGGTTAACAGAAAATCAGTACTAGGAGTGAAGACTTGGCTAAACAAAATGAAAGAGCTCTCACAGATTCAGGGGAATCATTCTTTGCATTCTTATGATATCATGGTGAATTTCACAAGGCTTCACCAGAATCATGAGTTGAAGGAAAAGGACAAAACCATTCCTGCCAACGTCTAGTAACTGCCCTGGACCACTGTCCATTAACCCTGAAATCGTTCCAAGAGAACTGCATGCCAAGAAACGAGAACAAAAGAAAGGACTGCAAGAAGAGTGCCCGACATTTTGCCCTGTTGGAAACGAAATAAAAAGTTAGATTAGCAAACGAAGCACCAAGGTATCTGGCAGCTTGTCAGGGTAGCAGCTCTACCATCTGCACCAAGGCCATGTGTCACTGTCATCCCTGAGGAGCACGTCTCTTGGAAGAACAGAAGATGGCTATGCAGGACCAAGGAGGACACTGGCATGATTTCCTGTGGAGCCTGAAGATGTTCCTGACAGCTCACGCGCACTAACTATGTGTCTTGCCAGCCGATGGCAATGAATGAAGCAGCGAGGAGCAAAATCGGGTTCTGTGTGGCAGGTCCACCTCGATGGTCAAAGAGGAGCTGTTTTGTGAACGAGGAGTGTCTGCAATGGAGTAATTGGAGGAAACAGCAGTTGGACGATGGCCCTGATATGGTCTCACAGACCTTTCATTTGACAATGGAGAGGAGGGAGATTATATCACCTATGAAAGCCTCAATCTTAGAAAGTCTTTGTGTGTGTGATTAGCTGTCCCTAATAGCTTGTTCTGCTTGATTTTAGTTGATTTTGGTAAGTTTAACGGCCTCCATGGTGGCTGCCAAGCCGTGTCGTGTTACCGGTACACAGTTGTTGATAGCATTATGCAGAAGCCAGGCTAGGAGATCTTGCTCAGGTCTTGGTTTTACAGTAGATCGAGGTTTCAGAGTAAAGGTGATTTTTTTGTTTGTTGTCTTTCAAACAGTGTGGTTCTTGACAAGCTTTGAATGCGCTGCTGTAACCAGCACTCCAGTAGCGTTGAACTTCTCAGGTGGCGGATGTTCCTATAACCAGCAGTGCTGTGCTGCAAGGTGCGTGGGAGGTCCAGAACATTAATCCTTTGCTTCTAGTTGGAGCAGATGTGATGTGCAGTAGATACTAGAGCAGGCTTTTAATAGTTCGAGGGTCAGACTTCAGGTTTATCTCCTAATCGTTACCCCTGACAGAAAGGGATAGTCTCTTTTGCCTTTAAGGGACTGTTTAAAACTAGTGATTTGTCTTCTAAGTTGATATGACTAATGGAACCGGGACTTTGAAGTGTTTTAAGGCGTAGTTTTCACTTGAACCAGAGAAAATATTAGATCTACTGGCTCATTTTTTGCTTTACTTTGATTCATATGGCAGTTAGAAGTTAGGTTTGCAGCACACTAATGGATAGTCAAAGCACACAGATGGTTCAGACATTATGAATTTAACAGCTGTAGAGGATAAAAGTTTTCTGTCCACAGAAGTGGTGCCACACAGACAGCATGAACAGAGGGTTTGTTGGGTGGTGGCATGTCACAGACCATGTTCAGCAAGACAAGCTCAGAGAAAAGCCTCAATGGATCATGCAGACCTCAGCATTTATTCTGAGACAGACGACAGAAGCAGCTGTCAGGGCAGTGATGGTTTTCCTAAAAAAGAAAAGATATAGAATATCAACGCACCAACGCCACTGAAGATTTTTGTGATAGATATGTTGTCTGGTTAGTACTGGGGGCTAGCAGACTAGAAATGGGAGGTTGCATGACCTTCGGTCAGCCTCCTGAGCTTTCGAGGTACTGCTTTTACCTACTAAATCTGCTGTTTGCAACCACTTTCTCTTGGCCTAACGGATCAGATGAGCAGCCAGGCAGTATCGCCGGCCAGCTCGGTACTGAGACACTTGGCAGAGATGCTGCAGGAAGAGATGAGTAGCTCTTCCCTCTGAGAACGACGAACAAATAACTCGGAGGGGTGCTAAGACTCCATATGCATGACAGGAGTTCCTCCTCTGTCACAGGAACTGTAAAATTAAGTCTGTGATCACTTCTGAATGCTCATTTTTCTAACAGATCCTCTTGTAGATCCACTAAAATTTGCTGGTCCCTTTATATTTGCATTATCTACATTTTATATACTTTTGCTCAGTTACTTTCTACTTTTTTCTACATTTGCCTTGAGAAACTGGGGGAAAAAATTACAAGAGCAGCCATGAATAAAAATAAGGAGTCGGACTGTTGCAGCTGCACCATCCAAGTTGGTACGTGGCTCAGGTAGTAGTTTGGGTCCTGGCAAATCTCTAATTCCAGAGGTAGCTCTATTTCAGTGACAAGCAAAATTCTGTGGAAGAAATGCTGGTCCCTGTGCAGAGCACTAGATAAATTGTCATGCTTGCTGGCAAACGGCTTTAAAACTCAGAGTGTGGAAGCCAATCTAGAGCTGAAGGTGTATGAGAGGGATTTCTGTGCAACTGCTGGGCCTGTGGTGAAATAAGCGTACGGTGATTGTGCAGGCTCTGATCTTGCGATTGCCACAAGCCTTGGCTATGTTTCTAGAATATGAGGATGCTCATCTCATACAATTTCAGTAAAAAATAGCGATTCACAATTACGATAATTATGTGATACAACCACATCCAGATCAGAGGATGTGGCATAACTGGGGAAAACCAGTGCTGTTAGTACTGCGGTAGGGTAATGAGGTGAGGCAAAACCCAGCTCAAATTTGGTGACCACAGAGTTTCATTCTGCCCGTAAAATCTCTTAATCTCCTTTCAGGATGCCCACACATGCCCACAGGGCTGCAGCCAGCGGCCCTGGGTACGCTCACCTCCCAGCTGTGCGGCGCAGCCCCTCCAGCTGCTTTTGCCGCCCTGCTTGGGTGCCGAGCAGGACACGGTGGCTCTCAAAGGCCAGAAGAGGCTGTGATTACAGGTTGTGCTAATACTGCAGTAACTCTTAACCCTCCTGGCAGGACAGCAGCTGCAGAAACCAATGCCGGCTGCAATCAGGCCCACCTCCTCATCCCCTCTGCAGAGCGGAGCCCAGGTGGCTCTCTCAGTGCTCTCGCTATGGCTATGCACATGTGGGAGCAATGAATGCTTTCTTTTCTAGGCTGCAAATATTCTAAGCCAATAACCATTATACAAACAAGACGGAGTAATTATCTCATTAAATGTACTGGCAGTATGCAGGCACCTCTGAGTGCGTGCAGTATGCGTCTCGCCTCGAATGAGGCTCTGTAGGGAGAAGCCTTTCAAAGGTGTCTCCCAGGAGCAAACCCTTCCTTCTGAAGGAGGTAGTGTGTCAAAATAATTTGTCAAAGATGTATTTAAAAAACAGTTCATGCTCCTCTCTCCTGATAGTTCATGAAAGCTCCTGACCCTGAGCAGCTCTCATGTGTTTGCCACTATTTCAGGGAGCCCCACACTGCCTTCCCAGCTCAGTGTTCGAAGCAACATACAAATAAAAAACGTGCTTGTCGGTGTGAAGAGCCGTGGTGGGGACAAGGGAAAGCCATGCAGGCCTCTGTCCTGGTGACTCTTAAAAACAAGATCAGTTTAACCTGTTGTTAAAAGCGCGGTGGACACATTTAATGGAAGAGGAATAATCTCATGCTTGAGGTTCAGTAGATGTGTCAGTCTTAGTGAGATTAGGACCAGTAAGAGAAGAGAGAAGAGGCGAAATGAGGGCCAGAAGTAGTTCCATAGTTCTCTTAAATCCATCTTTCAGCACATCATTGGGAACAATTTATATTTTTTGTGTCATGAGAAGTTATTCTGTCAGAAAATTGGCACTGGAGAAATTATTGTAACTTGAATAATCATCTCCTTTCCCTCATGTTAGAATCTTGCAGAATATGGAACGTATTTGTATTTAGTGGTATACAAAATTATATAACAAAAACTATAAGGCTGAGGGATATAATTATAATTTCATTGTAATTTACTTTTGATCCTTGCAAAATAAAACACTTGATATAGTATTTAAAGGTGCATCTTCAAAACACCATTAAATACACCTTAGTTGCATTCTTTGCTATTAAGATTGTGATAGCTTCCGTATGGTGTCACAGTACGGAGTTATCAGCATGTGACGATACTACATTTTACTACTAGATATTAATTTATTTATTTATTTTGCCTGGATGTTTTTTGGCTAGTGCTGATCCTTGCTCTAATCACTGTGCGGGTGCAACTGGGGGTACAGTATGCTGGGGCACGGGGTGGGAAGGAGCCCTGGGGAGCAGGGAGGGGAAATGCCTTCAGACTTGATACACTGAAAATGCAGTTAGTAAAAATACGCCCTGTATGAGACAGGATGTATTTTCTTTTGCTCTCACAAGCAATTCCCACTTGAAATTTGGATTTTCTACATGTTGTGTTGATGATTCATCGTTGTTATCAGGTCTGATACGCACTTCTGCTTAATCACCACCTGAACTCTCCATTACTCTGGGACTGTTCCCGATGTGAAATCCTGTCCATGAGAAGTTTGTAAGGTCCAAGAGCAATAATTTAGGCTTTAATCATATAAAATCTTCCATACCGTGTGATTCAATGCCTGTCTGGAGTTGCAGCGTAGTGTGATTGGCGGCAGCCTTGGGAGCAAGTGATGAAGCCTCAGACTAGGGACACGGAGGGTTAGCCGTGGCTCTCTTCCTCGGCTCTGCAGCTGGAGTGCCTGGGACAGACACCAGTGCAGCTGGGGTCTACACCCGCGTGTCGTGAGCGACAAGAGCGTTCGATGTGTACAGGGGTCTACCCAGTATTAACTCTGAAAGAACTTATGAAAATCAGACTTAGTTTTGACTATTTTGTTTGCCCCGCCTCTTTCTTTTTTTTTCTTTTTTTTTTTCTTTTATTATTTTATTTTAGGCAGGTGCTATCATATCTGGGATCTGTGGGCTCCTGAAGGGAGTATTTTCAACTTCAGCAAAACTGTGGTTGTATTTTCTTTTAATGCCTGGATATATTCATATTAATACTGGGAGTTAAAAGCTTTGTAAAAACTTTTTTTTTTCTTTATACAAACAGTAAAAAATATCTACTTATTAATATTTATTTATACTTACTCAGTTTATGAGATAATACAGCCTTTAAGTAGGTAGCTGGTTTTGTCGCATTTTGTGATCTGCCAAATAATTTGACAAATTTGCCATAAACTCCCTGACATTTTTGCTCAAAAGAGTTAGTTTTCTTCATTCTTTGCTGCCAGACAGGTCATGTATCTTTTCAGGCTTGAAGAATTTCTGTCGGCTATTTAAATGCAAGGCCACAAAGACAAAGCCAGACTCAGGCTGCAGTGAGCTGAACTGGGGTGATTCAGGACCAAAGGAGTTGCAGCACATAATTAAACAGTAACTGTGCCCTACTCCAGAGACTTTATGTCTTGTAGTGTAAACTGCTTGCTTTAGCAATGAAAAAGGGATATACACGCAGTTATCGGAGACAGTACGTGAACAAGGATGGTGAAAATTGTTACCGAGTGACACTTAAAAAAGTTGTTTTTCCTACTCCTTAGGCAGGGAACATGACTAAAGATGGCTGCTGCCCGTTCCCTGCTGCCGAGGGAAGAGGATGCATCCCAGCTTCCCAGCTCTCGGTGCCGGCAGGGAAAGAAAGGGCAGAGCTGGGCATCGGTCTCTCCTTGGCGCTAATGGCAGCCGCCTTTGCTTTTACTCCCTGCGGCTGGGCTCGGAGCCAAGGGAATTATATACAGCCATGGCTGTGCACTGAAAGGAGGAGGAGGAGGAGGAGGTAGGGTAATCTTTCTCAAGGCTTCTTGCACCTCTCTCGGATGTTGTCCTCAGCAGTAAGTTTCTCTTCACCTCACAGTGATCTGTGAGGATCCAAGCTCCTTTCCCCCAGCTCATGGTACTAAAACGGGAGAGGAGAGACGCTGTTAGCTCAGTTTTAGGGCAGTAAAAGAAATCTGGCACGAAGCAGCCATCTCGTTGTGTTGGCCTTTAGACAAGGAGGTGATACACCCCCACCCGATGCAGCTGAGCAGCATGAGAAGGGAAAGCCTCGAAGTTCGAGTCGCTGCAGGCTTTTTGTGGGTTAGTAACTGAGCAGGAGCTGATTGAACAGCACAGGCCTCACTGGCAAGTTTTAAGTTGCGGTGTCAGCAACCTGAAACTGATTTTTACACAAGACCGTGTTGAATTTGATGGGAGAAGAAATATCCTGGAAAATCTTTTGACAACAAGAGTTAGTTTTGCTGGTTTTCAGGGAAGTACCTCAAAGGAGTGGGCTATAGTGAAGAGGCAGCGTAGTTGTGAAGCTCCATATGCACAGGGCAGTTTGGTAAATGAGGAAGGTGCACACAGGGACATGCTTGTTCCGATGAAGGCAGTGCCGCGGCATGGTGTTTACCATGGGAAAATAGGCAGAGGGAAGGGAATAGCCTGGGGCTGCCACAACCTCACTTTTACACTGCCTGAAAACCAGAAGTGCACGAAGCAACAGTACCTGGAGCCTTGTGGCAGGGCCTGGAAATCAGTTCTGAAGGAATCTCAGCAGACCTTTTTGAAGTCCTACACAGATGCCATTGCCCTTTGGTTTGTGTGGCAGCGCAGGGTGTGTGCACAGAAGAACACGCACAAGTTTGTGCAACTGTCTGGATTTAAAAAGGATTTTTTTTTTCTGCAGGATTTGTTTGGCCGTGACTATTCATATATATATTTATTGGCATCCAGTGCTGAAATGAAGCCATACCAACTTTTACCTTCTATAAACGAGAAGGGCAGCTTTCCCAAAACACTGGGCTTCTGCTCTCCCTTCAAGCCTGCTGCTGTGAAGGGCTTTCTCTGGCTGGCAGACCGCTGCCTGCGCTGTGCTGGTAGCCCCATGTGTCTGGGGGGTGGCTCACGGAAAGGAATCTGCAGCCATTTCCGCGTCTTTGAAGGTGTTTCTGGCTCTGGCAGTTTGTTGACAGCGAGGGCTGTTTCCCCTTATTTCTTGTGCATCTCTCTGCTCAGTGGGGTTGTTTCCTGTAGTAACTTGTGGGGTTACCTTGCAGCCTTCCCACCCAGCCCTTCTTTTTCTTGCTCTGACCACAGGGACCTCTGTGAACATAAGTTCATTTCTGCCCACATGCACGCCCTTGAAAAATAATTGTAATCCCTTATGAAGGAGGTCGGTTTATTGCAGCAATGTCCAGGGACTCCAGGCAAACTCAAGGACTCCTATTTCATACTTTGTCCAAGGAAACACATAGGAAAGTGCAACTTTTGCCCTCAGGACCTGTAACAGTAAATTCTGCTGAGCCTGGTGAATCCTATAAAGTCATCATCATGTTATAGGTTCCAGGAAGAGGAACAGCAGAGTCAAGTCAACGTAGTGCTGTGTCTCATCTGACTGGTGGGAATAAATTGGAAGTGATAAAGAGGGTGGACAGGAGTGGTTGAATACCCACCGAAAGGTTCGAGTAGCTCAGTGGCTGCTGATTCACTACGTTGGGCTTGTACCAGTATGGAAAAGATCTTGGTAGGGCCTGGGACTCCACTGGGGTGAATGGGGTTGTAGGACTGGACTTCAGAGAACACGGTTTGAGCCCTGCTGTAACAAAAATTCACATGAATGGTTGATTTTACACACATGAAGAGTACTTTCAAAACCGGTGTAAATACTCAAGTACATAAGTCTTTGCCAAACTAAGACTTTGAAACACACAAATTGCATTAATTTCTGTTGCCCACATGGGATGATTTATTTGTTGGTTTGTTGTTGTTGTGTTAGTTTTTTTTTTAAAATGTATCATGTGGTAGGGAGCGGAAAGAATATCCTGAGGAGCTTTGCTATGTGCCTGGAAGCTTTTCAGCCTCTGTCCTTTAAAAACAGACAAACAAAAAATGAAACTAAAAAGCAACAGCTCAGTTTTAAAGCAAGAAAAGATTTTCTTGCTAAATAACCTCAGACTGACCATGTTTTAACAGAAACATTACAGAACACCATCTGTTGAAAACTGGAGCTTTATTTATATATTGGAAGTTTATTTTTTATGCAAAGACAAACACAAAAAAAGAGCATCTTTGTTCTTTTGCAGAGAGTTGGATTGAACGATGTCTCAATGAAAGCGAAAACAAACGTTATTCCAGTCACACCTCTCTGGGGAATGTTTCTAATGATGAAAGTAAGTAACTTGTTATTCATTTAAAATGAGTGTGAATGTGTCCAAGTGCTAATTTCCCACTATATTTTGCTACATCTTGGTGATATTTTTAGTACTCTGTAGTTTGAAGGGTCAACTCACTTGACACATCCGAGAGTTTTTATTAATTTTTTTTTTTCTGGAATATTTGCTATTTTGCATTATTTAAAAAGAAGTAGCGCTATCTATTAGTTAAAACAACCCGAAGAATTTGTTTGTCATTGAGTAAAGGTTGGATGACCTCTAAAATGTGCTATTAGTATTAGCTCATGAGTAAAACCATCTGTTTTGCTTTTCACTGGTGAACACCGTGCAGTTGAAATACAGGAAAAATTGTGCTGTTTTTTAATATAATTATATCAAATCATACATATAAAATCTTTATTTTAAGAATTAAACAATCATATGATTTTTAAAAAATCACATTAAATCATGATATTGCTTCCTTTTTAGTTATAGAGTGGGAACAATTATAAATCTAGCTGATTTTAAAATAGTTATTTTTTTCTTGTCTCTCCTCTTTATGGTAATTTTAGATCTTGATTTTTAACAACAGCAGGTATTTAAAAAGACCCCCAAATATCTTAAAATAATCTAATTGTTGCTTTTTAAAATTGTAAGACAATTCTTAGTTTTCCATTTAGTTTTCCCTGTTTATGCAATTTCTATTCTAGTTAATTTGCCTGAAGCAAAATACTCTTTTAATCTCTGTATTTCTTATGTTAGTTCATGCTACAGGATATTAATGCAGACTGAAATCTTTAATTCAGAAAGACTCACATTTTTATAATATTCAAGCACCTAAGTTTGGAAAATGTATTTTTAATCACTTCTTAAATGCCGAATGTCCCTTTTATATTTTTCGCATTTTAAGATAACTACTTAATTTTGATGTAAAATTACATGCCTTGCACCACAATGTTTTAGTGGATAAAGGAATTTGCTATATTGACACCCTACTCTTATTTGTCCAGGGTTCTTTTTTGAGGCAATATCTCTTCTGAAGGAGAAAGAAGGTGTTAGAAACATGGTATTTATTCATGACTCCCAAGCTAAGGACAGTGGATAAGAATCCTTAAAGACAGATTGGATAGGTTTGGGGTTTTTTTGTTTTCAAAAATTGAGGAAATATAAATTAGTTTCTCTATAAAAATAAAATTTTAGTGAATTGTAGTGAAAAAGAAAAAGCATCTACTTGTTAGTTGGCATTTTACAAGACTCAAGCTATCATTTAAACTGAAAGCACATGTAACAAACTACCGCTAGTTTTGCTACAACCTATTTAGGGTAACAGATCCAGAACAGAACATAGAAGGCAACTTATAATTATAACATGATGATATTTTATTTTTTTTTAACATAGCTAGTGGTGCTAAATAATTACCTTGACAATACTGTCTTGAACTGCGAGTCTTAGAAAAATTCACTAAAACCAATAGGGTTGAATCCTGAATTCTGAACCTATTAAGAGTCTAAAGTCACATCTCATTCATTAAAGATTCTTTCCATCACTTTCGCAGTAGCATCAGAATGAAATGAATTTCGTAAGTCTCACAGGTAAAACTTCCACATGCTTAGCTAGGGACAGTAAGTGGACCTGCGTGAGTTAGCAAGGGCAGGTATTTCAGACAATGGCATTGAGAAGATAGGATGGTTGTTTGTTCTGTTTTCCAGTACTGGATTTAAGAGGCAAGCGATGAAAATGAAAGGCAGCAAATTTAGAACTGATAAAACAAATATGCAAATGAATTGATCCCACAATTTGTGTGCAGAAGACATTGTCATGGTATGTAATGCAAACCCACATGAGAGTGAGGGTCGATTTCCTCTAGCTTCCTTCTTAATAGCAGTTTTTCCAAAGGCTTGCTTTGCACTAATACCAGACCAGCATTTCTGCAGTGCAGATAAGAGAATTAATCCACCTGAAAAGTCATCCTTGTTTTTGGGGGGGAGGGGAAGGGGAAAGGGAAAGGGTGAAGAGGAATGAATAAGAAAGGAAAAATAAGCCACTTGCCCAGCAGCAAGAAGACCAATAATCTGTGAAATCCAGAACAAACTGGAAGTTTCACCTTAGAAATCATTGTATTATGTGCTGCTTTCCAGCCCTTGAGTTCTTTCTAACAGTGCCCACACACCAACCAAGAAATTTCCAAACCATTGTGTCAGTCTTTGTCCAGCCTCTGTCATACATTTACAAACAGCAGGAGGCAAAATGTTTTCAGAAAACCTATGTAACCCTCTTTGAATTCTTCAGAGTGGTGGTCAAATTGCTGTTGTCAATGTTTTCATCTGCAGCCAAAAGAAGGCATCATCCATCTTTCTCTTGACTACTTAGTTTTTTGTCTCTAAATACATTAGGTAGCTGTTGGCTGGACTCTACCAGACAAAATGTGGCTTTGGTGGTGGTTTTTTGTTTTGGCCTTGCATCCAGTGAAGACTATGAGATGCACTGTGAACTGATAATGTTTTACTCAGTATCATGCTTGCTCTTGTGACTATCTTTTCCTGGATGTGTTTTGAGTTCATAGGGGTTTAGGACAAGAGTAATAGTTTTGCTGGTCTCCTTTTCTATAGTTGAAGTATGCTACAGAACCATACTTCAGGCCACAGGGGTCCTTTGCAATCTTCTATTCTCATCCAGATACCTCCAGGCCTCTTGAACCTGCATTACATTGTGAAGGGAAGTAATGACTCACAGCTGTGGATACCCATGGTCTTGCTGCTTCTTGGGCCACTTCTTACCCTATTGGAACCTTTTATGACCCCTCCCAAACACAGCTTTTACACTGTAATATAAAAATTCTAGGTAAATTTTATTTCAGTTTCCAGTTTTTTAAACACTTTTCCTTCTGCCACTTCCACACTCTACATGGTAGTCAAAAGATCCACAGGAAAAGGGAATGGTACAACCTCATATCTAATAATTTTTAAAAAAAAAAACCCAACACAAAACCACAACACTTTCTGTGTACTGTGCAGATTCTCCAAATTGAAATAGAGGTCTGGAAGAATACAGTCCAAGAATTATCAAAGTTTCAACTTCAGTTCCATGGTGAAGAAGTCATGATGTTACATGATGAAGTGGAAGTGTTGCTTTTCCAAATTTTTTTTCATATTTAGAAATATGAATGTGTGGACAGATTATGTGAGATAGAAAATTCAGACTACTTTCTGCACTTGAAAAGCAGTGTTCAAAATCTGTGTTCAAACTGGCTGAAATGGAAGATTTATCCAATAGTTTCTTTTTTTGTTGTTGTTTTGTTTTGTTTGAACTACACCTCTTACTCTTCCATTGAAAAAAATCTTTAAAAAAGAACTACTTGATTTCGTTGAAATTTTCCTTGGGGAAAATTCTTTCTTTTTCAATCTTACCTACTCAATTAGAACTATGCTCCCATGTTTCTCAGAGGGTTTTAAAAAATACCACTATTTTAAAAGCATGGAATACATGCTAACGAGCCTGAATCTTATTTATGGCTACATGTAAGAAAGACATAAGGTAACTTCTTATCATCACTTGATTTTAGCTAAGGGCAAATCACTTTTGAGAGCAGTCAGAACCTGGACTGCGGGGCTACAGAGGAAGAGGCTATTCCTCTGAACGGTGTGGAGCTACCTGAACTAAGGGAAAGATTTTATCCATATAAAGCTACTAATAACGTAACATGTCTCCTTAGTGGTTTGGAGACACATGCAGGCAGCACTGGAAAGTACAGGACTCTTCTATTTATCTCCACAATGGAAAGCAGAGCTTTAACTGTACTTAAGTTATGACAAACAGACTAACGTCAACATTTTAGAAAAAGGTGTACTAATGTAGCGTCTTCACTTTGTGGATGTTCCACTTACTGTGTTTAAGGCAGCATGCCTAAAAAGGTGCTGAACATAGCTCCTATTGTCTCCATGTGTTGCTCCAAGAAACAAGGAATCCCTCGAGCTGGACCTAAAGCCAGACAGCAGGGTTAGAGGATACTGCTGAGAGTTCAGGGAAAGCCACAAACATATGCACAAGGTACAAGACGGAACTCAATTCTGGTGGCATTGAAACAGAATTTTGAAAGGCGAAAGAGCTGTTAGCAAAGAAACTTCAATGGATTTTGGGAAGAAGAACTTCCTCTGATCTCTGGGAGCCAGGAAATACTATTTTTCTAGTACATAGAGTATCCCAGTTTTGAATCTCTTCGAAAACCTCATCTGTGCTGAGAGTTTTACTTGCAACTGTCTAAGCCATTACCTGCTTTCAGCTTGGGATGAGTACCAGGTTTCCTACCTAACCAGGTACCTTGAAATGCTTTTCCTTGGAATACTGGTAGTCCTTCTACTGGCAGTGGAGTGAACACACTAGATCTGCTCCTACCAGATGGGTTTCTCCCTGAGGTGCTATACAGCTGCTGTATATGTGAATACCTACAGCTGTGCATCAGGAGCAGGGTTTTTCCTCGTTACTTCAAGTCCTTCTACATTTGTCACAGAAAAATTGCCAGCTCTGGTTTTTGAACAGAGTGCCTTGAAGCAAGACTTCTTTTCAGTGTCTTTATTTCATTGCTTTACGGAATAGATTGCATTTTAAAGGTATTGAATTTTAAAGGGTATGGGTTAATTTTAATCCACAGTGTTGTTCTGATGGGGACTGGTAAAATGACAGTAAAGGAAAACAGCATTTCTTACCTCTTTCATGCTGTACAAAAAGATCTGGGATCAGACCTGAGTCAAAAGTTACACAAAACATTCCCTGCTCAATAGGGAAGCCATTAAGTGCCCTGCTACCAACTAAAACATAAGGAATAGGGATATTTATTATTTTCTGCTAGTCAATTATCTGATGAGATTATATTGTTAAACTATACAAGGTAGAATAAAGTGCTTGTATATTTAATACTGAAACTTTGTATTTCTAGGTCTCCTCCATTCCTATACCACGTGCAATTCTTTCCATCTATTTAATAAAAAAGTGAAGGTGTCCTGAAAATATATATTTTAGCCAACACCTGCTGAAAATGAGAAACATTTTGGCTGAGAGCTGGTCCACTGACAGAAAACACATGCAAAAATATTTCTGGTTTCTCGTACAGAGACTTAATTTTGGGGGAGACAAGTACTGAATCTGTGAAAATTTTAGTTTTCTTGAAAATCTAATTGTTCAATGGGTAATATTTTAAGGGAAAATGGTGCTTAAAGAATTTTTTTTTAATAAGTTCAAAGTCCATCATTCTCCTTCTTGGTTTTAAGGGACAGTTAGCGGAGGATGCTGGAGTCTTGAAGAAGGATCCCCAGGAAGCAGACATACTTGAGGAGGGGGATTTAAATTGCAGCTTATGATCTTGTTAGTTTCTGTTGTTAAAACAAATCCTTACATGATTACAGCGGCTTGTAGTATGTCTGAGGGCAGGTTAGGTAAAGCACCTACTCTTAATTCAAGTGGAAAACAGCTGAGGGAGGGATGGGAGGGATGTAGAGACTCTAAGATTGTATAATTTAGTCTGACAGTGCCATGTATCCAGGGGAAAATACAATCTAGTTAGCGCAAGTGAAAGCCATCTAATAACAGACTTTTGAATTCTATACCCCTTATATCGAGAAAGATAATAAAAAAAGTTTATTCTGGGGAGGGGGGAGTAGTTCCTCTTGGTTTCACAGGTGGAAGTCATTTAGGATTTCTGCACCTTAGTTAGACGAGTGGTTATTTAGATCAGTGACTTTCCAATTTGCAAGCCCCTAGCAATTTCCAGCTGGGCAGAAACAACTGTGTCATGAACTTAAGCCGGTAGATGATATAGGCTTTGATACCGACATAGAAAATACTGATTAAGAAAATGGATGACTTTCACCTGGGAAGTAATAACCTTAATTTGAACAAGAAGACAGTGGGGCACAGGAGGAAGACTGGGCCCCTGCGTGCAGCTGATACCTAAAGGCAGCAGCTTTGGTGGTTGTACCTCGCTGTGGCATCTCCCTCCCCACCACGGCAAAGGCCTGGATCCCTCCGGTCGGTAGAAAGGCGCTGCAGTGCCCTGTGTTACGGGTCCCTGTTGGTGAGGCCTGTGGGCCCCCATGGCTGTCAGCTATAACTGTCGTTACTAAAGCAGGGGAAACTCCCCCCCCAACCCCAGCCAACACTTTTCCCCCTGCAACACTTTGCTGAGACATACCCTTTATAACTAATCACCTTTCACTTTTACCTCAGGAACAGTTGGGAGGCCACCGGCTGCCGGGCACCCACGGGACCTGGGCAGCCTAGTAGGCAAGCTTGCTTGTGGGCGAAGGAAGCCGCAGCAGCCTCTGTGCCCCAGGCTCGGGGAGCTGCCATAACTCCCTCCCAGCCCTGGCCAGGATGACGGGGAGGCCATGGCGGGACGCAGGACTGGACCGGGCTGTGGTCAAGCCACCTGCTTTTTGCCCCTCCAGGGCAACCACGAATCCTTCCCTGCAGGGGCTCGTTCGCCCTTCCAGCAGGCTCCCTCCCACCTCCAAGCCGGGCACCCTCATCCCCTGGAAAATCATGAATCCCAACCCAGAAGGCTCTTCCCACCTCAGAGCAGGGCAGACGGGACTGCCCCCTCTTCCCCAGGAGTCAGGTGTGCTCTGAGAACGTCTGTGCTGCCAGTTAAGGATAACAAGGGCAAAACATTTAGTGTTGTGAGGGGGGACAGCCCTGACTATTTTACCCATCCCATGTTTTAAATCCGTGCTACAGGGCTCTGCTTCCCGCCATGGAGGAGGCGTTTGTCCCACCGCCGCCGAGGCCGGGGGCTGTTGTCGAGCCTCAGCGGCCGGCGGCAGCCATGGCCACTCGGCATTCAGGCCCTGTGTGCTGAAGGCTTGTTGCGTGCCGACCGTTTGTTTAGGAAAAACAAATGAAAAACACAATTTAAAAGTGATTTGAAATGTGTATGTTGGTCCTATGCACTGAATAAAAGCGGGCCCCTGAAAGGCAGGGAAGGAGTGTGCGGTCCAATAATTAGAGGCCTATTGTCATGCAGATGCGGAAGAGGGGCTGCCCGCAGTGTCTGTGGGGGAACTGTAAATCTGGATTTTCCTGACATTCAGGGGATCGGCCTCGCAGGGCTGAAGGATGTTCAGTTAACACAACTCGCCCTGTATGCAATGGGAGAAATATTGTGGGGCGAGGGATGAAGACAGCGTTTTCCAAAGTGGGGTTTTATTTGTGTGCGCTGGTTCTTGGGACTGGACAAAAGGCCTCCCAACGGGGTCTGATGTTCAGAGGAGGTAGCCTGGCTCCCTTAAGATTCAGCATCCCAAAGGCTCGCTTAAATAACTTCTAAAAGTTGATCGTATGAAGAAATGAAACTTGCAGCATGGTGTACAGGCGCAGCAGTTTACCTCATCATTGAGGTATCAAAGCTTTCTACATTTAATTCTTTCATCAGGGACAAAGTTGTTTGTTGTATCAAACACAGTCTAATATTTTGCATTTCCCAAAGAATGCCCTTCTAGAGACGCTGATTGTGCTTTGCTCTCAGCTTTCACTTAGGAATGTTTAATATGCTTCACAAATCACAGTTTAATAGGCATTATTCTGGACATAATTTTTTTTTCCCAAATAACTAATGTAAACAGGGAAAAATCCAGTATTTTAAGCCAGTTTTGTTTTCTTTCTCTTTTTATTTATCCATCTTTTATTCAAATGTTTGGAAAGTCAGCAAAAGACAGTTATCTTGGATTACTATCAGAAAAATTATCTCAAAAGGAATGAAGTATATTATAGAATGTTTTTAATTTCAGTTTTTCTTGTTCAGAATTAATCTTTGTCAATTTGTAAACATCTGGTATATATTGTATGTTAGGACCACAATAGTGGATGAACTCCGTTAGGTTAAATGCCTGATCTAATATAAAACTTGGGTAAGGCAACTGTTCCCTTTAAGCAGGTGAACATGTTTTTGTGTTCTGACATCCTGCCTGTTTCTTTTTGGTTTGTTTGTTGTTTTTTTTTCTTTCATATGAACTTATCCTTTTCAGTGTCATTATTCCTATGCACCACTCTGCTCCTTCTATCAGTGATGTTTGCAAGCTTTATTGCCTTAAGCAGTATCTACAGATACTAGCTTAGAGAGCATCATTATTTACATTTCCACAATTTAGCAAATATTTTGGGAAAGCTTTTACACTTGAGAACATTTTTGATCAGATATTTCCTTACCAGTTTACAAATGCCTGAGCAATTCCTGCTGAAATTACATAGTATTTTTTTGTTTCTTAACAGATGAGGAGAAAGAAAATAATAGAGCATCGAAACCACACTCAACTCCAGCTACACTGCAATGGTAAGATGCCTTTTTAAAAAAATCAAGAAAACCTGTTAGTTTTTTTCCTTATCCTTTTTCCAGCTGAAGTGAATAGCCTTCTCGGACATCTTATACAGTTCTAAAGATACTTTCACTGTACGTGTTTAATCTGCTCATTAGCATCCTGTACAGCATTTCTCAACAAATGTCTTTCTCTTACGGGATTTGTTTGAACATAGGAAACCTCTGACACAGTTTAGAAGATCATCTTGGCATATTTATTTGCCACTTTGCCAGCTGGTGATTTGTGGTTTGTCATCATTGTTATATTTATTACAAAAAGAAAACTAGTAGTGAGATTTTTTTTTTCCAAGACTCACATTTGTTTCAGTGTATGTTGAAGCCCACCTTTACTGACTGTTTTACTGAAATGAGATCTCTGTAATCTAGCATAGAAGACAACAAAAGAAGAGAGAGAGTTTGAGGTTTGATTCATTTGCCAAAATCCCCTTGCAAATTTAGCGAAGGGGGAAAAAAAGGAGGGGTAATTAGAAAGAGAGAAAGAGAGGATGGGGAGAAGAAAGTTTGTAAGTCAGTCCACAGTGCTATGAAAAATGAACAAGTGCTGTTCACTGTCATTTACAGCAGTATTTTTGGCTGCATGTTCTGTAACATTGCATATACTTCTGACATCTCTTTTATAGGATATGTCTTAGACTTTTGTTGACTTTTCCCTTAATTTAGGTTTTTAATTCTGGTTTAACTTTCTTAATATTGTAAGTGATCAAGCGTCTTTCAGGAGGTTCCTTACATTTGGCAGAACAGGGCTCTGTTACAGAGAAGCCTTGAAGTATGCTTATCTAAAAACCCATACTCCTTAGCTTGTTTCAGGTCTTTTAAATAAAGGCCTTTACTTCACCTGTAAGTATTTCTTGTAGTTTTCTGGATGAAAGGATAGATTATTGGCAAAAAAAGTGGGATGTTAGCAAAATTATTTTTCTGATTCTGTCAGTCTCTTGGGAGATCTAACTAAACAAAGAGCAAAGAATAATTAATTCAGTGAATTTTACTCTCTTTCTCTGCGTGTGAAATTCAGTGATTCTTTGAAATGTGCATAAAGAGGTTTATAGATTATTTCATCTATATTTGCTCCTTAAAGTTGATTAGTTGATAAAGCTAAATTTTAGATTAAAAAAAAAAAACCAAACCTGTGGGTTGATTTAGAATAGGTTGCTGCAAGTATTCAGTGTTCTGCCTTGAAGAAACTTGCAGACACTTCCAGTGCAAATACTAAGATGTACAAATATAAATAGAGGAATTTCATTCTGAACTATCGTTTTTTTGTACATATTTATTTCACCAAAGTGCTGTTTTTCAGAAATTCAAGAAAAGTGAATAAATAAGGGGAGTGAAAAACAGAGGAAAATTGTTAAGATAATAGTGAAATATCATAGATGTATTTTAGTATTTTCTGTTATTCACCCAAACAACTTCAACACAGTTCAAACAGGATAAGAAAGAACTATCTAGCTAAAATAAAATATCAGGCAGGGTTTACCAGTCCCAAATTCAGAACAATGTTTATTTTGTAGCAGAGTCAGTTAAGAGTCTTTTCCACAGGAGTAAATAACATAGTAGCCAAGAAGTCAGAGTTAATTAGAACATGCCAATGATACTGTTCCCAACAGAAAACATGCAAATACTGTAAACAATCTTTTGCCAAATACTTTCAGGCTTCCTCGGTCATAAAGGTTAGTAAATCCCTAAACTCCTGGGATATTGAGCCCTGCTGGAATGCAGTGTGCACACTAATGCTCATTCAGCTGTGTTTGCAATAGAATCCTAGAATTTTGGTTCTGAAAAGGCTGCTTACATCATCTTCCCTTCCCCCTTGCTAGTGTGCTGGCTTACTACCTGTCTGTTATGTTATGTTTCTTACATATTCATGTAGGTCAGATATTGTCCCCTTTGAGTCTTTTGGAGCATCTGAAATTTCCTCTGTCCAATTTTCAACCCACAAATACATGAGGGAAAAGAAAGCAAAGAAGTTTTCAAGTTTAATTTCTTTAGCTGATGTCAAACTGAATTATACGATTGGCTCATTTATTAATAGACCTGTAGGTAAAAGTTTCCCAGCTTAGTAGCCATACCATAGAACAGTTTTCTGGTGGTTTCCATATGCTTTTCAGCCTAAGTACTGCATCTTTGAATTGATATTACCTGGAGAAGGTATGCTACTGGGTTTGATACACTAAACAAAATTACAAGCTCAGAAGTTGTGGTCAAAGTGCTAAAGCAGTGAGCTTGCTTTGTGTGAAGATGTCGCATTTCCACTGTTCTGGAAAAAACAGATATATTAGTGTCAGGTTATTCGTACTAGCAATCCATGGGTTGGTAAACTATTGTGGTCAGCACTGTACAAATGGTACTCTGAGCACTTCCTGTAGATTAGCTTTACATATTCTACAGTTTTACCTGCTTAGGGCTCAGACACAGTAAAGTTTTTGCACAGTGAAGAAAGACAAAAGGCTAAATTTACCTGAGTATGCCCTGGGTAAGCAGGTGTCCTACCCTCCTCCTGGAATCTCTGGGCCAGATTCAAGTGATGGAGTGGTGGGGTAAACTATTGACCATATTTGAGGATAAAGTACCAGACTTGCTTTGCTCTGGCAAAAGGAAGCATCAGGATTGTCTGCGGTGTCTGGTGCCTGCCAAGTGAAAGCTGGTCATGTTTTTACTGTTAGATGCTGCTATCATTTACAGCTAATGAAGGCAAGAGTGTGTTGGAGAACACAAGCAGAGGAAACACCAGCAGCAAAGAAAAAGAAGAGGAGGAAAGTAGTAGGGAAAGTGAAGCAAGACATAAGAGAAATACGCAAATTTTGTCACATGGTCATATTGCCATCACCTTTATTAGTTATTTGCTGTCTGGCATCTTGCTGAAAAGAGTGAACAACATCAGTCCCACAGGGATCTATGCTTAATGCTTACGCCTCTCCAAAGACAAAGTACATTGCATGCTACAAATGATGAGGACGAAGAAGTAGCTGAAGATGCCAGAAGCATGTCTGGATGACTGTCAGCCTGGCTAAATATCTGTTCCCTGGAAACAGGAATGATGTTTTTGTTTTGTTTTGTTGATGACATGAAATGAAAGGCCTAGTAAACGTAGCATTACTGCTAAACACATCATAATTGGGGAAACTGCACCAGCTTGAATTTAACCGTTTAGGCATGAATATACCAATACCTGGTATCCTGTGCTTATCCCATGTTCCTGTGTTCATTATTATTGTAAAGCTATAGTTTGCTAAACACTTGGCTCTAAAATGTTCATGATTATTTCGTTGATGAACTGGTTGACCAAATTGTAAGTGTGAACCTTTATTTTACCTTTATTTTACCTTTATTTTACCTTTATTTTACCTTTATTTTACCTTTATTTTACCTTTATTTTACCTTTATTTTACCTTTATTTTACCTTTATTTAANTGACCAAATTGTAAGTGTGAACCTTTATTTTACCTTTATTTTACCTTTATTTTACCTTTATTTTACCTTTATTTTACCTTTATTTTATTTGTGCTCTGTGTGTGCATGTGTGTGTCTACTTCTCCAAACACAGAATTATTCAAAGCATGGACAGTCTAATTCCATGCAGTTTGGTGGCTTACGGTGTAGGTGCTCTGAATAATAACAGTATTGTAAAGCTAAAGTCAACAAAACTGTTCTATTTTTTGCAACATTCATAAAAAGAAGTAAAAAAAGAGGCATTTAAAACACTGCTAGGTAATGGATTCTCCCCAGATTAGTAGTTTTACAGAAATTATGATGCATCAAAGTTAATCTGTTCTAGGATCTTTTATGTGACTAGCAATGGTAACATCACAGTTGTTCTGTTGCTTTCGTATCTAAAAACAAGTCCGTAGCAAACTACAGACCTGAGTCTGCTATAGAATAATCTCATTTAATCTAGAGGTATATAAGTATAAGAGGGAAACAGTAATAGGGACAGATAAAATTGTCATTTCAGTGGAAGGATTAGGGGTTTTATTGCTATACTGTAGTGGTACAAAAGGTCTCATTGTGAACTACTGGATTTCACATGGCTTTATTAGGACATTTAAAATGTTATATATATATTATTTCTGATAATGATTTGTTAGGTAGAAGATTGAGTTCATTATCTTTCTATAATACTGTAGAATGAAGCTGAATTCAAAATATGATAAAGTTAAATAACAGACAGGAAAATAAAAGAAGTGGAGCAAGATGGGTTTTTTGATCATTAAAAAAAAAGTTCAGGTATAATGGAGCATTGTTCAGTGTCAGACTAATGACTCTCTGTGAAAGAGAGGAGAAAAAGAGAAAAATTCATCAGATATGAACAGAAATAATTAACTGCTTTTCTTTCTGTCCTGTCTTGGTCACGGAAGCTGACATTCCAATTAGCAGCTATAGTATACAAACGAACTCTCCAGGTTTTGAAAGGAGGTTTTGTTAAAGCGCTATGAATTTGAGGAAAGATGCCGTGATGATATTTCTGTAGAAACCAAGGAAGAATAGATGTTGCCCATACAAACTGATTCCATTCATCTAGCCGGATATCTTATTAAAATAGTTTGCAGTCACAAATGATCACGATAACTGAAATGGAAGGTAGGTAAGTCCTGAAAAGGGCAATGAAGAAGAGAAACTAGATATTTGGAAGGTGTTCTACAACTATCAAATGACAGGGGGCTATTTACTGTAAAACTGGAGTTTTTTGAGAATATGTATTAATTTTCTAAGATGTTTAAGAGGAAGTTGCACCTACCTTCTTCTCCTAGCCAACAAGGCAGGCAAGCACACACGTACCTATATGCATGAGTGACACGTGGATGACAAGATTAATTCTGGTTTAAAGTTAAGTGTGTATGTAAATACCTCTTGAACTTTGTTGGATCCGCAATCATAAAAATGTCATTTCAAAGGAATGTTTCTTCTAATCTATAGGTGTATAATGAGCCCAGTTTCAGATTTAAAAGATGAAGCATATGCATATTCATATATTTGATGTGTAATTTTAAATTTGATAGTTGTGTGTTTTGCATGTGTATGTGAATAATAATAGTTTCTGTAAGGCAGAGGAGGATGTTATTTCACTATTTTATTCAGCATTGTATTCAGATTGTGGACTCTTTTGTCACTTTTTCCATAAGCAATAGCAAGAAAACATTATACAGGTATGATTTTGCTCACACTCTTGAGTATTTGCAAATAACTTGCACATCTGCTTCCTCAAGGTATGGAATCTTGCAGCTGGACAGGAGTGGAGAGTCCTGTAAAGAATGAGACAATTCTTCACTTCAATGACTGTTTGTTGTTTCATAGTTGTACATATATTTGTTTACTGCAGGATGCATTTAGGGTATAACAGATTACTAGTATATTTTTTTCCTAAAAGTAGCACTTTTGGAGCATGGTCAAAACTCAATATCCCTTTGTGCTAATCTCTACTTGCCTGAGAACTCACAGCCTGTGTTTTTGACAGCAAGCACTAACCAAATGAAGCAAGTAAGCATTACATAAGTCAATTGGAAGCATCACTTAGGAAGAAAGAGAAAATTTAGTAGACAAGCAGAAGCCAGAATGTTTGGCCTTAAAGATGCAACTTTGCATACTGTTTACCATACAGGACATCCAACATACTTGCAGTTCTCTCTGTTTGATATTTGCTTTTTAAGGCTGGAGGAGAACTATGAGATTGCAGAAGGTGTTTGCATTCCTCGAAGCGCTCTCTACATGCATTACTTGGACTTCTGTGAGAAAAATGACACGCAACCTGTTAATGCCGCCAGCTTTGGGAAGGTGAGTCTTAACAGTGGTATGATGCCTTGAGCTCTCACCTGGTTCAGGTGAGTTTGGATTATTGAAAAGAATTAAATCATCATTTGCCATTAGAGATAGAGGCGTACAAAAGGAATCTCTTATGTATTCAAGTTATTGGACAAAAGCTAAGATTTTAACTGTTTCGAAGGTTGGAATAATTTCAAATCATGACTCAACTCCATAATACCCTAAATTTTTTTATTACTTCAGGCCCCAGACTAGCTGACCATGACATGGTATACAATATTGGCAGCTTGGAAGTTGAATACAAGCCAGTGTAAACACATCTGCATTGTGACCTGCACTGCTTTAACAATTTTTTTTTTTTTTAATAGAAAGGTAAAACACCAATCATTTAATTCTGGACCCTGTCTATGCCATTTTTGTAAGCATGATACGGGGATTCCTGAATTAATGATATCAGCCCACACTGGCAAATCAACATAGCAGAGTACAATGCCTCCAGATATGAAAGTCCAGAAAGCATCTAACGGCATTTGTGTGGCACTGCAGATACAGGCTGCCAAGTTATCTTTGCAATGTGATTCCTTGTGCTTCTGCTTTCCAGTCCAGGTCTATTACAAGCCACAATAGTTGTCTCCAGACTCACAGTGGAGACTCACTCTTAGCATAGATGCAGCTGTGCATTGTCCAGATGTGAGCAGTAAAGCTCTTATGCTATACATCACTAGCAGATGTTAATGGTTGGCTAGGATGTTACATAAAGTTCTTATTTTGGATTTGCTTGTCAGGTGATGCTTTTCTCTCAGTGAAAAATAGGATGATATTTTTATACTTTTAATTTTTTATTTAAAACTGAAATTTTACTATAGAATGGGTCACAGGCCTTTAAAACTTATAGGCTGTGTAAAAAACCAAAGTGTAGAGTTTGCCACTGTTTTTAAACTGCTTGCAAGCATGAATCTGAAGCCGATTGTTCTGCCAGCTATTCTCTTCTAGTGTTAGCAACATTTGTTCTGTGGAAGTGCTGGGTATTCAAAGGAGGAAAATTGTTCCTAGGGTAAGTGCCTGTGTAAAGAGTAGGTGAAGGAGAAGAATGTATTTAATGAGGTGTCATTTGCTATAGTGCATCTTTATGTAGGCAGTTTAGCAAGGCAAGTAAAATGTACCATGTTGTAACATTACTATGTTTATTGTGTCTTAAAGACCTGCGTAGCTCAGTTGATTCTGTGTTAGGTTTGTGTTTAAATACACTATACAAGTGTGAATGAAATTGTTCGTTGTACATATTATTGCTACCAAGTGGTAAGTTGAATAGCAACATGTAATTTAGGAACAGTGAGAACAAGAAACAGATTTCATGCGGACTAACACATTTGGAACATGGGTAAAATTTATGCGATGCTACTTTTGCTGCTGCTAAAAATTTCTATAAACTGTAAGGTGTAAGTATTCTGAAATCATTTCATCAGAACATAAATTTACCAGGGTAAGTTCACCGATTTTCGGTACGCAGCAGTCTTGTTGCACTGTATATTACTCCATCCTCCTTCTCCCCTGCCCCTCATACACATACACCTGTTCATCAGTAGGAGTACCTTGAGCTAGTAGGACAGGTACAGTGTCTTCCATCCAAAAATCATGGCATTCCAGCGTGTTTTTCATGTGCTATGTTCCAAGTGTTTTCCACTTGGTTGCAATAAAGTTCTGAAGCAGTGATGCATGGAATTCGTTTTCCCTTTTTGTGGAGAGGAAGCCATACAGAATCATCCTAGTACTGTCTCAAACTAGTGCTTCATGTGGCCATTACTTTTGGATCTGGGAACTGAGGCTTCTGTACAGGTGTGTACAGGAACCTCAGACAATACTGACACAAATACTGAAGTGAAACAGACTTCTGCATCTGCAGATCCTGGAGCAGACTCCAGTGCTTCTTTCCAACCTATTATTGCTAAGAAAACATGCTGCACAGTCAGGAAGATCTGCAAGGCAGACACCCACTTCATTCAATCAATAGTTTGCAGTCAGCTTTTCCTTAGGAACAGGCACATGCGTGAAGTTTTAGCCAACAGAGTTGTTATCATGTGACCTAAATACCACGTTGGCAATGTGTGTTGCATAAATGCCTTGGAGGCAGTGCAGTGAAATAGGTGCTATTTGAGGGCTTCCGCACTTAGTTGCTGAAACAGAGACCCCAGACATGTTTGTCCTCGTTGGAAATCATCAAGAGCCCTGCAGCTGTCATGTCTTCCAGAGAAAGGAGTTAGTTGTTCTGTGAAATTGTAGACAGTTCGCCTTTCAATAGACCACATTGAATTTATGATTCATCTCTGAACTTTAGCTCTGTGTGCAATGTTAAACATTTAGGCGTTTTCTTTAACAGACTGATAGTTTTTAGAAAGAGACATGGAGTTCAGCACATTAAAACAATCTATAATAAGTAACATCCTGATGTATTGTTACATACTCAGTTACACCTCAAATAACAGAACAGTGTTGATTTTGCTTTTAAAGATACCACTGGAGACATGTGAAACTTGCCTGAAAGTGATGTCTCCAGATTCAGGTTTTGTAGACAATGCTTCAGCCCATGTGTACTTCTTAAGCTTGATGTAAGTCAAATATAGCCACAACAGAGCATGGAAGGGGGAACATACAACTTGTTCTTGAACAGCTGAACTAATGGACCTTGTTTCCTACCATCTCCTACGTTCCCAAAATCCATAGCCTTACTTAAATCTTATATAATATCTCCATATATCCCTGCAGTACTTCCAATTATTTCCACATCCCAGTCACTACATCAAGGCCTTGCTGCTTTCAGTTTTCTCACACATCTGCTACACCTTCTTTCTACATTATTTTTAGATTCTCTCACAGCTGTCTCTGTTTGCCTGTCTCTTTTTCTCTCCTTCTCCCATGCCAACAGCTGGGCAAGAAGCAGCACATGGGGTGGCTGGCTGAGAGCAATAGAAGTGTTGACTGGTTGCCTCATACTCATGGTTGTTCAGTCAGGCAGTGCCAAATGGCTCAGCAAAAAGTAGAGCTTTCCCCTGTCTTGTCCTCAGCATTAACATCAATATGCTCTCTTCACTATCCAGCCAGTATTTTCTATTATTAAACTTGTAGAACGTGGACTGAACCTCAGGCCTTTGGTAATATTGGATTAGCAAAACAAAAATTTGTCTGGGTGGTGGAGAGATTAACAGAGAAACAGTAATATCTCATGGACTGCTTCCTGAGGAAACTAGGCTAATAGCAACAAAAGTGACAAGAAGAGGAAAGAACAGAGTTACTATATAAATAAATACCTTTAGAAAAGGCAACCTGTACTCCTAAACCACTTAAAGTACCTATAAAGTAAGGAAGACTAATAGGGTGGTTAATGTGATATATTCTTATTTGACAAACAGAGCTGTAGCTTTAATATGTTAGCTGAGATTTTAGTGCTTTACATACCAAATTAATAAGTGAAAATTACAGGCAGTTTTGTCAATATTAGCATTTGCCAATCTGCTAATAGCTACGCTACCCAGTCTGCCACTTTTTCTTGCCTGCAAAAGACAGGACCAAGCACTCTTCTACCCATATACTTTAAGTAAATAGTGACTAGGGAGGGCCCTGTATTTGCTGGTTACAGCTCAGCATCAGCAAGCGAAGACTCCAGTGTTAAACTTCAGCTCTTACTGTAGGCAGCAAAATGTATTATATTCAACGGGATCATGATTTCACCCAAAAGTGAAGCAGAATAAGTAAAACTGTTCCATGCAACCAGTGAGAAGACAGGGAAGTAAAGTGAGGAAGGGCAGGCATGTCACTGAGCTATTAACAATAAGATGCTGCATATGAGAAAAAGCTTTCTCACAGTGAACATGTTTAGACTGTGAATTAGTCTTCAGGCTGAAGGAGTGAAAGCCCTGTTGCTGAGGTCACTTAAAAAAGACGGTGACCTTGTGCCCCTCACCCCTGTGCTGCAAATGCCTTGGGCTCTGCTCCGGGACGCTGTGGACTCGGAGAGCAGTTTAAGGTGCTTCCAACTGGAAGTTCTGCCCCTGCCTGCAGCAGGGAAGGCTGAGCAGGTGTAGGTTTTCTTCTGAGCAACATGTTAACATAAAATGCCAGTGATGATTAATACACTGAGCAAGAAATTACGATGGTTGAAGGCTCTGATTCATTATTCTCACTGAGTTTAGTTGCAAATACTAACTTGTTCTGAATTGGGGACTTCACTGGATCAAATAAATTGTTTAAAAAGCAGGAATGTTTTGAGCATTTCCAAGTCCCCAAGTAGCTATTGCGTATGGATGGGTTCCATAAGACTTGCTGGTTCTCTCTTAGCTGCAGCATGTCACCGAGCTGTTCAGCTGTGTTGGCAGGCCTTTGAGCTTCTCTTGCACTTTTTTTGTCCTCAGCCAGTACTAATTTTGTTCTTTGTTTCTTTTGAGACCCTGTATGAACCTTATTTTCTTAATCAAGCCTCTTGAAGATGTCATCTTTCTCTTTTACAGCAGTTTCCCCTGTCTTCCATGTCCTCGGTTCGCTGCTTTAAATTTACTGTGCGTTGCTAAGTCTCCTCCCAGACTCTGCCGTACCTCTCATACAGAACACAGTTTCTCGTGGTGCAACCTCTTTTGCATCCTCGTGAAGTGTTCTTCCCACAACTCCCATATGCCCCCTGCAGGTTAAATACTTTCCTCTTTTGTTTTTCTTTTTTTCCTTTTCGTGCTTTCCCGACACGTCTTTTCACAAGCAATAGTAAAATAATATTTGAAAAGGAATACGAAGGATGCTGACACTGCAGGGTGGCTCTCCCCCAGCCTGAGTTCCCTTTTACATCACTCTGACAGCATAAAGAGGTTTAGCATGGATGCATGGTCACACGAATTTGAGACCCTCTTTATTGCTCCCTGAGTGGCTTTACTGTAGGTGAAAATTAGATGCCAATAAATTTATTTTGCTAAATAAAAAAGGGTAATGTCCACAATTGATTTGTAATATTTGTTAGGAAAGAGATCTCTTACATTTTTCACCAATATTTCCACCCTATTTCCAAAAAAATGGGCTGAGGCACAGTTATACCAGTAGAAAAGTGCTTCTTTTTTTTTTTTCAATAGTTTGCTTTGCTCCAGGGAGGTACAAGCTGTACCAGCCAGAGTCCTCTTTTATCACTATGCACTGTCTCTATGCCCAGAAATTTTGCCAGCAGGACTGCTCCTCCGAGCATGATTAGCATAAATAGGATTTACAGTTTCGTGCTATCATACTGTATATATTTGACATTTAAAAAGGACAGACAAGTAGCCTTATTGAAACGTCTTTGATAACGGCATTGCAATGTGATTGCATTCTGTTTTGTCTTTTTATTGAAATGCACACATCTGGAATTGCCTGCTGTGCCTAAGGAGATACTTCTCCTGAAGATGTATTTTTTTGCCCTGTAATCTCAATTTGCTCCTAAGTAGCCTGAATAGTAACTGGTATAGCAAAGCTAAATTTACTTTTAATGCTCTCTTCTGATAGACTAAAACAGCACTTGCTTTATTATGAACCATGTCTACATATGGAATGTTTTCTTTATTAGACTTTTTTCTAGTCAATATAGAAAAGAAAAATAGAACTGGGGAAAAATCAATCTAAAGCTGAGGATGTGGTTTCTGTTATTGCATTAAAGGACCGTATTAGTCTGTCAGTGCTATCTGAGCAGTCCCTGCTTTTCCTTCATTGCTTTTTAACAGCTAAGGTTCCTGACTGAAGGACAGTTAACACCAGTACGACTTTTCTCCCTGATGCAGAATCTTCTAGTCCAAGCTCCTCTGAGGAGGCCATAACAGCACAAGTATTGCAGAAACAAGTGGTCATATAGGTGTGGGGAACGGGGATCCTACAGTGTAGTTGGAAAGCTCTTTGCACCCTTGGCTCTGCTTCACAGATCCTTTGTTTTATTGCAGGTTGCCAACTATTGCCTTTATCTCCTTGAGCTTGAGGAGTAAGAAAACCAGCAAGGATGCCTCAGTTTCTTTTGGTGTGACTTTTTCCATTTCCCAAAGATTTGCCCTTTAGCAAAGGGATTTTTGCTGGCTTTGCCACTTCAAACATCTGGCTTCTAGTTAGGTCTTCAGCATGAAGTAGAGCGGCCTCTGGGCTGCTTTACCTCATGCCTTGTCAACATGTCCCAGGGGCTGTTCTTACAGCACAGGGTCTGCCAGAGTGCAGGGACACTGGCGCTCAGCCTTTTCCCACAGATATGCTGGGTGATGGCAGTAAGCGTGCTGGCATCAGTACAGAGCAGAGGGAGTTGCGCAGGGGTTTAGATCTGCTTGGCTTCAGCAAGACAGCACTAAAAGTGGCTGCAGCTCAGCTAAGCATCCAAGTCAGAGCATTCGATGTTTGCAGCTTTGTTGGGATGCAGTAATCTGTTTGATCATGCCTTAGGCTGAATTCCATCTGGCTGGTGGAGCTGCTGAAGGAGGATATGATTGTTAATAGATGAATTTGAGGAGAAGTCTCACAAGCTTCACCAAAGGGTCCAGTTCAGTTGGAGCTCCTCAGGGTGTCTGATCTCTGCAGCAGGCAGAATTGGGCACAGGCATTAAAGAAAGTGCCAGCAGGCCTCTCTGACTTGCTTTGCAGTCGAGATGTATCAGTGCTAGAAACAAGATCTTACCCTACAGCTAGACCACGTCCTGTTCCACAAAATGATGAAAGTGAGTGAAGAGAAATGGGAAGGTTATTGAACCTAAACAGACAACAGGTCTGGGGTCAAGAATACTGGACCTGTACACTACAGTCTTCTCTTCTGGGCCATGCAAGTAAGTGAGCAAGGAGTAGAGAGTGTATAGACACAGTCACACCTCTTCTCCTTTTCTTTGCACAGTTTGGTGGATTTCTGGGACAGGAATGGTATTTTATAATGGACTAATTTGATTATGCTCTTTCCTATCAGTGGGTGTTTCTTAGGGCAAAGCTTTCCTGACCTTTTCCTCAAGGTAATGTGTTGTTAAGCCAGTCCCCAGTCACCTTTGAGCTAAAAGGTACCTGTTAGCACAGGTATTAATAATAACAGATTGTCTCAGTGCAGGATTTTCACAAGCACTGAAACAGATGAGGAAACCCCAGAATGATCCTGCTGGAGCAGTATGAGGCAAAAGATGAACGAGCCTAAAACTCCTACACTTATCGCATAAGATTAAGGATATCAGTGGTTTTTGTGTTTCACAGTGCTGAGAATAAGGAAAGCATAGCTGTATGGGAGCATAGTTATATTTGGCATCACTGGCTTCTTTCCTGCTGCCATGTCAAAGAAGTTTAAGACTGAAACGCTACAATAGAATTTGGTAAATAAACACAGATCTTCTGTACCTGACTTCATAAAAGCAAAGCATGCCTTCTAGATATGGGACCTGAAACTTGAGTTGAGATAAATAGAGCCAGGCCCTGTTATGACGAATTGTTATCAGAGGAAAGAGAATTTGATCCACTGTGTTTTGAATCTCTCTAGAACCTCCCAGAGCCCCAAAGCGTGGAGCTTGAAATCTGTTTCTCATTCTGGCAGAGTAAAAATCTTGGGTTGCAACTTAATTTGATCTTATTTCATTACTCTGGGAAGTTCTATAAGCATGGCTAGGGTTATTTCAAATAGAAAGGAACAAGAGTCATGAAGAATAACATCCCTCTAGATCAGATGCACTAACAAAATGAACATGCCTTTTGAAAAGCAACAATTTAAATTATTCCAGGGAAAACACTTCTAAAAGTCATCCTCTGCCTATTTCCCCCAGAGCAAAATTTAATATTTTGACATAGGGAGGGAGGACAAAATGACTTCAGAAGTTTCCAGACATCTCTGGTTTCTTCCATCCTTATTTGTTAGCATGAACACAGATGCATAAGATGCTTTATAAGATGGTTTGTTGGGTTGGTTTTTTTCCCTGATTTGCTTTGGCATCTCATATCATAGAAGAATCTAGACGGAATAATTGGGAAACATAAAGTTCACAGTTTGGTAGTGAATTAAATGAGGCGTGATGGGTCAGAGTGTAGGGATGAAGGCAGAAGAGACAATACATTCCTCGTTTTAAAGCTGGGGCTGGCTCTGCTTGTGTTGGAATGTCACAGTGCTGGAGATGTGAGGAGAGATGCAGTGGCAGAAATTACAGCTGGCAGTAATCAGGATGAAGGAATGCACCTTTGCAGCCATTTGTGGTTAACAGAACAACTCCTGCAGTTAGCCATGTCTAAGGTTAATAGGTTGTGCAGACTGCAATACAGACCTTTACAGAGGAAATGCATTTTTCTAGTTGTCGCTCATAAAGCTTTATCTGTTTTGCATGGACACTTAAGTAACTTATTTCATTTTTATTCCATTATTTTAAGAATGACCAAAAATACAAGTAACTAGATATTTAATTCAAGTTTATTCAGACACCTCTACTGGGTTTAAAAAGCCAAAACGTGATTAAAAATCCTGTTAGCTCCAAGATCTGTGCAATATATGTTGAGAATGTTGTACTACCAGTGTTGTAATCTCTGTGTGAAAGAATGATATGAGATGAATTCTCTTTCTGCATTAAATTTGGCTGCCCCATACATTCAGAGTGGACAGGTTACTGCCTGTCAGAAAGACTGGCCCCTTTTGTTCTATCTGCACAGGCATTCCTAAAACTATGTATCATCAGGGTTGTCTGCCAAAGGGTTAAACAAATGCTGACCTGGATATACTAGTCCCCTGAAAAGGTGTAAACTATGTTGGTTTATAATGTAATTACATCTGTCTTGCTCTTATGTATACAGTAGGCAATCACTGAAAGAACTATGGAGTTGCAAAAACATAAGGCGGTTCTTAGTATTTTTATTTTTTTTTAAGTCAAGAAAGGCATACAAGATCTTCTATAGGCAGAAGGCAAGATCAGGACTTGAGCAGGGCACAGAGGAAAGAGATGGAGAACACAACTGAAGTTTGGTAACTGAGAAAAAAATTGAAGGAGCATTGATTTCTGAGGCTAATAGTATGGACAGAAGTTATTTGCATGTGAAACTCCTGGTCTACATCTGTCTCAAACCCAAAAAGCCAAGTAGCATAAAAAAATGCCTAACAGTCAAAACTGCCACATAATTTAGATGGAATTTTACTTGGAAAATGTAAAACCTGTACCGTTTTACTCAGCAGATCTCATAGGGCAGCTGGATTTGTGGTCACTTTGGAGAAATACGAGATGAAATTTCAGTTCCATTGAAGGACAATGGTAAAATGCCTGTTCACTCCAAAATTCCCTTGGATACCACCCATGAGATCTTTTTACCACTGCTTCTGTTGAGAAGCCAGCGCTGCTGTGAGAACCAGGGTCTGGGCTCCATTCAGAAAGCAGCTCAAACTGCGTGGTCTGGTCTTGATTCGTTTGCTTGCGCAACCCCACTGCAGTGATGAAAGGAAAATGGTCCAACTTGGTTTTCAGATTCAAACCTGAATTTTCATGTCCGGCAATTAGGAACCTTCTTCCCTCCCCACCCAACTGTAAAATTAACTAATTATCTCTGTAGGTCTTTAAAAGTTAATAAACGCGAAACACAATGATGGTGCATTTTATAGAGGGACTTTTCAGGCTGAAAGTATGATTTTAAAAGCAACATTTTGGACCCTCTGCTTTTTCCATTGATTTCAGCATACAGCAAATTCCACTTTGTTCTGCCTGATCTGACTTCCTCTGTCCTTTCAGGGAAATCTCACTGCCTTTGGCAATATCATTACATAGGGATTCGCATAAATGTAGCTGAATATAAACATTTCTGTGAACATCTAGTTAATTTAGTACTTGACTTGTTTTATTCGAAACACAAATACCCATGCTCATGTGCTCATGTGCCAGCACCCAAGCGTGATTATGCCATGTTATACGTGTTTTACATATGCACCATTAGATCAAAAAGTCCTCACTTTTTTTTTTCAAAGATTTGCTAGACTATTCTTTCTTTTTTTAAAATTATTGGTAAAGAATATTTTAAGTGATGCATACTTTTCAGGTGTATTCTGAAAGGTCTGTCTCATTGTTTAAAGTGTACTGGATTTAAAAAAGAAACGAACAAAGAAAAGAAAAAAGGATCATATGATCAGCTGCTCCATTTTTCTTCTCTTTTCCTGACCACCTCTGCCCTGGTATGTAGAAACTGGCTGATTTATTTAAATCCCGGGAACTCCCACGGCATATGGTTCATAAAGTAGCATTTACAGTGTGCATTGTAACACTTCATCACTACTAGAAAGACTTCGAAAGTAATATGGGTTCATGTTGTTCCAAAAGAAAAAATAGGGTAAAAGTATCTCTAATATTAAGATTTACTTTTAAGTCTACTGCTGTAAGATCAACTTTTGGAGAGGAATGGTATTTTCTGAATGATAACTGCCACAAAAAAAAAGAAAAAAATAAAATAAATCCTCTAACCCAAAAAACCCATCCTCATAAAGTAGTTCTTCAACGCTGCCTTTTTTCCCACAGCCTTGTGGAGCCCCCAACCCTGTCTGCAGAAAATGAAAGAGAGAGGGGTGGGATTAATGTGTAATTAAAGGGAATTTGGAAGGCTGAGATGTTGCGGAATGTTAGATCAGTAGCTGGAACAGCATGTGGTGTTCTTTAGGCAGGCTTCATTGAATCCATACAAAAAAAGAAAGAAGGGCTGCTTGCCTGTCTGCTCATTTATCAAACAGCTAGGCTGAACTTTCACAGCTCCACAAAAGTGTTTTACTGTTTGCTGAAGTTTTGCTCCAGAAATTAAAGCTGAACAACCTAGCGACTCTGAGTCTATGCTGCGTTTTTGACATCAGCCACGTTGTGCTAAGCTCTTGGAAACCAACACAGGACAATTTTTACATGATAAAAAGGGAAGTTGATTGTACATTTGCTGAAGAAAATATTACTGAAGAAATGGTCAAATATGTGACATCCTAATGTCTTTATTCATATAGCACCTTTGATCCAAATATGTGTTCCAGAGATTTCAGTCATCAATCAGGATTAAATATTTATTACAGTGGCAAAATGGCTCATGAAGAAGAAAAAAAATCTATATTATTTAATCAATTTTAATTGATGTTTTCTTCCGGTTGAGAAGTTGTATTCTGCCTTGTATGCCTGTTTTCCTTTACTCTTAGTTGGTGTCCCCCCAAAAGAGGAAACATTTAGCAATTTATATAATGAAAACACAATTAAAATAAATTATAAATTAAAAAAGGAAGAAATTCCTTTTGCAAGTGAATCCTCAAGGCTTACTGCAGTCTTTCTTGCATGGCTGTTCTACCAGAAGAATTTTCCTCCTACTGCAGAGCACACAGAACCAGGTTCAGAATCCTGTGAGGTGCTGAGTGCTGCCTTTCCAGCAACTACAGCAGAGCTTTTTCACCAGGACTAGCCTGGCTGACAGGCTGTGATTACTGAAAGGACAATTTACATTCATTAATCCATTTCTTTAAATGCATCTGGCACTAAAGAAGTTGGTTGTTTTGGTTTTTTTTTTTAGAGTAACAATGTTCTTTTAATCTCTGCTGACAAACTAGAGTCCAGATTCTTGATGATACCCTGCTGTTTCTGAGATGCACTTGTTTTCCATAGAGGATGAATTGATTACGAGCTATCTTTACAAATGTAACAGTGAGTCTTCCCTGATAGAAGTGGTGTCCCTGTCAAACACCAAAATCTTTTCGGGGACTCACCTTCTAGAAAAAGGAGTGTTTAATGGCAGGATTGTGAAGGTCTTTAAAGAACTGTGGCCTTGAAAGCTCTCAGAAGGAGAGTTTCCTCTATTTGCAGCAAAACCAAATTTGTTGATCCTGCAAACTGACATAAATAATTAGTAGGCCAATTCTAAGTACAATCCTCCTTAGTTTAGAGGCAGAACTGATCTTAGATTTTAAGGTAATGTATTCTACTCCAGTAACTTCAGAAAGTCTTTATTTAAATTAATGGTAGTTAATGGAATTATACTGAATTTTAAAATTTATTTCTCCTCTCTCAGCGATGGAAAACATTAAAAGCTATGTTTTTATTTATTTCTCTTCCCATGTATTTTGCTGACATTGCAGTACAGTTTTTCTGCTTTTCTGTCTTAACAGTCTATATTAAATTAAGTATTAGTAAACATCCTTTTCAGTTTTCTCTAATATCAGTTCTATTTACTTGCAGATAATAAGGCAACAGTTTCCACAGCTAACAACAAGACGACTTGGAACCAGAGGCCAATCAAAGTAAGCAGTGTATGGTATTATCATCTCACACAGGGCCCCATCTGGCTCTGGCTTTAGTGAACAGAATAGTATAAGATCAGGGTATAACTTGTCCAGTTGGGGATTTAAAACCCAACTTTGATGGAGGTTCTATTATAGTCTTTACATTGTCTTATTAATTCAGCTACAATAGTCCTGCAAAGGTAGTCTAATGGAAACTTCACTGATTTAATCAGCAATATTTTCCGTATTGTTCCTATACTGTTTTTTATCTCAACTCACTTTATGCAATGTAAAGGACATTCACACACAGCAGTAATGGAGCTACTGTTGGAGGCTGGGAAATGACAGCTGGTTAACATCATGTTTCAGTTTAGAGGACAAGTAGCAGAATGCTATCTGGAATTTAGGTAGGAACATATGTCAGCCTAAACAGAAATTGTCCACAAACGTGGATTTAACCACCATTTTTCCTGTGTAATGCAATCCAACATATCTTTAAGTGATGAAGGAATTTGTCTATTGCCTTACCCAAAAGATGGTACTTTCTGAAAACAGTTCATCCTAATTCCAGAATGAGAAATTAATTCAGAAAGAACAATGCACTTCCTAGAGTATTTGACTTTTTCCAGTTGTTGTCAAGATGTGATTCTGCCAATTTATAAAGAGGATACAGTGACGTTTTTATTTTTTTTTTCTGGTTGTGGACTCCATGAAATTTTTCCAGTGGGGCTTTGGATCTTTTTATGGCAAACTTAAGCCCCCTAAATATATACATATATTTTTATATCTATATCTCTACTTTTCTTGATTAGCATTCACAGAATCCTACAGCGTAGTCTAAGGGTAGTCTCTGTAGATCACAAGTGGAAAACTATGGAGAGGGAAATGAAAACCTGGGACAGCACGTTTGCAAAATTTTGCTGGTAAAGCTTCTCTTTCAAAGCAAAGCCTAGAAACATAATACTGCTAAATGCTGAGAAACAAATATGCTATGAGAATTAGACTTGTATACCAAAGCTAGAATGACCCACTCTTTAAAGGAAAAAAAGAAATTAAGATACTAAAAGAAATGCCATTAAAATTAATTTTACTGTGCTCATCTAACAAGTGGTCCATGCCAAGCAGTATCTCTTTGATGGGACCAAATGTCCTTTCCCCCATCTTGAGCTTCTCCTGATTTTTATAACTGAGCTTTCTTTTTCTAGAGCAGTCATATTTAAGCAGCTAATTGAAGATTTGAAATCTCTTCCCAAATGCAGAGCTACCATAACATCAGTCATAACAGAGCTACCAGAAATCTCTCAGGTGCAAATTCTGGGCTAGTCCCACAGCACATTAGGAAAGTATGATAGGTCTGGACTCAGAGAATCAGGATGTAGCACTGAATGTAAGTTCTTTGGAAGTTCAGAAAGACAAAGTGACAGTGTGCACCAGTCGCTTTATGGAAGCATTTATATGAGAATACCCACTGTCAGCCATCAAATCACGCGGACATTGGCTACAACTTTGTTATTTGTCTTCCCATTTAATGAAAGAAATGAGCACTGCTGTATTTCCAAACTGAAGTTCCTCTGGCAGCTCCAGGAGTCTCTCAGACAGGCAAGATGCTCTTGATCTGCTGACTGAAGGTGTCTTGTGTCTCCAAAATCTATGTCTCTCTACTCTCAGTGAGGCTAAAAGTCAATGAGACAATATTTCTTGCATATTTTTCCCCCTAACCTGCATGCCTGTCAGAGGGGTTTTCAGGTCACATACTCCTCTCATGCCATCTTTGCAATGCTTCTGCTCCCTATCTAGGATTGAAGAAGGGGTTTCTGTAAAGTGTGGTCTCTGTGCTCTGCAAAATTCTTGGCCCCTGAGATTCCCTGGTCACCCCTATGAAGGAGATCATAGTCACTCAAATTTCACAGCCTCAGTAGTTATGAAATTGAGTTCTTCTGCTCCAAAAGAGGATGCCTACATCTTCGTCAGTGGTTAACATCCCAAAGATTATAGCATACAGAGGAGTCATTCTCATTTGATCCAGTGAAGAGAAGTATAAACACACACACACACTAAATGCACACTATACTTATTTACAATAAATACACTCCTTGCTAGACCCAGCACAGCTGCAACTGAGCTCTGGTTTTGTTTTCAGAAACATCTGACTGCATTCCAATTAAGTGTTACGTAGAGAAATTACTTTAGGCATTAACACTTCAGTCCCTTTATCACCAACTGTGCTGACCAATTGCTGCCAGTATGATTTTCATTCCACTTCCCTGCTACTGCCAAAGGAAATTCGGCCATAGAAGTGGTTAAGATTATCTGACTTCACACTGTTCTGCCTTCAGTCTTTTTATAGCACGGCTGCCTTGTAACATTACAAAGTTCAGAGCTACAATGGTGCTATACTTTTGGTCATCAGTTGTGAGGCTTTCTTTTTTGCAGCTGGGTTTATTGCTGTAAGCATGCAGCTGTTCTCTATCGCACTGAGCTTAAAAACAGTTCCACCACAGGTGAGCCATGAGAAGGCAGCTGAACATAAAAGCCAATTTCTTTCAGTACTGTAGCTTGAAACTCTTCAATTATGTACACAAGAGGTTAGTTAAACTGATGGAAACTACATGGTGTGAAGGAAATTTTACTTCTTTCTTTAAAGGAGTGCTGCAGATACCAGATCCATGACAGAAAAAAGCATTCCACTATTTACCACAAAAATAATAGTCTGCATGTTATTCTTTTACAGATCAAACTTTCAAGCCCTGTTTGTTGAATTAAGTTGGGTTTTTTCTGATAGAAATACAGAAAAGTGTTTGCAAAAGAATCTTTGTAAACTGCACCAGTGAGTTTTTGCCGTTTGGGGTGGTAAAATTAGTGAAAGAAGAAGCTATCTGAAGAAATTTCAGAGTTAATTTGGCTATTGCTGTCTATATGATTTTGAAACTACCTGGAAACCTCTGTATAGCTTACTGCCAAGTGAAATATACCAGAAATTAAATAATGCACAGTGAAATTCCTCTACATTTTCCAGGCTTTCATTCATTTTTTTCTTGAATTGATTTAAGAGGAAGCTTGATATAACAGACTGACCCCTGTTAAAGTTACACGAACCTCTCAGTTGGTCTAGAACTTTTGCAGTCCTGCCTGCTGTGACCTTTTCCCCTTTTTCCCCCCCTTTCCCTCAGCAATTTGTGGAGCTAGCTCCTTTCAGTTTCCCCAACCTCAGACGTACTGCACAGGATGTACATGAGCTTTATGGCTCTTACGTGCAGTGCATGTATGACAGCTGCTAGAGACCAAACTGGGGACTTGAACTGCAAGCTGCAGTTGTTACCATTCAAGCTAAAAAGCCAAACTTGTACAGCTGGTGTTACAACTCTGGTGTTAGCACAAACTTGCCATTACCTATCTGTAATAGGTTAGGACCAACGCGGAGCCTGGTTTCTGGTGTGGAATACACATTTTGGCCTAGGCGCTGATGGGCAGATTTGGAGTCTATAGTGTGGCTTTCTGAGGTATTGAAGGGAGGAAATCCCATTCATACTATGTCATCTTAATGTTTTAATAAATCTCACCTGGGTTATTCAATACTGAGTTCAAGATAGCTTTTATTTTTAATAGACAACATGGGACATCCTCAGTGGGCATGGCAAGGGAGCCACGTACTACAAGGTTGCTCCAACTCCCCAGGCTTCCTCTCAGCCCATCTGTGCTGGTAGACAAGATTAGGGCTTCCAGCTCTTTACCACCAGTTTCTGCTGGAGATTGACACGCACTGATCTGTGAGTGAATGACTGTGAGTAAAAAAAGGAAAAAGTCACCTGAGTTAGTTTAAACTACCATCACTTAGACGCTACCGTTTCACCAATTTAATCTATGACCTTTGTAAAACCAGCTGATTTTGTCTAAAGCAAACTAGGATACATTCAAGGGAACAGATCTGCTGGCAGCACTCTGAAACCAGTAACTGTCTGGGGAGTACAGCAAACATCTAGAGATGGTAACTTTTCCTGCCACCATAGTGGGATCCGGAAGACAGTGCCTCATCATGGTCTGATAGGCTTTTGATAGGCTGTAAGGAAAGAACTGGAAGATAATTGAAAATTCCCTGTAGGACAGTAGGGTGAATCAAAAGTATACGAGCAATACAATTTTGTGATGCCTTTTGTAATCATAAAATATTTAGCTGATGAGTTGGTGCCTATAGCTGAGAAACTGAAATAAAAGTCAGCAAATTATGTAAGGAATAAGATTTCATTTGCTGCTTTGATGCAAGAGTTAGACTGGATAATCAGTGTTTCCATTAACACCTATAATAAAGCTAAGTTGTAGCACAAACTTGTACCATAAGGCCACCCATCCATTTTTATAGCACAGCCACACTGTGTAACTCCCACTGTGGTCTGCACAGACAGAGTTACAGTGTTGGGTAGTATCCTTCACTGGTCTAAGCCCAGTACTGATGCTAAGTTTTCAAAAAGTAATTTTGAACTGCATATTTCCTACCGTTCATTGCTTTCCAGCACAAGCCTTTTTTTCTTCTCTCTTTTCATTAAAGTGTTTCCAAATTTTGCAACATTTCTGATCAACTAATTTGCAATAAAGACCCATGCTTTTCAGGGATCAAACCAGCCCTCAACAGTCTGAGAATTAGGGAGCTGAAATAACAACAGAAGGGCCAGTCCAGAGGGTCTGTACCTCTGCTTATTGCTAAACTAAAGGAGCAGCTGCACAGCAGAGCTCTGCCAACACGTAGCTTTAGTATGACTTTTTTTTTAATAATAATTAAAAAAAAGGAAGCCCATTATTTTCCTGCCCTGCAACAGTCAGCTTTATTAACTCTGAGGAGAGCTACTTTTACCAGAAAGAATGAAAATTGGAAGCCCAAAATATTACCACAATGTTGTGCTACTGAATCTATGCTTGTTTATAATATATAAACTAATGCCCATTCTGTTTTGTTGTAGAAATCATTAGCATTATCAGTTCCTCTTAACCCCGTTTGGTTTTTTTTTTTAATTTTTAAACAATCTGCTTTATAAAATATACATCTCTATGTACCAGGTACCATTATTATGGAATTGCGGTGAAAGAAAACTCCCAGTATTATGATGTGATGTATTCTAAAAAAGGAGCAGCCTGGGTCAACGAAACAGGAAAAAAAGAAGTAACCAAACAGACAGTGGCGTATTCACCGCGGTCCAAACTGGGAACATTACTGCCAGAGTTTCCAAATGTCAAAGATCTAAATCTGCCAGCCAGTCTGCCAGAGGAGAAGGTAACACTTTGGAAATCTTTTCTTGGCTTGTCTTGAGTTTTTTCCCTGCTCTGGATGAAAGCTTTATCTAAAATATAAAGACTTTGAATTAGAGTAAGTTTAATAATGCTTTGACTTTATTTATGGGGGACTTAATTACTTCACATAATAGGAAGAAATATCTTCCCTTAAAATAGGCAGCTGATGCTATCAACTGTACAATATTTCTAAAGCCCGTGCGCACTTTTTTTAAAGTTATATTACATAGAACAGGTGAAATTTGAGGGTAACTGTTTTTGCAATATAACTCTTTAGTCTGAAAACACATTCAATGGCAAACTGAAAAACAGTTCTGATGCTTTCTTGAGCAGAGAGGAACTTAGTGTGTTTCTTATCCTTCTAGACTAGAAATTAAGAGAATCCTATCTGCACATGTGACAAAAGTACTCTGGCTGCTCTTGGCTGAGCTTGCTAGTTTTCTGATGCTATTCACATGTGTAGTATCAATGTAAAGTGGACAAAAGAATAGGGTTTTATAGTTCTTTATGTCCTAATTAGGGCCACATTCTCGTCTTTGATCTCGCTGAGGCTTTTTGCTCCTCTTACATTTGAAGAATCCCCATTGACATAGAAAAATCCATGAATTCAAAGGGAGAATTTACTTTTAAGAAGAAAACTCATCTTAAAGCTAATCTAACTAGACTCTAACAGATTTCATTATTTTTTGCAATTGTGCATAGGTAAGATAAGAAAAAACTTACTTTTTTGTGCTCTATATTCTGATAGTTTTAAAAGCAGTTTTCTTAAGTAGAATGATCTTTTGTGTGTTTCCCTCATTCTTTTTTCAGGTTTCTACCTTTATTATGATGTATAGAACTCACTGTCAGAGGATACTAGACACTGTAATAAGAGCAAACTTTGATGAGGTATGGTTGGAAACTACAGTTGTAGCTTAATGACACATAAGGTATTAATGGATCTGAGAGCTTATTTTGAATGTGATATTACAAACTTCTCATTTTGTGGTGGCCGATCCTTTTCATGAATAATGAACAATAGCTATACTTGAGTACATAATATGTGACCAATAGCGTTAAATCTCACTTATAACACTGTGTGAGTTAGAGGAATGAAAGCAATGGGAATGCTTTTGTCTCATCATTCTCCAGCAGGATTAAGGTAGCAATATCTACTTACAAGATGTTGGACAATCCAGTTCTTACAACTCAAGAAGTGTGTCCACCACCGCTTTCCTAAGCTTTGAGTTGGGACTGAGCACCATTTGAAGGAATTCCTCTTAGTGTTCACACTAAGGGGCACACTAACACAGGGCAGATGCCACAGCCGAAATAGCAGGCTCTGCTGGTCTGTTAACAATGGCGCAGGGCAGTGGGGACCTAGACCCTCCTAGACATCCCGGAAAGCTGTGGCTGAAATCCCCCAGATGCTCAGTTGTACAGCAGTGCAGCTGGGAACAGATGCACTGATCAGCACTTGATGCAGTCCATTAGACGTGGATAAGGTTTGTACCTGCTGCATATCTGACTGAATCTGAGGGTTTTCTGGCAGTGCGTGCAGACAGCTCTATAATTAGAGCTGAAAAATAAAACATTACTGGAATGCAAGCAGTTTTATATTACATGTGGAGAAGGCCTCTCGTCCAGGAAAACAAATCTAACTATAGAGAATGCTGAGGGTCTGATTAAAATATGACATCCAGGTCCTGGGAAAATCAGAGGAAACGGGTCTTTTGACTGTGTCTTCTGAACAATGGCAAGAAATTTCCTGCTTTATTTCCTCTCACTGTTTAATTCTTACACTCTTCTGGTTTAAAGCTGATGCTCCTTTAAGTCATTGTACCAAGTCTAGATGTTTCCATCTGAGAGAAATATGTAATGCACATTCAGGAAGTTTTGCTGGATGAGTCTCAGAACACTTTCTTAAGAGTAAGATGTTACATTTTGTCAGGGAATCTGTTTGTCAGAATCAATGGTGTGTGAGGGACTGAGCAGCAACAATATATAAATGTCAAGTATTCTTTACTGTACCTGGTGTGGTTACTTATTTCAGTACAGATTGTGTGCAAAAGGTTATCACTTATGAATGCCGGTGTTCTGACCCCTGTAGAACGGATCATATAATTCACTTAATAACACCTTTATTTCCTAAATTAAAATTTTCGGAGGCATATTTTTCTGTGTCTGAAATCTTCTCCCCATTTTCTTTTTTGCCTTTCTCCATTCTTTCTTCTATTTCCTTCGTAGTGAAGGAAAGAAGAAATCCAAAAGTGTAGTGTTTCTTTCCAAAATGAAGACAGAAAATGGCATATTGACCCCTGTAAGCCATGTGCTATCATCCTCTCCCTCCCTACACCAAGCTCTAGATTGCATCCCTTTGTATACAGGGACAGAGAGCAAAGAGAGAGAAAGAGGCTTGACATGTGGAAGCCAAAGACTTACACTCACCAGCCATTGATGGAAGGTAAAAATATGGTGGTACCCATGAGTGTGTCTGCTGTAGTAACGTAAAGACACCCTGTCACCAACTCAGAGTGTCTCCTTGCCCTTTGGTTAATTGTCCCATTGTGTGCTGCATTACAATATAAGCCTTTCTAGTTAAGAAATATGCCTGGCCTGTGTTGTACGCCATCAGTCCAGCTCTGGGGCTGAAGCAAATACTATGTAAGCAGGGTCATTGAAGGAAAATGGTACTTGTGGCCTTTGACTATTTTCACTTAAACATTCCTGCTGCTTCTTGTGATTGCAGGTTCAAAGTTTTCTTCTGCACTTTTGGCAAGGGATGCCTCCTCATATGCTGCCCGTATTGGGTTCTTCAACTGTAGTGAATATAGTGGGAGTTTGTGATTCAATTCTGTACAAAGCAATTTCTGGAGTTTTGATGCCAACGGTACTACAAGCATTACCTGACAGGTCAGTATAGCTAGCAGCACTGACCACTTTTAGCTCATCTGTCTTTGTTATACATCTTTTCTTCAAGAATTATACTAGTTCTCAAAAGCGACTTGCTGCGACCTGTTTCTGGAGTTTAAATCACAGTGTCAATTCAAAGGAGTTGAAGACCTGACATTCCTGAAGAAATGTTCAGGTTTTAACAAGACCTGCATTGTGAAAAACTTACTATTTTTTGTGTGATAAAGGATACTACCGCCTTCTTGGTTTATTAACATCAAGCTGATAGTCATGCCCGAACTTTCAGTTATGTCCGAAATCTGCAGGCTGCAGAATGCCACACTGTCTTCTGGAAATTTCAGGTGCTTTTCTGCTAGTCTGGGATAACAGCATAACAGTATTCTGAATTATAGTAACAAGAGGAGCTAGCCTGGCTGCTCTGTTTGTAAATACTTACATGCGCATTCAGACACTGCAGCCTAAGCATTTGTCTCTGTTTACACTCTCGGAACCCAATTATTATTCTGCTTGCCAGGAGTATAAAACATGAAGATTGTACTTGTGAAGTCTTGTACAAGATGGTTTAATTTAAATACTGTCCTATGAAGAACAGATGCATGCTGATTTTAGAATCACTTTATTAATATTAGCAAGTATCTGCCTCCTTTTTTTCAAAGCTAAATTCACTTTTCCATTCCATGCAGTAGATCTCAACTGTTCTGTTCCTACTTGGCACTCATCTGGGTCCAAGAAGTCTTGTTTATATAGGTAAACCAGGACAGAGATCAGCAGTTCACAGCAAAAAGAGTAATCACTAAGTGCAGTCAACCTGTTTCGCCCTTTGATTTTCCTAATATGAGCGTCAGGACACTCTCTTTTTCTAAATATATGTGTACACCTTTAGTATTATTTGACCGATACTTTCCTGAGGTTGAGTAATTTGTTAAGAATATTGCTCTAGAAGTTTGTTATTGGTGCTGTATATTTGGCCCTCAAGATTTTAAAGAGGCTCTAATTACTGCAAATGTTTTCAAGATGTTGTTCTGCTCCCCTATGCACACTGTATGACTGCTAAAGTACAGGCAAAGTATTTTTTTCCACAAGAAACCTGTTATAAGCATGGGCTTTCCTTGATAAGACACGTACATTTTTACAGGCTTTGCCCCTCACCCCCCCAAATCTATTTCATTGGAAGGATTAAACAGAACAGCAGTCCTTTTCTCAAGCTGCTTAGTTCTTTCATAGCAAATAAGGAGAGACTTGAGTGTGAATATAGACTTTTGTAATGCATATAAAGGGCCAGATTGTGGCTATTAAGCCATAGCCTGCACTGGAGGGGGTGAAGAAGGGTCTCACTGCAATGGAAGCTCCTGAAGGAAATCTTGCTGACTCAGCCAGAATCTTCTGAGGGACTTCCTGGGAACAAATGTTGGCTGTCCAGAAAGGCCACGTTTTGGTGGGTGCAGCAGTTGTCATTGATCCCCTGTCCTGTTAGGTGTCTGTGTGGAGTATAGCAGGCCTATGGCCATGTTTATTTTACCAGATTTGTTCTCAGTGCAGTTTGTTAGGAGTACAGGCAGAAAAAGCTGCCTGTCTGAAAGTTCCTTGCATCTTTCCTCTCTCTCATTTGTGTATCTTGAGTATTGCTCCAGGCAGTGCAGCTCAGTCTGGCAGAGCCAACTGTTAGGGTCCCCTGCACGACACCCTGCAACTTTTCCTGGAAACTGTTATTTTGTACTGAGCGATTCCAAGAAGGGCAGAATGAGCTGCCTACCAAGTTTGCAGGAAATGAGGGAGCCATCAGGAAAGTGTAGTAAAGGAGAAGAGAGAAATCTCGCTTGTCTAGGAAAGTTCCTGTCCTGTGCAGAGCTAAACAGGCAGGTCCTGCTCCGTCCCCACTTCCCCCACCTGTGTGGGCTTGGCCTGGAAATTCCTCCCCACCATCATCACCCATTCAGTGGCTTCAGCCTGCGGCTTAGTTGGTTGTTGCTTCACTTGCACGTCCCTGTGTACATCTGTACAAATGTGGGCACAGCTGAGCTGAAATCCAAAGCTTGATCTATTGTCTCCTTTAAACAGTTGTGATTTTATGTTTTTGTGTTTGTGCAGCATGGGAATGACTTTATTTCAAGCTAAGAATACTGTTTGTAAGTGTCAAAGCAGTGCGGTACCCAGACTTTCATTCTTTGTGAGGTTTTGAACATGGTGACATTTTCCTTTTCTTGCAAATGTTTTCAGAAGTTTTTCTACATGCCTACAAACCAAAATATGTCAGCAACTCTGCATAATAGTGAGTTGTAAATAACTGACTCATAGTCTTTACATGTTCACAGATTTTGTAGTATAAAACACAGAGTAAACATGTTTTGATGTAGTGATTTGTCTTTTCAGTTTGACACAGGTGATCCGAAAATTTGCAAAACAACTGGATGAGTGGCTGAAAGTAGCTCTCCATGATTTACCAGAAAACCTACGAAATATCAAATTTGAATGTATGTATTGCCCCATCTCTCACCCATTAACCTGGAATGTATACATTGTTTATTGATTACTAAATAGTTGGAAGTGAGACTAGTGTTCTTTCAGGAATTAAAAACTGTCAGCATTATAAATCTTGTATTCACTTACAATCTCCGCTTGTTCATGAGAACCAATTTAATTTAGTGAAATGAGGCACTGCTCAAAATGAGAATAATTGCTTTTCCTTTCTTGTGGATTCTGATAAGAAATTAATTTTGTTGATAGTAAGCAAACATTAGGGATGATATTAGGCAAAGGAAATTATTAAACAAACCTTTAGGCTAGCACAATTTGAATACAGCTTGAGGCCCTTGCTCAAAAAAGTGCCAGAGTTAAAAATGAAGGAGATCAAATTACCCTGTCACCACAGGAAAGGGCACTAGTCCTTTTCAGACGTGCTTTGTAGATGCCTGCAGTGCACATCACCTATTGATAAAGCCTGCTTTATTTCACGGCTCTCAGTTCTTTGCCTTTCATGAGCACTAAATTCCACACCACAAAGTTAAAGGAAAAAAAAAAAACTAATTTAGGAGAAGGATTAACTATTTTGATCAGCATGGAAAATTAGGTGTATATTTTACTGAGAACAGTCAGGATGTAAATTGGAACAGCTCATTTTAGCTTTTTTGGTGTTGTTTACTAATCTATTTTTCAAGTTATGCAAAGTCAGAGCTGAGAATATGTTTTATCACATCTTTATCAGTTAAAAAATATTGAGAACCTTCAATAGCAAAATCTTTTCCAATCTTATAGGGAGAGAGAAAGAGATGCCAATGCGCTTTCTAGTAATTCTCAATCTGTACTCTTTAACTGTCTCTATGTACGTACAGAGGGAAAACCCACTCAGTGGCCACATCTAAGGCCCGTTTGGATAGATCTGCAAGCCTTACGTGATTTTAGTATAAGGAAAAACTTGAGTGCATCCTACCTTTTACGTGAGCCTTTGTTGCTTCTGCATTTGTTTCCTCCTCATCAGAATTTGTGATAGTGTGCACAGCAAACGGAGGTACTGACAGGATGAACTGCAAGCCTTGGTCAGGTTTGCAGTTCCTGGGTCACAGATTTCAGAAAAAAAGATGCACAATACAACATTTTAAAATCCAAGTAATAGGAAATATCTTAATACAAGGTCCATATTGCTTTGAAAGACCTGAAATAGGAGCAGAGGACTGACAGAGTACCTCCAGGGCCATCTTACCCCATAGCATGTTAGTATATCTCTTTCAGAAACTTTGATCAAATTCTACCTGAAACTGATTTTAGCTCCTACTGGTCCAGTCAGAAGACTACTCCAAAACTTGTTTGCATTAAGACTTAGCAACCTTTTCTAATTTCCACACATAATGTAGCTGTCATTATTTTGTACCCACTTGTTCTTGCACCAACATTTTTCTTTCTATTAAATAGTTCTTTCTGGTCTTCGGTTCCTTTGTGTATCAAGAGAAAATTTGCTATGCTGAACAAGCGCAGCTCTTCCATTGTCCTCAGCATTTCTCTTGTCATCTCATTATTCACAGCATCTATAAATCACTGCTTGTAATACGCCTCTGTAAAACTGATTGAGCATCCAGATTTAAGGTTTGAGGTCAAGGTTTAAACTAAGTTAAAACTGGGCTATTTGAATGAACTTCATGTAGCCACAATTGTATATAGGAAACTGGATATATTTTTTGGTTCTTGTTTTAATTTAGTGTTTTCAGAAGTAATTTTCTGTATTTAGTATAGTTGGTAAATATTTATCTCTTCTTTCCTGTAGTGTCCAGAAGATTCTCACAAATACTCCGGCGACAGACATCACTAAATCATCTCTGCCAAGTAAATATTTCAGTTGCCCAAGTTTGCTGAATGCCATTTTATCTGACTTCTCAAATAATTTTATGAATTGGCAGGCTGGACTTTACTCAAAGAGGAAGAGATCATGTTAGCAGTTTCTCTCCAATATCTATTGTGACCACCTTTACAAAATCAAAAAGTAACCAGCAAAAAAATGCCATTCTAGACAAGTGGCAACCCCTGATCATTAAATTCAGCAGGGAACTTTTATGCAACAAAATTATTATTTTATTTGAAGAGGTGGTTCATTTCCATGAAACAAATGAGAGGCATTCCTTTGATTTCAGAGTGGTTTGTATCAGGCCTATTGCAAAGCAAGAAAAATTTCTATATGCCTGACAAAAAAATTCCAAGTCTAATTGTATATTATAAATCAAATGCAAATTAGTAAAAACCAAAATGGTTGAGCCACTGGGGTTTTAAAGAGAAATATTCTTGCAACCATAGCAAGTGAATATAAAAACTACTCTGAAGTGTTTGTTTTTCACCAGTTAGTTTAGATCACAATTACCTATCAAAAATGCATGAGGCCAAATTCTGTGTAGTATAAAAAGGGGGAGGATGCATTGAATTCATTAACGTTTCACCCATGTATTGGAGCAAATAGTTTGTTTTCCCTGTCAAACTGAAAGCTCCACTTTTGGAAGATGTATCCAACACCCCAGGTTAACCCTGTGAGTGGTGAAGCCCACGGGAAGAAGCTTTGGGGGCAAAAAAAGCACTCCTGCAAGGACTTCTTTGTAGATTTCTTCCTCCGTTATTTTAGTGGTGGAAGTAAAGATGCCAGTGCTACCTTTCCCCAAACATGGTGAATCATCACCGAACTTTGGAGGTCCATAGGGATTCAGAGGAAATCAAGATACGGAGATCACAACCTTCTGCATCAGACTTGAGATCAAACAGTTTACTTACATGACTCTTCAAATGCATCATTTCTTTGGGGAAGCTGATAAACCTTAGTGTGGGTTATCATCTCTGCTTAACTTACAGAGATCTGGTGTATGTTATATGACCATGACCTTGTGTCACCTCCTTTCCTCTCAGCCCATCTTCCCCATTATCAACAGCAGACCCCTGTCTCAACTAGCCAAGAAGCAGATCTGGTGCAGAGGCAAATGAGCTTTAACTTTTTCATATGGCTGAGGGAAGAATGAGAATCTTCATAGTTTGGGTGAGGGGAGGGTGCAAAACTGAGTGGGGTTTGTTCGATTTTGGCTTAATTTTTCTTGTTGCTTTTTGTTTTAAAACTGAAACAGAGATTGAGGAGTCTAGCAACAGCACCACCAGATTAGGGTTGCTCATCAGGGTTTGTGGTGGGTGCAAGCAAAATACTTTCAGTTGATTAAAGTAGGCAAAATGACTCAGGAGTTCGCTGTGGTTAGAGGGCCCTGTAACATCCATAAGACATCAAGCTGGTGGGTGGGGGTCCATGAGGAGAATCAACTTAGTGAGCCTAGCTAAGGAAGCGTAAAAGGGGATAAAGCCTATTTTTTAACCTAATAAACCATGAACTAATGAATAGATTGGATTGGATTACAGGCATCAAGAACAGTGATCCACAGTGCAGACATCACATTTCAAATGCTGGAGGACTGGAGGAATGTGGATCTGAATAGCATTACCAAACAAACCCTCTATACTATGGAGGACTCACGGGAGGAACACAGAAAGCTCATCATACAATGTAAGAGCAGAACCCTCAAATAAAGCCAGGTGAACTTGGTTTCCTGCTGGAAACAAAGCTCAGTGAAAGTAATGCTGGTTATGCACCCATTGGTTTTCTTGGAGGCTTAAGATAAATATAGGGACATTTATCAAAATGTAAGGCAAAGCCCCGTCAAGGTCTTAGGTTTTGAGGCATAAATCTGGGCACTCTTCCATCAACAAGCTTCTTTCTATTATCCAGAACAGCCAATGGCACAAAACTTGCACCCAAATTCAGGAGGATTTTTTTTTCCATGAACTTGAGCAAACTAAATCTATGAGTTAACCATTGAATCTGATAACTTCTAGTCCCTCCTGCTGTAGAATTGCAGGAGAGTTGTCTTTTGAATGGCTTTGACACCAAAGTGACTGTATTTGAGTCCCTTGTAAACTTTTATTTATAAAAAGCTTAATTTTACAGTGTTTTCATAAATGAGATAATTTGATGGGGTAAGCTTTCACCCGAACTTTTATGAGTAAGTAGAAGTCCCATATCAAGCAAGTTCTGCCTAGTATAGTGAAGGGCGTGAACTAAAAAGTGACTTTGGAGATGTTGGCAAATTGGTTTCAGAGTCAAAGATCTTTTGCAAATATAAAATTTAATTTGCATTGTCCAGCAAGTGTGCGTAGTTGTAAGCTTAAGTGTAACCCTAAGCACACTGAGTTTGTCCCTCTGAGGCACCAGAGGTGACCAGCTTTGTCTTTAGCATCATTCATAACCTCACTTCCCTGTGAACCCGCCTGTTGCATTGCCATCTCTCTCCTGAGGAGGACCATTCATCTTTTGTCCAGAACCAGCCTTAACGGGGACCAACATGGGCAACCATTTGTGGGAGCCCTGCAAGGGTAGGTTTGCCAGTGGGGTAACTCTTTCAGTGACTGGCTGGGAAGAGGAGGGGTGACACCTTCACATGTACACTGGGCCCTGCAAGGTTGACTTTGGCACTCATCCCATCATGTTAACACCGGAATTCTTCTCCCCAGTTTAGGGACAGGCCTTGCATTCTCTGTTAGCTCTGTTTTCCAGCAAGAGGTGCTTGGTACTCTTTCCTCTCCTTCTTAACCCTTTATTCATTTCCTGACATGGCCCTCTTTGCTTTTGAGGAGACGGAAACTTGACATGGCAGCAGGGGAGGTAGCATATAGTAAGACTGGAGTCTGGAAGGTGGGTGCATCTGTCATTTGTTATGTTTTCAATATCTACCCAATATTCTCCCTCTGGCCAAAAAAGAAAGAGTTCTCAAAGTTATAATCCCTAGTAGCAGTAACAGTTTTGGCTCTCATTCAGATAATCCTTGCTGTTTACGAAAGCTTTTCATATATGTGCTAACTATTTAAATACAAACTTAAGTGTAATCAAATCAAATGGAATTTTCCTGAATGCTAATGGATTTGAACATTTTTCCATATTTTAGGCCCATATAGTCCAGTAAGCAATTACCCAGCAATTACCCTAACCTAATAGGAATGTTCATCATGAGATGGGATTCCACTGAGATGTGCAGATATGTATAGAGATCATTCTAGAACTTAGATTCCCCCCATCCCCCTTTGCTGTTTATTCTACTTGGCCAAAGATCTTTTCAAAGATCACACTCTGTATGACTCATATGACATGGAATTAAGGCCTGTTTTCACATTCTTGGTATTAATAACCAAGAAAGTACAATTTCCAGCTACTGTAACTGGAAAAAAAAGAGAAAGTTTATAAGCCTATAAGCAAGCTTAAAGAAAAATAGAGAAAAATTACTGCCTATAAGAGAAGCTCTTTCCTGCTCTGCTATGGCAGCTGTGTCTGATGTGGTTTCTTCTTTATTCCATCTCTCTCAGATCCTGTTGAAGTATTTTTAACGCTCACTACAGGCTAAATAGTTACTTTTCTCAAATAGGTCATTTCACGTGGTTGCATTGCTCCAACAGCAAAGCAGGCAACCAATTTGTTTTTCCACTCTTGCTCCCCTCTTTGCACAGCATATGAATTACTTCATCTGTTGTATCAGGCATTTTTTGTCCAGCCAAATACTCAGGTAAGGAGACAAAATTTAGATTTCTCTGTGATCCTGTGCTGAATACAGAGAGGTTGCCCATTCAGTGAAACAAGGTAAGGGTAGCCCAGACATCATTATTTCCCTTCTTCCCCAGCTAATGTTTCTGACCATCCAGTCTTTGCAAGTATAGGTTAAACAAAGTTAGTCAGGTGTGAAGCAAATACATTCCTGCTCGTCTTGCTGATCCAACTTAGAGTCCAGGGAGCTTGTTCTTTGCATTATTCTCGGATAGCCTCTCTGGCTCACTTCTCTAGCTATCATCTCTAAGCTTTGCCACCTCCACCCCCCCTCACTGTCTTTCCTATGGTGGGAAATTCCTTCCTCCTGTTATTTAGAATTAAGCATAAATGGAAATGCATAGCACATTGAGATCATCCTGTAACACAGCAGGTAGAAAGTATCCTTCTTCTTGACTTACTGGGCCTTTTATTTGAGCTGAGTTGAAGAACAGTTTCTTAAGGTGTCAAAGTGCATGATTCTTTGTCTTCCAGTCATTGATTCTCATAAATAAACTACAGACTTGCAGTTTTAAGAGCTGCAGTTGAATGACTTGATTGTTTTTACTTTCTGTTTTAAAATATGAATATGTGTACTTGGGAGAGGTTAAAAAGTATTCAGGTTGCTTTTGGAAACTCTTCTTGATAAATTCAGGATAGCAATGGTGCATTGGTAGCAATTTGTTTTGAAGAAGCAGAAGTTTATGGAAATTATTTGTGTATGTCCGGCATTGCAAATAGGTGATTTGCAGCAGTTAAATCCTGTTTTTGCAACTAAAGCATTATACAGATGAGAACCTTATCATCAATAATCATCCACTTGGTGCTTAGAATATTCTTTATGCATTTCCAAATCAATTTCATGCATGACCTTTTTTCATCACCAGGGTCAAGGCCTAGCTTCTCACTCTTCATAGAGAACACCAAAAAGGTTTCACTTCCGGGCACACCAGACAGCTGAAACTTAAATAAAAATATTAATTTTAAACAATAGGTCCCGATTTGCTCACATTAAAATACCACTTCTAATGACTCTATCCTTTCAGTAGAAACTAAACAAGAGACCAAACAAACTGATTGGGTCAGCACCAAGAAAGATATATTTGTTATAGCTAAGCAATCTGTTATAAAAAACACAGAAAACTTGTGATGTTGCTGGTGGCTTTTTGTGATTTGTTTCTCTTTTATTAAAAATGGAATCCAAGTACTGAGTTGGGCTATTTTTTCTGTGTGTGCCAGTATATCAGGAGTTTGATCACCTTCTGGAGGAGCAGTCCCCTATTGAGTCATACATCGAGTGGCTGGATTCCATGGTGGACAGATGCGTTGTAAAGGTTGGTAAGCAGGAGTAAGCACCTGAGTCAGTCATGCATTATGAGCTCTATCAGGTCTTAAATTTTAAGCAAAAATAAAAAAAAAAAAAGAAAGAAAAAAGCCAGGCAATAGTAATAAACAGGAGTAAAGCAGCAGTGGGCACAATCTCACCAGTTTTCATGCTCAGTAGGAGAACCGCTCACATCCAGGATTCTGCTTTATTCTGCTCCTGTCTATTCTATCCCAAAAGATGATATTCAAGAATGGAACACAGCTGAAGATTCCAATCAAATCAATATTTCAGGGGTATGAAGAGATGAGTTCAGAGTCATTCTAACCACATAATGCAAATAAAAATTATAGTCTAGTCTGGCTTTTTAAGATTTTAATGGAAAGGCTATTTAGGCTAGCTAATTCATTTGTATACATTCAAATGTAAGGATGAAAGTCTACATTACCATTCTGTCAAGAACACATTTATGTTGTCTTTTGAGCTGATTTGTGATACCAAGGACTTGTATTTTGTTTTGATTTAAGTGCATGCAGAAACCCACTAACAAATCTTTAAAAAATGTTTTCAAAAGTGATCAGACATCGTCACAATTTTACATAGAGTATGAAGCTATATGATTGACTATTTTAACATCTGTCACTAACTATACTTTGTAGTAGGCTGTTCTATCAGAATTTCAACCCTTCATTCCAATTGTTAGAGCTAAGAAGAAGAAAAAAAAAAGTATGCTGCCTCTCTCTGTTGCAAAAGATCATATAGAAAACAACAGATACTTCCCCAGATTGCTTGAAATGTATTGATTGTTTTGGGGAACTTTTCTTTTAGTCAGTGGAATGCAATTTGAAATTCAGGCCATAACTGTTAACTTTCATTAAGAACTTGACATGAATTTTAATAGCTGATTGGATGAACTCAGTTCTTTAACTTGCATATGGTTGTAGTAAAAAAAAATTTTGAAGAGTTGGTGCCTAAAGTGTTCTTTCGGGAAAGTAGTTTGGCTAGTAAAATGACTATGTGAACTCACAAAAATAAAAACATGAAGGAACAAAAAAAAAAATAGTAACCTTTAATTAAAATATTAATATAAATTTTCAATGTAGATCAAGCGTTCTTGATTATAAATTCCTTCATTGACTAGGAAGCAAGAATGAACATGTAAATAATTAGGTTAAGATGAAGATCAGAGCAATTTTTTGGCAGTCTTTTCATCATTTATAAAGGAAATTCAGTCTTAATGTTGAACAATACTTTATGATTTCTTCTTTCTGAAGGTTGTATATAGTTACAAGGTGGCTTTCTGTGTAAGTTCCTTGGTTGTTGTTGTTTTTTTTTAATTTTTAGTGTATACTTTAATGTGAAGATAATGCTATGTTAGTTTTTCAGTATAAAAAAGGAAGACAGATATGTGCATCGCTCAGCTGTATCAGGCAGTAGAAATAAAAGTTTCTCCATGTCAGATATATCTGTTTTCTTGCAGGTAGCTGCCAAGAGACAAGGTTCTTTGAAGAAAGTAGCTCAGCAGTTCCTCTTGATGTGGTCCTGTTTTGGCACTCGAGTGATTCGGGACATGACTTTGCACAGTGCACCCAGCTTTGGTACTTTCATTTTGTTGTAATAATTGCTTGCCACTGTCAAAAAAAAATATGTATCTTGGCTTGTAATGTACAGTTTAAGTGAAACCATAACCAATTTTCACATGTCCAGGACTCTATTAAAAAAAGAATTGGGGCTACTGACATTTGGAAATAATGCTGAGACAGATGTCTGTCTTCAAGATCTAGCCAGGGGAGCTGAAAACATTACTACTTCCTTCTGTTTGTTGTTAGCCAGTAGCTGGAGTTATCAGTCACAGGTCAGCTGGAGGAGCTGATTGCAGGAACATTCCCTAATTCACTTTGGTGCAAAGTGAGCCTGGTTACCCAAACCACTCTGACCACATGTTACGCTAAGGGAAATGACTTTACACTGAGGTGGATGAAAAGCTCTCCAGTGAACTACTTTGCCAGCTCTGCTTTTAAAGGACATAGCATTTTAAACTAGTCTTTGTGAAATGTATTTCTGTATCCTGGACAGATTCTCTTCGATTCTATTAGAATTCAGTCAGGGTGGAAAAATAGACTTTTACTTTTAAAATGAAAAAGCATCTTGCTTTTCTACAGTTTCAAAAGGGGATTTGTCTTGAATCCTTGGATACAAACAGTTCAGATTAAAATCAGTTAAAAGCAGGAATGATTGAAAATGGACTGCTGTGTCATGACTGTGAACATTCACAGTCGCTTGGGACCAGATTTTGCATGAGGGATGGTTTTTATAAATGCAGATTTGTCAGAATATGTTAGCAGTGCCTTCATAAATTCATTATTAATTTTCTGCATCGACCAGCTGCAAGGTTTTCTGCCAGCTGAGCTTTGATGTCCTTTATGCTTTTAGAACCATCTAATAGCATAAATTCCAATAACATCAGAGATAGGCAGGATATAACCTGTATTTATATTTTAATCTGAAACTACTTTCATTGGCTTCCCATTGTAAAGAGTTTTCCAAACAGGTATTACTGAGTAACCATTAGACATCAGGATAGTGAGCATCCCCAAGATGATCACAATTTCCATCTGCTAGTTTGTGTTTTCAGCACCAGAATCCTCGTCACATCTATTTTCCACCTCCTCTGGGACTCATTTTCTCCTTGAGTCACTGCAGCTTTTCTTTTGTTGTGGGCATAAAAGTAGCTGATACTGCTTAACAGTATACTTTCCCCCAGTGTTCAAAAATCCCTTTGCATGAGTGTTGAATAAATGCTGAATTTCGTTTTCTAGCACTTTGGGTTGCTACACTTCTCTCTGCAGACATAATCCCAATTTATGAAACACAGGGGTACCCAACAACATGCTGCATTAGTGCAATGTTGAGGTTACACTGTTACAAGTCATTAAATGCTGACATTAAAGTACCCCTAAGGATACGTTATTGCTACTGGGTTGCACATTACAACATTATTTTTATTCCTGTTCAAGATATGTTTGTAACCTAATCAAGCATTTTCTGTTTCGAAGCATCAGTCACCAAAACGATTTTAATCAAACAGGGATTCCCCAAATAGTTATTAGACCATCAGTTGTCTGGAAGGTCTGTCAAGTGATCCTCAGCTGTGATTTTTTACTTATTAACAGAAACATTTATGAATGTGTCATGTAGCAAGAAAATGTGAAGATCGAGAATTATTCATTGGTTTGAGTTTGGGGCCTAATATAATAATCAGATCTACCAAAATAACTTACCTGTTCTCTCTGTTATAAATGTGAGTCTTGAATTTCTCATTTTTGAGAACTTTAACTGCTTAGCTAAATTTGTAGGTTTTTGTCTTTTTTTGGTCTTTTTAGTTCACTGAGAAGATCTGTGTATACAAAATGCATGATTCTCCTTCTTACATGGACACACACCTTTGAACATGAATTTGATATATTTATATGTAACCATAGTCAGGGAAAGAATGTCCTGGTCATAGCTGATGTGTTTTTCACGGGTGTGTGGTGTTATATTCAGAACTGGATCAATAACTGCTTTTCAATTTGGTAACCAAAGCAAGAGTTTTAAAAAAAACCAAAACCAACCAAACAAAAAAAACCCCCAAAAAACATCATGCTCAGTATAAGGCTGAGATAGCTTGGGATTTTAATAAATCCAAAAATCTTTCTTTATTTTTTAAAAAAGTAAAATCAAAGAGAATTATTTTGCATCTGCCATATTTTTCTGCTTAGACCACAGTTGCCTGCCTCAGCAGTCTTGAATCAGTGTTAATCACTGCCAGAGCAAGATTTCTAACCAAGAGGCTAAAGCATTTGTCCTGCAGGAGGGTTTTCTCATCTTTTCTGTTGCAAGTGTTTCACTTTGTACAAACCACGTAAGCATTTGTTGAGCTGCAGAGGTCTGCAGTGTGCTGGGTGGGTTCTCTCCTGGGAGGTGATGTGACAAGTGAGGTGATGTTCAGTCCCTCTTCTAACAGAGTGGAGTTTTCCCTGCTCAGGTGCAGCTCCAGTGAAGGCAGGAGGAGATCTGAGCCTTCAGGTTTTCAAAGGGGAGAATGGTACCAAAACCATATCCTCATCCTATCAGGCAGAAGCCTGGGCTATCTATACCTTGTTTCCCCCCAGAAGTCCCAAATGTTATTTAGCCACGGACACAAATTTGTTATAATTTGTATTAATGATGCTACTCTTTCACTACAAGGCCATTTGACACGTTGTTCATGAATTAAAGTTGAGCAAGTTCCAAAAGAGTAACCCCTGAATGTAAACAGCTCAGAGCTAGATGGCAAAAACTCTTCTGCACTTAATTTCACACAGTTCCTTCTAGGTTTTCAGAATAAAGTCTGCATTTAAGTGAGTTCTGTGGAGAGAAACAAAGACTGATTTACTATTTTAAACATTTACATCTATATAACTTTGTTCTTAACTTAGATAAAAAGTTTTGCATTTTTACTGAGTTGGAAACTGTTTCAGTGGACTGATTTTTTAATGATTTTTTCCACTTCAACCAATGTATAGATTCAGGTGCTCACAGTGTAATTTCTTTTAAAAAGTAAAATAATGTGTTAAACGGTGGGATCTTTACGATATACAGGACAGTATAGTTTTATCCTTGAAATAGATGATAAAGAAATCTGATTGGAGGAAGTCAGAATACCTGGCACTGAACTGGCTAGCACAGAGACTTGATTCTGCAAAGCTTTTTGCATGGTGGCATGGGCAGGTTGAAACAATCCCTGGCAGGAAAAAAGATCCTCTCTCTCGAGGTCCCTCTCCCTTTTTCTCTCTGCCTGTCTCCCTCCCTCCTTCCCTCCCTCCTTCCTGTCTATGCATATCAAAGGCACAGTTGGTGGCAGTGTTTGGGTAATGCATCCAGTGAACAAAGTAACTAATTAGTAATAGAAGCACCATGATTTTCTCCAGATCTGGAAATCTCACTGTTGTTTTGCTACTTGCACGTAATTGCTGTATCTGTTAATAGCTGCTGATGCTTACTGTACATTAGCTGGGTAATCACTGCCATGATTTCTGTTTACTCCTGAAAATTAGAGCCCAATGCTATTTATTATCGTAACTACAGACTTTTGAATGACTTCTTATCTCTTCCGAAAGAAGTGTATGGTTTGCCAGCCACAGTTGAATCCGTTTCAGTACTTAAAGATATACTTGAAAGAACCAAATAGTTTCATGTCAAAAACAGTAGCTTGCAAACACAGAATAAATTATTGTACATCGTCCTGAATAGCTATTCACTGTTTAGCTGAAATGTGTGCCCTGATATTGGTTTCACTCTATAGCTTACATTTCATTTGACTCGTTTAAAAATGTAAAAAATATTGCATTCATTCAGTACCAACAACTTGTTTGTCTAGTGTCTTTCACGCAAATTCTGGGCTCAAAAACTCTGTACAGAGTTTAAAAATACACAGTGGGAGAAATAATAGGAGAGGAAGAGAAATTCAAAAGAGACACAAAGGCACTGGAGTGTTTTTTAAATGCTGCATTCAGTACTGACAACGCCAAGTCTTCAAAATAAAGCATTAGATCCCCTCAAAACAAAGACATTTTTTAAAAATAGAAAATCTTGGGGTTTTATCATTTGCTTGCTAGCATTTTAGTTCTAGGATTTGCAATTCCAAACACTTTTATGAAATTACAAGCAACTTTCCTTAAAAATAAATAAATAATTAAATTAAATTAAAGCTGAGGAAGGCGTTTGATGGGAAACACTAAATACCCTGAGCTTTACACCACCACATGAAGTTTGCCATTATTTGGGCCTGCTTTTCTTACCTTGGAAATATTTGCCAGTATTAACTGCGCTAAAGTCAATAGAAAATTTCCACTGAAAAACTGTAGTCAGAAGAAGAGCAAGTATTTTGTGGAGATTCTTGATAATCCAGGTTTCCACTGGGGAAATCCTAGGTCAGTAACAAGGTGACCAGCCAGATCTGCTGTCTTTATTGTACAGCTAAATTGAATAGGATTTTATTTAACAAGACTTTGAGCCCAAAAGATTTCTAAAAACAAATTCTTTGCAGAAGTTAAGTGAAAATCTCCACTATTTACCCTTGCAAGGCTGGGGAAACTTGTTACCATTTGCATGGCTACATGAAACAGATGAAAAACGGAAGGCTTCAGGTTCGCCAGCAGCCAAACATTTCCTCCCCATAGCAAAGGTGTTGCAATCACATATGTCCTTTTTCTGTGCTGCCTTGCCCAAGAACACAAAGGCGCGTGTTCACCTCCCAGTGTGTGTGCTCAGCTCGTATCAGTGACGACAGAAGCCATGCAGGCGTGGAGTGAGAGAATGAAACACAAAGACCATCCGGGTCACAAAGAAAAAGAATGTGCTCAGAGTCGCTTTGAAAGCTGAATTGCCAGCTAGAATTGTATAAGGATATCGGGTCTTTCAAACCACTTCTTCTGCCCATAAACAGTATGTTTGAGTAGAGAAGTTGAAGTAGGGGTAGTTATGCTTTGTTGTGGTAAAAGCTAGTATGTCGAGATAAACCTATCTTTCCTATGCAGAAACCAATCATTATGAAATTTGATTGAATTTGAAACTTTTTGCATCTTTTTTTCCCATTGAAGTATTTTTCCTCAAAATGTAGTAATGGAATTTCAAAAGGAACATATCTAGATGAGGCTGCTTCTTTTCATATTTGTCTGGCAGTAGCTGATCTCTGTTTCCCTGTCAGCTGGTGATCTTTCTCTGGTTTAAGCCAGCTGCTGGACTGGCTATTACTTTAACCTGACTACACTTGCACTTGCCAGAGTTATTCGATAACTTATATGAACATGTTTTAAACATTCTATGCAAGCCTAAATAAACATAGGAGCCTTAAAAAAATAATTGTGAGATCAAATCCTGTCTAGAGCTACTATGAATACTCTGTGTCATGGAGTCTATTGCATAAACTGACCAAACTCCATCTTGATATTTGTCAGTCTTCCACTGCAGATGAATGTTATTCCTTTCAGGAGGACACTACACAATATCTCAGCTCTGAAGCTTTGCTCCTCTAATTTTCCCCTGAAATGCATCTATGGTCTCTTCTTACACATCTATTTTTGTGGCTATGTGTGCTCTAGGGCAAACATTTCTTCACCATCCCTGACACGTATCCTTCTTTATAAATTATGGGCAGCAACTCACTTCCTTTCTGCAAAATGAAGCCAGCTGTGCATTTTTAGTCATTTAAAGTCTATTGCCCATTCCCCGCATCCTCCTGGTAATCTTCTCCATGCTAGTTTCAATCTGTACTAATTTTTCTTGAACATGTGTGACTAGAGTTATATGCAATATTCTAAGTGATGTTTCACCAGTGCCTTGTGCAATAGTATTAATATTTCTATTTCTACAGAGGAAGTACATAAATCAGAGGATGATAAAAATCTCTAAGGGCAGAACTTCTTACAGTGTGCTATTCAATTTCATTTCTATTACTCTAGTTCATAGCATCATCCAGTCCTTCCTCCTAACAACATTAATAAGTTCTCCATCTGTACTCAAACCTTTCTTAAGGATTTGTGGCAGATAGCTATCAATATAATCTCCTTTTACTATTAATTTTCAAAGTATTTTTTTTACTCCATCCTCTGCATTTTCTTCTGCCCATACTCTTCCCTTAAGTCCTTTAGCTCTTAAATTTTTCATATACCTGTCATGGCAGTTAAGAGGTAGTATCTATGTCATCTTCAGAGGTAAGCACAGAAACAGGCCAAATGTTATGCTGATAATGTGATTCAAACTGGTAATTAGAAAAAGATAACGTAGTAGGAGAAGTATGACAGAGCAAAGTTTTTGTACAAGTCTTCCACTTGAAGACATCCACAGTTGCTGCTAATGCCTCTATGCTTGGCAGTTAATGGATGTCTCATCCAGTCCAGGCAATGCACTGGAGATATACTATCAGGAGATTTGAAAGGTTTTTTCTACCTTTCTATTGATTAGTCCCTTATTTCTTTGTCCAGTGACACAGGTAGGTCATAAAATTCATACCAGGACGTGTTGCTAAGGCAGCCAATTCAGAATTCTACTTCTGACAGAAACTTATATCTGGTCCTTTAGATAAAAGGAAACAATTCCACTGTAGTGTAATTGCCTGAATTGTCTGATGCTAACGCAGGAGAATAAAACTCCATCAAGTCCCAGCTCTCAGCTAGGCAGCCTCCTTGCACCCTAAACCACAATAATCGGTTGTATAAGCCTGTACAAATCCAGGAGTGAACAGAGCTTGCTAGGCCCCAGTTTTGCTTCCACATCTCTTACCTTAAGTAAGAGAGATACTTCAGTGGCAGTAGTATATGGAGGCAGTCCTACCCACTACTGTTTGTGTTGAATACTGTAATTATTGGTTTAATGAGTGTATTGAGACAGTCAATGGCTTTTTTGTTTGTTCACTTTATTATCAGGGTCTTTTCACCTTATTCACTTGATGTTTGATGACTACGTATTGTACCTGCTAGAATCACTCCATTGTCAGGAGAGAGCTAATGAACTAATGAGGGCAATGAAAGGAGAAGGAAGCACAGGTGAGTTTGTTCTTTTATTCATCTGTTGTTTTGTTCCACTGGATTCACTATTTTCTATGTTAGGATGTTTCTTTATTCTCATCTAACCCAGTGAGGCTTATCTAGGAGCAAAGTGTTTTCCGGTTCCATCATGATTTGACATAAGTCATTTGTGAGGGGGGTCTCCCTGGTTAATACATTCTGAAAGAGGCCTTCCTGGTTCATCGTGTAACTCTGGATGTCTGAAGCCATTCCTAAGCACACATTTAGTGTTTCTGTAAGAGATTTTTGTACTGAACCTTTTAACTCAGTCTGCCTAAGCCAACATTGTATTTCAGTGAACCCAGTCTTCTTAATTCTCTCTTTCACCCTGGTTTAGCACTAAATAAATTCACTGATATGAATGAATTTTACTTTTTAAATAAGAGGGAGAGATGGGAGAAGGGAGGAAAGACAAAAACCAAAGCTATCGTTTCTGGTACTCTTATGTTCTAAGTGGCTGTACAGAAGCAGATTCTGTACTGACTCGCCAGAATAGAAGTGAAAAGAGATTGCCTTTAGTCTTTCTGCTCAGGGTAGGCCCTTGTAATGAGGGATCCTCAGTGATCTACCTTCCTTTTATCTCCCATTAATTTGGGCAAGTTAAATCCCTCTGTCATCTTTGGAAAGTTCCATTCTTCATTTTAGCTGTGGCTTAATTTGCCACCCTGTAGATTTATGGGAAGAAGAACATTTGAGTGATTAGGGTAATATCTTCTATGTGTTGAAAGACCTGGATTTAATTCATTGCCTTGCCATAGCCTCTTGGTTTTTTGACAACCAATTTACTTATCCGTGCGTAATTTCCACATAGCTTTAGCAGCTAGAAATATCTGGTGTCATCCTCTTTAGTCAATGAAGAGAGAAGGTCATGACCAAAAGCCACTGGAATCTCCTGGAGATTTCTGTTTCATTCCAATGAAGCTGTAGGAGTGCCTGACTTAGACTGGACTCCTAATTTTAGGTATCTAATAGTATATTACAGGAATACAAGCCTTAAGCTGTCTGTGCATGAGTTTCCTATCTATACAGCAGGAAAAATAGCACTTTCCTTTTAGAGGTCTTATGAAGGAACAGTGAAAGTTGAAATGTTGAATGTTATAGAAGTACTTCTTTCAAAGATTTGTGATTCCTGCTATGCATTTCTTGAAATACAGCCTACAGAACTTAACTGCTTGCATTAAGTTTTGGGTTTTTTTAGTTTCTCAGTTTTCCTTGATTCTGCGTTTAACTATGTTTGATGATTTTTCTCTCATCCTGCAGCAGAAATACGAGAAGAAATTATTCTGAGTGAACCAGCTCCTCCAACTCCCTCCCCAGTGCCGTTCTCCCCAGCTAAATCTGCCACCTCAGTGGAAGTGCCCTCTGCCCCCTCGCCTGTCAGCAATCAGTCCCCAGAGTATGGTGGCATAGCAGCTACAACAGGTAGGTAGACTTACGGCAGCTGGATCTGCTCAAAGAATGCTTTTGCACTTGGTCACCTGAAATTGAGCCTGAGAACATGACATGCTGGCTTTCGAGAGACAAGAAGCCTTCCCAAACACAAATCTGTTTAAAGTATCAGTTATACCTTCTCACTGTATGCAAACACGATGTGCAGTCTAACATGAAAAAGATCTGATGTTTGGAGTCCAAAGGCCTGACAGGAGATCCCAGACCTCAGTTTATCACAATCTGTTCAGTAGCTGAGGCCTTCGGAAAAGCAGACCTGTCACTTTATTTCTAAATAGTTTTAAAAATCAGTCCAATTTTTCATATTTCTAGCAATGCCCCAAAATAATTATTTATGAATATAACACTTTTAAGCATCTGTAATAACTTCAAGGGCAAACAGTCTCTCTGAAAAATGTTATATACTTCAAGGAAACATGCCAGATAATTTAAGGTTTAGTGAGGTGTTCAAAATCCTAAACCACTTAATTTCTAGTGGGTAAAATGGGAATTGGATATCTTTAAACATATTTGAGACCCAAATATGTCTAAATAACTGCACAAGTTTCTCTTGGGGATGTTTTACACATTGCTGATAACTTTCATTTTTCAATGTTAGAGACCAGGAATTATATGGCTGAAGCCTATTTTCAGTTGCATACTCTGTTATGGCAACTTGTGAAGTTGTTGTATTCCGGTGGGGCCACGGATTAAAAATCTGTGATTAAAGGTATTCAACTTGTGGGCAGGCTTATCAGAAAACAATAAGCACAAACTGGTTTCTTGTTTGGTCTGTATAAATGGGCAGCCATCCTCTGTACTCTAATGTGAAACTCACTCATTACCTTTTGGATGTGGGCAGGACAGTCTGTCTGTATGATCAAAAGACAGTGTTTTCTTAACTCATGGAAAAAAAGGCAGAAATGTGAATGACTTTCAGAAGGCATTCCAGGCAGTGAAATTCCAGCTTTGCTGCTCCTCAGTGAAATGGGTGTATAATCAGAATGTGGAAACTATCACTTTTGTGATGTACTAGAAATGTTACAAAACCTTCTTGAAAGAATGTCAGAAAGTGATGATTTACCACACTGGAGAATTTGGCAGTGGCTAAAGGACTAATAAATCTTTCTGACAAATGTTTTTCATGTTTTCAAAGGCGCCACAGGAAAGCACAATGCATAGTTGTGGTGGAAAGAGATTTAAGAACATTTGTCCCTTCACTGAAACTTAAGGTTTTCTCACTCTTGGAGATAATACCATATTTAGGAGGGAAATAGGATAGTATTACCCCCAAAACAGTTAATCAAGAGAGACATGATTCCTAGAGATGGCAGGTGAGCACACGGCTTTGGATCCGGCAACTCTGGAGGTGGTGTCTGTTTGAGTCTTGAAACGTTGATTTTGTGGATGACTTGGTCTGTAGACATTGTGGCCCAAAGGGATTGTTGTGATGTTATAACCAGAACTTAGTATGATGCAGAACTGTACCCAGAAATGAAAGACTGAAAAGTAGGGAACTGCATGGTCTCCAGTGGCATTGACAAGAATGGAGATTCAAGGGACTTGTGTTTAGGCTGCAGAGACTGTGACTGTATGTGACTATCACACCTATTAACCCAAAGCTTATTCCATATTTATATAATAGCCTATTTTTCAGCTATCTAAGCTTCCACCTTCAGCTTACTTGACTTGAGTACTTGACCTAGGCGCAGATCTGGGCAGACCTGGGAACTGCATGGATCTTACATATCCCTCCTGAATCCCACCAGTAATGCAAGGGAATGGACTCACACAAATGTTACAAATGCAATTCCTTTTTGTTTTCATGTTGTTTATTATTTTATTATGGTCTGGTTTATTCTCCCTAATTTTTTATGTCCTGGTACATCCAAGGTCTGCCAGTGTGAATTCTCAAGCCAGAAACAGGATCATTTGGTTGAACAGGATCGTAGCTTGAAGGACCTACTCCCACAGTATAGGCAGTGGAACTTGCCGTAGTTGTTCCCATAGCAGAACTTCTTAGGCAAGAAAGTTATTTCTGATTATTTTAGCTCTCTTTTCTTTCCAGCTTTTCATTCTTTGGTTGTTTTAAAAACTTTTGTTTGGTTGAATTCTATTTTATTCTTATGGTCTCGTGCAGTCTCACTTTTGCGAGTGTGAAAATCATTTTTGCCTAGCACAAGCCAAATTTGTCAATGCAAGTAGTGGTCCAGTTAAGGGTTAAGATGTGTATGTGGCTATTTCCTGGTCTTAATTTGGGCAATTAGTAATACCTCCACTTCCCATGTTCATCATGTAGGTGAACTGATCACCTTTTTAGTTTGCTAATCATTACCCCATGGAATGCAGGGTTCATTCACATAAAGTCTATAAAATAACAACCATGTTTCAGCTATAGGAAATTGCTATACTTTAAAATAAGAGTGCTGAAGATGCATTATATATGATCAAACTATTCCATATACAGATTCGTGGCATTAATATATAGAATATTTTGGAACAGGAACCTCTGTTCTGGAGAGATATATTTAAAGTACACTCTATTGATTTTCTTATGTGTCTTTTATGAGGTAAATGTAAAACTCTGCAATTGCTTTGCAGATCTTGAGAACTAGTTCCATTGGTTACCACTAGCTTTCAGTTCCCCAATTTAAGGTATCATTAACTCTTTCTTGCTTGTGGCATTAGCAATAAAAGTTAACTATTAAACTTGCATTTTAACTTTTTTGCCTTCAGTCAGTGGTCAGCACAAAACCAGCAAATTAAACTGTTGCAATTACATGATAGCGAGCAAAAGAAAGATAAATCCTATATATAGCATTCTGTGGTAGAATATCTGGCATGGCTCAGCTAACATTTTATTTAAAACTTTTTGTTAAGTTTACTAGACATTTAAAAGGATAATTAGTCTCCATCCTTTCTAAATCATCCTTTCTAAATCACAAAGGTCAGATTAATGATTGTTCAAACTGCAACAATATTGTAATAAAAGTGATAGCTATATGGCTGACTATACTATTCTCTCTTAAAGCCTCTCTTAAAGCTGTGATTACACATTTGCTAATGCAATGGTTTTTAGACAACCCAAAATGAACTCTGAATTGTAAGTAGTTCCTAGTATGTTAGTAAACTAATCTATGCAGTTCACTGTTTAGTTTCAAGAAATGTATTTGTGAACTAAGTCTTCAGGTTAGTAATGGTCATTTAAGGTCACTATTCTTCCAAGTCTAGGCTAGGTATTAAAGTTCTGGGAATCTGGCACAGGAGATGCTTGCTCAGAGCTACCACCTCTCATATTTGTGTGTGTGAGTAGAACAAATTTCTGTTTTTCTCCTAAAGCTTCAGCTCCTGGACTCAGATGAATATATGAGAACATCAGCTCTAGTTCAACAATTGGAGTTTAATTCTCATAGCTTCAGAGCGTAAAAGTCAAAGGTTCTGATTTCAAAAGGCATTTCTCCAAATTCTCCAAATGGAAGGGTTTGTGTTTTTTCTAAAGCTGATAGTTAAGGTAATCTCTTTGTTGGGGATGGGGGAAGAATGGGGGTCTGACTCTCTATTTCTGATTGCTTCAGGTTGACAGTACTGCTTGCTTACTGTCAGACATAATACACAGTGCCGTGCATGTCTTGCTTGTACCTGGGTGGTCATTTACTCCAGCATAAAGCAAATATAAAAGCACTGTGAAGCAACTTTTGTTTTTTTCTGCACTGGTGTACATGATGGCACCAATGACAACAGGGCTGCTGTTGGACTGATAGCAGTTCCATTTATATTTGGCTCCCCTACAGGTCAGATGGCCTCTTGGTTAGTATCCTCAAAATCAAATTTTTCGTTAAAAGAGAAAAGAAAAATGAGTGATAATAAATGAACTTCCCTATTTTAATCAAACCCTGCATGTTCAGAACACAAAGCAAAGCAAAGTGTTGCTCAATCACTATTGTTTTTGCTTATTTCAGAAAGCAGTTCAGTTGGGTTCAGTCATATCTAAAAGGGACTTCATCTCCTGGAGTTCCATTCTTCAGACAGCTGAGGAAATTAATCATATAGGGCTGGGGCATAAGCGGGTATTAAAAAGCTAATGATGAAAAACTTTCAACTTATCTCATTCCTCCTTTTCCACCCACCACAATGTTGGCAGTATCCTGCCTAACCCGATATATGCATACACACGTCTGCAAGTCCGTTGTATTCTTCTATCCTTCCTCTCTGCCTTTGTGACTAGGTCACTGAAAATAATGGCATCCCTTCCACAAAAGCAAAGAGAAGTGAGGCAACTGTAGATTCCTAAGAACATCCTGAAAAAAATTATTTCAACAGCTTTCTGTCACTCTGTAAATCCAGAGTAAAACCCAACATACGTTTGTTTTGAAACCATAATCTCCAAAAGAAAGTGAATATTTCCTAGAGCAGCTGTGTGAGGTCCTATCCCTATCCTGTAGTATTGGGGACAATTCTTGGTTAGGAAAATTCAAAAGATATTCACAACTCTTCCAGTGCAAGACCTGTTCTCTCTGTATTTTTTTCTGTGTTGTCTGGACAGGCACAAAGCATGTTACCCCCTAAACATTTATTTTAAAATTGAACTGAGGTAGCTGCCGGTTAGACTTGAATGCCAGGAGTGGCCACGTCCTCTCATCCAAGGAGTCTGACTTCCCACAAGAAGCACATGAAACAACTTGTTGTCCTGGACTGACTCATTTTCCTCGGACTAAGATAAGATCCCTACTATTTTTCAAAAAAAAGAAAAGGAGGCTGTCACAATGGCTAGGACCAGTCAAATTAACCATATTTGATAAAATGTAAAGGATCTTTTGGCCCTGTTATTACCGCTCCTTTTTAGGAAAAAAAAAAAACAGTAATGTTACCTAAAAATACGTATTGGGGGTTTTTCACCATCTTTGTTGTCCTTCTTTTCTTCCTTTTCTCTTTGTTTTTGCCTTTTGAATTTAGGCCTGTTTTGAAACAAAGTTTCAAATTTTCTTTTGGAAAACAACACTAGGAAAATATGTTGACCTTTTGAAATTGAAATGTTTCACCAAAATATTCTGCAGACAAGTTGTTGATATTTTCAAAACAGTTTTTCTGTTTTTTTCAAATGAAGCTATTTGATGACTGCATAAGTAGTTTTGGCCCCTTCCACATAAACTGTATTTTCTAGCACAGGTAGGCTTCCTTAAACGTTTTCCTCAAGTCAAGGAACCATGACTGCTTCTATCCACAGCAGCACTGATGTGCTAGCTTATCTTTGATCTCAGGGATCTCAGTGGTCCTCTGCAATGGGAGGAGATGAAAGACTGAAAATTCAAGAGTCAGTGACAGAAAATGTAGCCATGTGAAAACAGACCTAGCACAAATATCCTTGGCCATAACGTATCCAAGGTTGTCTCTACTATAAGAGCACCAAATCACACCCTGCTGGAGTATTTCAAGCTGGACTCACCTTGTGAAGCTCAGAATGCCTTTGTTCAGTCCCAGAATTCAGCATTTCCCATTTAAAAAAATCATTTTTCTGGTTTTGCCAAATAAAATCACACACACCTGAAGAAAATTATGCACATCTGAGATAGGCTTTTCATTCCCCAAAGCCATGGAGTGGACACAGACCTGGTAATACAATCACTTCCCCCTCTGAATTAGGCCCTTTCATACTACAGGAAGTCCTAGAATCCACACTGAAAAAAACGAGTCACCTCCTGCAATTCCTTTTAGCTAGTGAAAAAGAGTCAAGAGTGCCCAGAGACCCCCAAACTAGTGTTCATATTGGGTTAAATTCAGTGTTCTGGTCCTCATTTGCAGGGTAATCTCAGCCAGTATGGTCATGACCTCCAGCAAGAGCTATGTTATACTGGAACAATGGATCTGTCAGCCTCCTGAGTGAAAGGGGTGTGTGCAAAGGACAAAGGTTTCTCAGCAGCTGGCTCATGAATCTGGAGTTCCTGCCTGGAAGGGATCAGGATGATTAAAAAACTCAGCACCTTCCGAGCAAAATGGAAAACCCACTTCTTTGCTTTGCTCTTCCCACAAATGCTCTACATGAAGAAATAAATTAAGTCCAGTCCCTGCCGCCTCGAAAGAAGAAAGAAACTATTTGTGGGAAGAAAACAGCTAGGCTATTTCTGTATATATATATGTTATAATTTGGAGATCTACCACTGTGTTGCCACTACAAAGGCTGGTACCTAGTTGGGTGGAAGAGATACAAACTGCAAAAGGATTCAAGAAATTTATTTGCGTAACACTCATCTTTTTCTAATCCTTCATTGTTCCGATCATGCTTCCTGCCTCACTCCAGGCCTGATCAGCCTCAGAGCTAAACAGGCCAGCAGCCCACTCCATGTGAGGGAGACCTCAGGGTTTGGTGCGTCATGCCTGAGAAATATTAGCACTGGTGTTCCTCCATTTCTAAGTCCTGTTCCAGTTTTTCTGAAAAATGATAGCCTCAAATTACAATACCACACTGAAACTTCACAGTCTGAGCTATTCCAGATATGTCTCTTACCTTTGGATCTTTGCACACTCCAGCTGATCTATTTGTATTTTTATTTATGCTTCAGATATAACTGTTTTGTTCACTTCGGTTTCCATTATCAGTGCCTATTAAGTTGCTTTCTTGTAACCACCTCAAAGCATAATACCTCTATGAATGACAGCCCATGTTAGCTGTATTCATTTAAAGCTTGTTTGTCTGCAGGAGCTATGCAGTCCTATACGTGGTCACTCACCTACACTGTGACAACAGCTGCAGGGTCACCTGCTGAAAATTCCCAACAGCTGCCCTGCATGAGAAGTCCACATGTACCATCATCATCTGTCACACATCGGATACCTGTTTATCCCCACAGAGAAGAACATGGGTAAGTCACTTCTCAGTGTCTTGGGCTTTTTTTGTGGTTTTTGGATGCTATGCTGAGGGGGTTTTTGGAAATGCAGTGAAATCTGTTTTTTGATGTAGTAAGTCTGTATTGCAAAGATGCTGGTATCATTATTCTTTGGTTGTTGTTATTGTTGTATGATTATATTATGTGTCAGTTTTATAATCTCATTTAATTCTATTTAAAAACACAGTAGGCCTGGAGGATATTTTATAAAAGAGAAAGCTTCAGTAGATTTCTTCTCTGATTCCTGCTTTCCTGTGCCATGTTCTATCCCAAAGGCTAGATGTGTCCAAAGAACTGTCCTACTGTACCATGTCTCAGGAGAGGTGATCCTTCTCCTCTGCTCAGCACTGCTGAGACCACATCTGGAGCACTGTAGCCAGTTCTGTGCTCCCTAGTTTAAGACAGACCCAGACAGACATGTACTGGAGTGAGTCCAGAAAAGAGACGCTTAGATGATTACAGGACTGGAGCATCTGTCATACAAAGACGGGCTGAGAGAACCAGGATTGTTTAGCCTCAGGAGGAGAAAGCTCAGGGAGGGTCTTATCAGTGTGTGTAAATACCTGGTGGGGCATGTAAAGAAGATGGAGACAGATTCTTCTCAGTGGTATCCAGTTACAGGACAAGAGAAAATGGGCACAAACTGAAATACAAGAAATTCTGTTTAAACATAACCAACCAACTTGTTTTACTGTAAGTATGATCAAACACCAGAACAGGTCGTGCAGAGAGGCTATGGAGTCTCCATCCATGCTATTATTCAGACCCCATCTAGACATGATCCTGGGCAGCCTGCTTTGGCAGACCCTGCTTTGAGCATGGGTTTTAGATTAAACAATCTCCAGAGTTCTCTTCCAACCTCAACGATTCTATGACTACTGTTAAACCTGCAAATCAAAAATGTCCAAAGTTCAGAAAAAAGAGCCACATTTTCACCATAATCTAATCTCATCTCCGTCACCAAATTTGCTCCAGGCTCTCAATTAATAATTACAGTAGAAATTTCTATAACATTATTTGATCTTGAAAAACCTCAGAAACTCTCAGTGCTCTTTTCATCAAGCAACACTTCTGTGCCATTCTTATTTGAGTAAGTGTATAACTCATAGATATTCGTAACTAAAAAGAAACAATCACAGAATAATCGATGAAGAAGTGCCAGGCACATATCAAGATTAGCAAATGCCCAGATGCTGACATGAAGAAAGATGTTTAAAAGACTTTACTGAGTTCCTCAGTCTCATTGCATACTTGTTACCCTTGCAGAAGTGCCTTCCCAGTGTGGAAGATTGTGTACTGTTTGGCAGGGTGACAGTAGATTAATCTGAACCCTGCAACTCCTTCCCTCTTGGATGTGGACAGGTTTGGATTTGTGTTGGAATGTCACTGCTAAGTCCTTCCTGCAGAAACCTGGATATGGAGATATGGAACATCTCTCCTATCCAGCAATATGACTACTTGGTGAAGGCAGAAACAGGGCAGCAGGGAGGTTCAGGAGCTAACAGGATGCAAGAATTGGAACAGGCCCCAGTAAGGTAGTGAATACATGTATAAATACATATATGTATACCCACATGAGACTTCATTGTTACTAAAGGAATCTCTTGCTTTTGGCAGGTGATTTGAGGAAACTTTTATCTGGGTGAATTGACTTTTCTGAAAGACCACAAAGACTTATATAATCTGAATTCTTTTGCCATTTGGGTTTTTGTGTGATACATGGATAGAAACATTTTGGTGGTGCTTCTAAACATTTCAGTGACATCTGCCTTCTTTTCTGGAACTGACGATGTAAGCTCGTAGGGATAGGGCCTCTCTGTGAATCTTTGTTTACATGGCTTCTATCACAGTGATTTTCTGATCCCATTTGCCCTGTATATAGTACTATTATTTTTTTTAATCAATAACAAATGGTACTTATTTTGTACTTACAGNTCTCTAAGATTTCCAGGTTTCTGGAGCAGAAATGGCGCAAGCAGCCGCCATAGCTCCAAAGACTGAGCCTCACTCCCATGCAAAAGGGCCCAGTAGAGACCATAAGCAATATGGAGGCCATGAGCCATTCCCATGCTGTAGGTGCATTTCCCACCAAATGCAGACTCTTAGCCACCCAGCATAACTGAAAGTTTCCTAATAGCAGCTCTGCTGGGGTTCTTACCAATCTTGCACACTAAAGATGATCCTCTGTGAAATATAAAGACTCCAAAGCACCTTGAGATAGAAAGACATTACCTAAAAGTTCAGAGCGCTTTATACCACAATATTCCATAATGTAAAGATATTTAAGAACTGAAGCCTTGGAACAATGTAAAGCCCTAGTAGCTCCCAAGAGAGACTTGGATATAGACTGTTACAGACTGAAATATAGACTGTTGGACTGATTTGTACAAGTATTTTCTTTGTGCTTCTGGCCAGTTATAGAAAATAAAATTTAAGTTCAATGACAAAAACTGCTCCCTGTAAAATAAAAATTGATTAAAGCCAAATGCATGTTACCAGAAATGAAGAAAGGGCTACATGATCTGTTCCCTATTATCAAAACAAGCCGTATAGCAAGCATGGATTTGTGAAACTGGAGAAGAGCACAAGGTTCGTAATCTACTTTAGCTCACTCCAGTAGATCATCTTCTAAATTCACAGTGATAGTCTCCACATGTGTGGAGACTCAGGACTGTAAATGGAAGATCTGTGGTATTAATAGAGGAAAATATCCTTATATCTAATTGGAATTGCTCTTGTTCCAACTTGCGTCTGTTGCCTCTCACCCTATCACTGGACCTTTGAGCAGAGTTTGGCTCTAGCTGTTCCATACCCTCCTGGTAGATAGTTGTAGATCATCTCTTTGCCTCTCTTCTTAAGGCCGGACAAACCCAATTCTCTTCCTGTAAGTCATATGCTTCAGTCCCTTACCTGTCTTGGTGGCCCTCCACTAGACTAGCTCCAGTATCTCAATGTCCTTTTTATAGTGGAGAGCTGAAAACAGGACACAATACTCCACGTGTGGTCTCCCAAGTGCCAAATAGAGAGGAATAATCATCTCTAGGCCTGCTGTCTACATTCCTGCTAATACAGCCCAGTATATAGCTGGTCGTCTTTGTTGCAAGGGCATGCTGGTGAGACACATTCAACCTTTTGTCCAGCAGAACTTCCAGGCAATTTTCAGAAAAGCTGCTTTCTCTCCAAATGGCCCCAACCTGTACCACTGCAGGAGTTATGCCACCCCAGATGCAGGACTTTGCATTATTCTCTGTACAATCAATTGACCATTCTTTCTGAATTATAGCTGCTAGACTCTAGAGTAACTGCTAGTTCCCAGCTGGACTTCCCCAAAGACATGCCATCTGTGTATTATCCTCACTACTCAATAGCTATAGATGTGGTTCAGAAGTCACCGTAAGACATGGTACTTGGCAGAAAGCATTTTTGTTGGATTTTTCAGGTATACTTTCTTCTTAGAGAGATGTAGGGTTCCTCAGCCAAGCACTTTCAGATAGGCAGAATACTAGCCTTGAAGGAGCATGGTCATTTCCTTCTCATGTCCTCAGTGGTCTCTCTCGCATGACGTGCAAACACTGCTGTACCAGACTTGGCTTTGGGAGTCCAAGGGCACCCCGGACTACAGGAAGGGACTAGGTGGGCGAGCATCTTTTTCAAGCAGAGAAGGCTGCATCATGAATGCAGCATTCATGCTTCAGATGCAAAAGAATATGTTTCTCTTCCTCCCAAAAAGGAACATCTGACCCTCGTGCAAGGAGACAGCTGAACTCCACAGTGTAGTTCTTTAAGTAAAATCTTGCCATACTTCCTCAGCCTGAATAGCAATTTACGAGGAACATGACAATAAAATAATAATAAAAAAGAAACCCACTTTCTCCTTAGAAAGTGCACAAATGAGTCGGCAATTTAAAACTAGTCAGAGAAACATGATGAGTCTCTCTATTTGTTGTTGTGCTGAACACATCGTTTCACTGAATGGCATCTACTTCCCAGCTGAGCTGGGAAATATCTTTTTTTAAAAGGTTATTTAAAATATCATTCTTCTATGCAAAAAAGTGCAACTATATGTCTCAAAAGTTATAGAATTATTAGTGGCAATACAATTATTATGCATACTAAATAGTGTTTTTAAATGGATTTTAGATACACAGGAAGTTACAACTATGGCAGCTATAGCAACCAGCATCCCCATCCAATGCAGAGTCAGTATCCATCTTTACCACATGATACTGCTATTTCTGGACCACTTCACTACTCAGCTTACCACAGAAGCTCTTCACAGGTAAGTTGGATTTATTACTTGACAATGCTTGCTTAATATTTTAAGTGGTGCTTGTAAATCTCTTATCAACTTATTAGCTGTCCGAATCACCTCTAGTCATTGACTGTCCCTATTTTTATTCTCTTTTTCTAATGTTACCTAGGTATCTTTTCATTCTGGTGGAGATTCTTTTATAAGAAGTAGATTTAGCTGTGAATTTAGAGTACTTAACTCTAAAATCCAGCATTTTGGTTCATACAAGGTGTTCCTGTGTTAAGGAATAGCTGAAACAAAAATTAATATAATCAGTTGTATGTTTCTTAGGTGTTGGGAACAGGAATAAATTCCTAACAAGAAATAAGTGTGTTTTCATGTAGTTGAAAGAGGATGCAGAGACCATAGTGAATTCTTCTGGGGCCTCTGCTTTTGAGGATACATACGTTTAGGAATTTGCCAAAAATGTGAGTTCTGCCTATAGTTTGAATAACTTCAGGGCGCCATTGCAAAGAGGTTCTGTTTAATCTGTATGCTATATTATACTCCTACTATAAAGCTGAGAAATTATGTCAGTAACTATTTCAGGACTATTTCAGTTCACAAAACTGAACCAGTAGGAACTAGCACATATGAAGTGTTAAGATGATATCTGGCAACAGGTCAAAAGTAACGCCACTGTAGAAGGGCTTTAGGACGTCATACAACTGGTGCTTCCCCAGTGTAGGAGGCTGCTTGCTGGGCTCTCTGCTGGAAGAGCTGCAAAAGGTGGGTACAGGCAGGAGGTGATGGCATTGGGGTATTCCACCCTCATGGCACCTCTTGTGCTTTATCTATTGGAAAATTATACAAGTATAATAGGGGCCACCATGCTTAACTATCGTCACTGGACTGCAACAGTTTCATACCAGACACAAAGATGTGAATTTGATAGGGCTTTGGACTGGAATACACAAAACCTGCATCTCATGCTGGTCTTTGACATCAGTCTGCCAGCTGATCTCAGAGCAGCCATTTCTCTTTTTTATGTTTCATTTTCCCTAGCTGTAAGATAAAAATAATGGTATTGATCTCTTTAAAACTTTTGAAGATCTGCTGGGAAGATTGTCCCGTACAAACCCAATATGCTCATTTGGACCAGCTCAACAATGGCTCCCTGGCTTATGGAAAGAACAAGTCTACAACTTCTCACCCATTTGTGTAGCACCTGGTCCATTAGACTACATGAGGTGTCAGGATTTCTTTGAGGGTTGTTTCTGTTGCTGTATCTTGAATAGGAACAGTGAGTGAATGTTGAAGTACAGTGTCCTGTGAAAGGTTTGTATTCATCAATTTTTTAGTACAGGCCTTACCCTGGTATCTCAAGATTTCTTCCAGAATGCATCATTTTTTGACTTAAAAATGTCTCACCAATTTTCTTTACTCTCTCTTATCCTTTAGTGCAGAAAACCCACAAGTGCTGGTTCTGAAATGTCCTGTAAGGAGGACATGAATCTGTGTGTAAAACAGAATTAGACTTTTACTGTTTAGAAATATTATCACCTGCACAAGGAGTTTCCTTCTACTCTCTGACAACTGTCTGTCACACTGACATAGACAGCACAAGTTAAGCAAGAAATAAATAAAGCAAATCAAGATCAACACATTTTTAGTTTACTCATGTTTTGGTTAACATGTTATATGGAAATAGTAACATATGTTAAAATCATGCAAATATTTTTCATACTGTAGTAGGCTGTCTCTACAAGTGCAGATGTCAGATCATTTCTTCCTCTCTTGCTAGCCCTTGAACTGTCTGGAACACATGTGAAGAACAGCTACGCTTTAATGATCACACTTGAGAGCAAAATTATTTCAACTTGTATTTAACATGTTCTTTTTCATGCTGCTTGTAAACTGAGATGGAATCTCACAGCAGGACACAGCTAACAAAACCCATCAATGTGCTCATTCTGTATTGAAAGGAGCTACAAACTGAAACCTTACTATCAAAAATAATCTAAAAGCCTTGAACGGTTTAGTATGGAATTTGCTGACATTCTTTTCAAAGCTAAGTGAGCTTCTGTAAAATGCCTGCCCTGGTGATAAGTCCTTTCTTAGCTACTTTTAACCAAAAAAAGTTCATAATATGTCCCTATTAAGATGTTAGGGAACTAATATGATTCTGTGATTGTATGATTCTACTCTTTTTCTAGTGGACTTTCTGAGGTGAACATGGTGCAAGAAACTGCAGTAGTACTCATGATGTTGCAAAATCAAAATAGAGGAAGCCAAATTTGCAATGAATATATAAACAGCTGCCACTATACTGAAGTCCGAGGAGATGCAATGTGTATGACTGTGGTAATATAATCAGTTGAGAAGGGGAGGCATTGACCATAACTCTTCAAAAGAACTCTTTGTTATAATCTACATTCAGTCCAAATATAGAACTCTGGCTCAACTTTAGCTAATGTTCTATCATGCTCTTTAGGATAGTGCCTAGGGATTAACTCCTAAGAAAAAAAAATCTGTCTGTGGGGTAAGTTCTCCTCTACAAACATGGATTCAGAGAGAGACCTTGTCCCAGACAGGGGTCTGAGCTGAAACAGGCGACATGTAATCGAGGTGGGGTTTAGGCTAGCTATATAAATGACTGTTTTGGTCTCGAAGAACACCATGTCCAACCTCTTTCTGTAGAAGAGAGGAACATACTCCAGGTTTTATCAGGTCAGTTATTTTGAGGCTATTTTCCATCCCAGAGAAATGTTCTTACAGAAAAACAGAGTTGTGCTTGATTTTTGGCTTGTTTGTTTAGTAGAACTTTAAGGTGGATCATTTCACAGATACGATTAACAAACCACCAACAAAAAAAGTGGAATTGGAGCAAAGGCGGTGGAGGGAACAACTTTTATTTGGTGGAAGTGGGGAACTGAACAGCTGGGAAAGGGGAAAGGAGTGAGTAACCCTTTAAATTGTATTTGCCAACGTGTAGCGTGTTGATCCCAACCTGACAATACAATGATGGTTGCACTGTATTAATTTTAGGATGTCTGTTGTGGTTTTGTCATTAAAATCTCTACAGTGGGGCTGTGCTGGGGAAGAAGTCACACAGCTGTAGATCTTATACTACATATAGTTCTTGATAAGTGCAGGTGGGCATCCTAAGCAAAGCCTGTCTCACCTGACCGGCAGCAAGTCCATGTTAGTGAGATGCTCCTGGATAATTTGAATCCCCTAGTGCTAGAGGAAATGAGACAGCAGTAGCTGCTACAGCTGATACTGCTGAGGCACCATGCATCACACCTGCATGCTCATTCACAGCCCATCACAGAACAGACTGGTGAGAGCTCTTCAGGTTGTTGTTGTCTCCCACCTCTAAGACAGTCTTGGAGCTTACCTTGGCTCACAGAGGAATGTGATCTTGTGACTTTGGGCTAAATAGAAATTTTGATAAGTAGCTCATAGTTTCAGAAAGATCAGTGACACTCAGATGGACAAGAAAGGAAAAAAAAAATGGAGAACATGGCTTGTGAAAAACTTTATAGGGGGGAGTAAATGTTCTGATAAGGTAATATCTGCAGCTACTAACCCAGCATGAGCCTAAAACCGGCTCCTTCTGGCAGTATAAGCTGACTAATTCCCACTGATGGCTAAGAGTCTTTTTGTTGACAGGGACATTCTGTTCAAACCTTGGTCTTAATCCGAATTCTTTTTTTTTTCTTTCATCAGCATCTGTGAATAGTTCTCAGAACAGTTGCTTCCTTGTAACTCCAGGCCTGATTGCTCATTTCTTGACTTGGCTTACTGGCCAGCAGCCTGGCATGCAAATAAAGAAAAATGATCTACGAATTGATTTGTTACTACCTAGTTCTCTAACCCATAGTGCAGAAGTGCATACAATCATATGATGTTATTCTTTCATCATCTAGAAGGGGACTGTGTAATGTGTGTACATAAACACATCTCTACTGACTTTATGTTTTTTAAGTTCTCTGCCTGTGCAGTTTTAGGTAATAGTCAACAACTCTGCCTAAAAGCCTCTGAGCGTTCCTATCAACCTATGTCAAGTTTAGCAGAGAGGTACCCCCTTCAAAGGTAACTCAGTGTTACCTTTGTGTCACAGTGTCACCACCCAATCCACCTCCACAACGTACACTTGACTGGTTTTTGATCACAGCTTTTGTCTGCAAGTTTCACCCTGGCTTGATCCTCTTTCAGGCTACGCATAAATATTGCAATTCATATAATTCCACCTCTTCCTTAAACACAAAGTAATTCATGTTGCAGTAATTTTTCTTTGTAAATCACAAAGATAACACTTTTAGTAGGAACACTTTCATTCCCTATTACCCTAATATGAATAATATTTCCTATTTATAATATTTCCCATTTATCTACTCTTGCCATTCGAGACATTATGGATCTGCATCATTCCTCTCACTTCATTCCTGTCATCTCTTTTCCACACTTAAGAGTTATCATCTGTTTAGTTTCTCTTGTGACAGATGTTCTATATATGGTAGTTACCTAAGGACTGCAGGGCAAGGTGTAGTCTGGGGGACACGCGAATGTCCTGTTCTCTCAATAATGCTGAGCGGGGAACCTGCTGGAGCTGCAGCTCCCCTCCAGCCTTTCTGTGCAAACCTCATCTTAGGGGAAGTAGGAAGGGTTCAGTCAAGAAGCTGCCAGATCAGCCACTTAGATCTGGGAAAGCACTCCTAGATTCCATGCTGCACACAGCCTTGTTTTACCTTTTCCTCCTTTGCACTTCCAAGGTTGACCAACCGCCTCCAAATGGCATATGTCTGGTGGAGGTACTTAGCAGAGACCCATGGAAGTGGCATAGCAATGCTTCCCTTTTTGTTCCTTGAGATGTAGTTCCCACCTTAAAGACAAGTTGCTTTTAAGCTATCATCTCCTGTTGCTCTCAGGAGCATAGCCAGGGTCAGCTGTTCCTGAACTGGGGCTCTGTCCACAAGAGGCACTAATCAACTTCTGGGCCTGGGAGGAGCCCATTTGTATCAGCAAGTGCTCACGCTGCTGCTTTGTTGTTGTCAGATTGGGTTCATGAAGACCATAGTTTACTTCCATGGCTTGGACAGAACAAACCAGTCTGGAAAATGCTGCAATAGTACAATCTGCTGTTATGTGGTAGGTTAGGTCTGCACCTCTCAGAGGGACAAAGCACAGTACTGGGGCCTTAGTTTAAGGAGCTTTAAGTACCTTGTACTCTGACTCTCCTAAACTGCTCTGAGGACAGCAGTGGTCTCACATAACTTCTCAGAAATGCCCTATGAGTTACAGCACCACTTTTTCTCTGTGCAATGCTGTATGCCACAATTCTACCCAACCACGTCTTCGCTTCCCTTCATATGCCTCTACAGCAGAATTTACATGGGGGCAGTGCTGGAAGAAAGTGGTAACTGGGTTTTGTTACAGTGAGGAAGCCAAATAAATCCTCTCCCAGACAGAGCCCATGCTTTAGTGTGCATTCCCGTTGTTCTGGCACATCTACTTCACAAAAAAAAAAAAAAGAATGGAAAAGTTATTGTCCCCCCAGCTCATATACAGTATAAGCTCATGACAATACCAATGCAGTAAGAATAATATACCCTTCCCAATAACTGCTCTGTCATCAAACAGCTAGTAATGACAGAAAGAAAAAAATACCGTCCAAATCCCACCCATGCAACAAGAATCATTGTTCCTAACTGTATGGCTTCATAATGGACTTGAGATTGTTAGAATGTAATTGAAGTAATTATGTATTGAATGCAACAGGAAACAGATGTCTTAACTTCTTTTTAAATAAATACAAATAGCATTTTCGTAAGACTCCAAATGCCACTCCCAAAAGTACCAAAATCACTTAGATTGACTTGAAAGTTTCACCCAACCTATTTGACAGACTAATATTCAATAAAAAGATGCAATCAATCAATAGTTTTGATTACGTCATTTTTTGAGATTTTAGACATATTTTTATGAAGTTAATTTATAGCCCCTTCTTCACAATCGCTATAATTTCTGCTATGAGTTATTTGCAAATCCTAAACTAGTGGCTAACGTACAACATTAACTTACAGCATTCTGCAAAAGTGTGAGCTAATGCAATGTAAAGGCAGAGCCACATTCATAAGGAAAATATTTTGCTGTTTGGACAGACATACCTTTCACCTCCATGCATAATCAGTCAGTGAGTTGAGGATAAGAATAAAGACATTATTCTCCATCCTCACACCACAGGAACTCAGTGTTCATTTCTTGGGAGGACATATTTAACGTTGTATTTTCTAAAATAATACTAAAAGAAATTAAATTAATTTTACATTTTTGGGCAAGGCCTTAACAATAATCTGCTCAAAGCCTCCCAGACTTAAAGAGCTTCTTGTCTAGGTCCAACGGCAGCAGTAGCAGCAAGTGTGAGTTAACCCAGAAAATGGTAATTTCCTGTCAAGAGCCCTCCAACAAACGTCGCTTTTATATCTGGCAAAGATCACTAGGCCCCAGTGTTTTGAGTTCAGCATGCTTAAGCACTCTTCATTAAACCGGATGTAGAGTGTGAAAGGTGATTCAGGCAGCATGGGCAGGCATCCGCCCAGATGGCTATGCTTTGGACACTCCAACAAGGCTGAATAGATGCTTCACTGGGTGAGTTAATAGTCAGGGAGGGGCCAATGAGTACTTTAAAAATATTGTCTTTCAATAGTCTCTTCACTGTAGGGAAAAAGAAGTCACTGACTCATTTGCGATTAGCTGACCTACCATGACAAAACTTTCCATGTTCCATTCAGTCATAACAGAATTTATTGTAAAATACTAGATATTTAGGGTCCATGTTATTTTCAAGCAATTATTCTTTTTACATTCATGACACATTCATAAACACAGCTGCATCGGGTGCACTTGATGAAAAGGAAAAGCAGCACACTGTATCCTGTCCCCTCATGCACAGCCATTAGCCCTGCCTTCTTAGTAAGCCTTAGCATGGCCTCTTGACTGCAGATAGGAGGAGGATTATCTTTCCTTTTCAGCGCATCCTGAAGTTCATTCTGGGAGCCAAGGTTTCATTCCCCCGGTGCCATAGGTTTAGGTCCAGACCACCTAAAAGCCATTATGTGGCTTCCCGACACAATGCCACATACAACCAGGAGACCCACCACAATATTCCCAGAGTTCATTTTGTTCCTCGTGCTCATAGATAAAAGTTTTGCAGTCTACAAGTTACCAAGTAGCAAATTATCCTGGCTGCAGCCAGGGCTTTCTCTTGGCATTTGCAAGGGGTATGGAAGCAAGAAATTCCCCTGTTGGTAAGTCACAACCTCAGTTGCACAACCTCAAAGGAAAATTGCACTGAGTCAGGATGGCAAAGGATTCTGTTAGGGTTAACAACAGAGCAGATCAAATATCACATGGGAAGAAAACAATAGGTAATCATTGGTGTATTACGGCAAAAGTCTAGATAAATCTTGTTGTAAGTGTATTATTTAATACAAGAATCTACGGTGACTTCAGGTATAGATCAATGGGTAATAACGGCAAAGACCATGACATTTGGCATCAAGTAAAACACTACTGAAGACAAAGAAGAATGTTTCTAGCTTGACCCACATCTTGCAGCTCCACAGGTGACATGCAGAAAACAAAAAGTTAAAAATGTATTATTTGTGTGGTATGTTTTTTTCACAGAATTGTAGGGATTAGAAGGGACCTTCGGAGATCATCTAGTCCAACCCCCCTGCCAAAGGGGATTCACCTAGAGTGAGTTGGACAGGAATGCATCCAGGCAGGTTTTGAACATCTCCAGAGAAGGAGACTCCACAACCTCTCTGGGCAGCCTGTTCCACTGCTCTGTCACCCTCAAAGTAAAGAAGTTTTTCCTCATGTTGAGATGGAATTTCCCGTGTTCCAGTTTGTGCCCACTGCCCCTTGTCCTGTCGCTGGGCACCACTGAAAAGAGTCTGTCCCCATCCTCTTGATACCCACCCTTTAGATTTTTATAAACATTGATGAGATCCCCTCTCAGTCTTGTCTTCTCCAGACTAAACAGACCCAGGTGTCTCTACCTTTTCTCATAAGAGAGGTGCTCTATTCCCTTGATCATCTTCGTAGCCCTCCGCTGGACTCTCTCCAGTATTTCCTTGTCTTTCTTGAACCGGGGAGCCCAGAACTGGCCACAGTATTCCAGATGTGGCCTCACCAGGGCAGAGTAGAGGGGGTGAATGACCTCCCTTGACCTGCTGGCCATGGTCTTTTTAATGCACCCCAGGATACCATTGGCCTTCTTGGCCACAAGGACACATTGCTGGCTCATGGTCAACCTGTTGTCCACCAGGACTCTCTCTGCAGAGCTGCTTTCCAGCAGATCAATCCCTAACCTGTACCGGTGCATGGGGTTTTTCTTCCCTAGGTGCAGGACCCTACACTTGCCTTTGTTGAACTTCATTAGGTTCCTCTCTGCCCAACTAAAGGTCTCGCTAAAGGTAAAAAGGTCTCGCTGTATGGCGGCACAGCCTTCTGGTGCATCAGCCACTCCTCCCAGTTTTGTGTCATCAGCAGACTTGCTGAGGACACACTCTGTCCCCTCATTCAGGTCATTGATGAATATGTTGAACAAGACCAGCCCCAGCGCTGACCCCTGGGGAATGCTGCTACCTACAGGCCTCCAACTAGACTCTGCGCTGCTGATCACAACCCTCTGAGCTCTGCCATTCAGCCAGTTCTCCATCCACCTCACTGCCCACTCATCTAACCCAACTAAGCTTACCTATGAGGATGTTGTGGGGAGTGTGTTTCCCAGTGATCCATCCTGGTCCTGACTCCTACCATCTCAAAGCTTTTTGTACACATTCATTAGTGGGACATTTGAGATCAGCGAGGAAAAACAACTTATGGACTTGACAACTGTGGAAAAGGGACTATTATTTAACTTGAGCCAACCTAACTAATGGATTACATCATGTAGCAGGAGGAAGAAAAAAGCCATCTTCTGAGCACTGCTCCTCTTCTGTCTTAAATAATTATCTTGAGGTTTGATAAATTCTTCCAGTGGCTGTAGACAGAGCACAAATTATACACTTTTATTAGATGTCTGACTTTTTGACAACTAAAGTTAGGTGAGATGAATTCAACTCTGAAGCTGTAGTGAATAACTTGACAACTTGTTTCCTCTGTATTCATTACAGCAGGAGCTTTGTCCACCACGATGTTCAGGTGAAGGCAGTCAGCAGGCACTAGCACAAAAATTACTTCAGTGTATTGCTGGTGCAGACCAGGAAAGCTGCATCCTACATCTACTAGCTAGTCTCCCAAACATTAAAAATATGAAAATTGTTCAACTTTTTCTGGAACCTTTTCTGTTTACTTCGAGTACTTGCCAGTTGTTTGTCTTTTGACAGAGTGCCCTGTCCTTAATTAATGAGCTAAAGGAGAACCATGATCCTAAATTCAAATCACCTCATATAAAACTTCAAAGCTTGTGTTTCATCATTGCTGGGCACATGTAGCACTTATCTTTAGCAAAAGCAAGCAAAGCTGCAAACTTGATTCTTCTGCAAAGGAATATAAGGCTTTCTGTAGTCAGTGCCTAAGCTCTGCTGAATCTTCCCACTGAAAAGCCTTTTGCTGGGGTGAAGATGGAAATGCAGATGATCTTGTGTAGACTTGTTGCCAGTGTTGCCAATGCAGCTTATTCTGATAGCTGTATTATTAGCAGTTCCAGTTGAAGTGCTGATGTTCCGGTATGGTGCTGCCATTTACCCGCCTCTTTCAGCAGCCGATTGCACAGGTAAATCCACAGTCTCTGTGGCATTCAGAAGTATACGCTAAATAATGCATTGTACAGCTTTAATCTCTCCTCTCTCATCTGCTAACTGGCTTGTCTCCCCAGGACACGGTGGAATATGCTAAGTCACTAACTACAGTATTTTGGTCAAAAATAGTCTTCTCTTTCTCCTCTCTAATCAGGAGTGGCCAGCATGTGGCTTTTGAGCTGCCTGAGGCTTGTGAACTGCTCGAGTACGTTTGCCAAGGCAGGGCTGCCTTCCTGGCTGCGGTCTGGAGGGAGTCAGCAGAAACTCCTTATGGAGGCATTGCTGTAATTGCCTCGGGGACCCACTTACGCAACTGATTAACCCCAGCCCCATCCCGCAGTGGAGTAATGTAATGAGACCCTTTGGGAATCACTGCCGCCTCCCTCCTAGGAACAACTATGGCAGCTCTTCTCTCCATGACCCTCCAAAATATGGGGAAGGGGTTTTACAGTTCTCAGCCATATAAAATGCAAGCACGCAGCTTGCAAGGTTTGTAAGCATCAGAAGAAGTGATAATCCTACTGTGGTGACTGCTTTCTAGTTAAGGAAATATCATAGTGTCAAAGATCATTGAATTTAAAATTATGACACTTTTTGTAGAAAAGGCACGGGTCTGTGTGGATGGATGCATTTGCGTGTAAAATGTAGAAGCTCTGAAGATACGTGGCTGGTTGAGGGGAACAGGGATCCTAACCACCTCTGCGATGCAGATGGATAACAGGAGGGCAAAACAAGGAGAGCCATTTCTTAGGCACAGCACAGAGATGATCTGCTCCTGTAAGACAGGCAATAAGATAAATACATGTTAAGCAAGCACTCGTAAGCACAGTTGCTTCTGTTGCTGGGCAGCCTGTGGCTACAGAGGGCAGAAGCTGGTCTCTTGTTTTCCTGCCTATGCTCTCCTCAGCGCATCTTCTCCTTAGTGGGAGGCATTTGTCAAACTTCTTTGATTTCTAGTTTCCAACTGACACTGCGAACAGCTGGGGAATACAGAGATTCTTCTCCTCCCTGCCTCTTTTCAGAAGTTCTCCAATTAGCTGCTCACTCTGAGGCCAGACCATACTATTTTTCTGCAGAAACTGGCAGGATGGCTTGTGAACGTTTAAAAGGGAAGGCACCTCTCCAGTAATAAAGATCCCTTTGCTCTCCTCCTTCAAAACTCAGTTGAGTAAGCAGAAGTTGGGGCGTTTTGTACTCTGTTTTTTACTGAATAGCAAGTTTCCAAGGAAAAGCTGTGAGAAAAAGACCAGATGAATTCAACTTATTTTTCTGCTCCCAGATACACCTGCCAGTACCTAGCTCTGTGATAGATTAGTTCAATATTTAAATGCAGTGACTGCTTTGCAAGACCTTCTCTGACACTTTGGTTTGACTGTAAGCACTAGTTATCTGATATTCCACCTTCAATAGGTTACCTAGTTGTTGGAGGGCTTCCAATTCATATGATTTTGATTTTGTTAAGCACAGAATTGTGATACCACCACCCCTTATTTTAAAATTAAGTACATAGTAGATAATTCTTTAATTTTTTAATCTTTTTTTAATTGTAGTACGCTTTCAACAGCCCAACATCAAGAATGGAGCCCTGTTTGATGAGCAGTACTCCAAGGCTGCATCCCACACCAGTGACTCCCCGCTGGCCGGAGGTCCCGGCCGCGAACTCCTGCTACACGAGCCCATCCATGCACTCCACGAGATATGGAAATTCTAGTGACATGTACGCCCCTTTGACTACGCGCAGGAATTCTGAATATGAGCACATGCAACACTTTCCCGGCTTTGCCTACATCAATGGGGAAGCCACCACAGGTTGGGCTAAATGAAAATGACTGGTATCAGCTAAGCCCATGTACTTAAGAGAGTTCTAAAAATTTCATGTTATGTGGGACTTTTCATGGATGTTCTTCAAGGGAGGTGAAGATGGAAAAGATCCTGGGCAGATAAACGTAGTTCATAATGTGGGCAGATTGCAGACCAGTATGACTGAATGTTCCTGTAGCCGAAAGAATTTTGTGCTATTCTAGACCACTTTTGGGGCCAATCTGTGCCTTTTTAAATTCTGGCATGTGGGCCAACCCTGTGTGATGTCAGTTTGAGTGAGCCATTTTTGCCCCCCTCTCTTATTGACAAATGTTAATGAGTCTTACAAAACAATTACTGGAAAGGGACCTATTTATAATTTGAATTAAAGACAGGAAATTCACCCTCAGCAAAACTCTGTCATCTGTTCTTCTTTTAAGCTCTTAATGTATTCCTTAAAAACCATTCTGCCAAGTCATCACTTGTTCCTATCAATTCCTCTCTCTGGCTCCTTAAAAGACATGTGTTGTCGTAGGTTTCAGTTTACACCTAACTTTGTATATTGATGCACCTTTCTGTTGATCCAGTAAGTTTGATCTTTACAAAAGAGAAGAAAAGACATGTAGCATTGAATTATACACTGCCTTAAGTTGACTATTGTTCTTATTATATATGTATTTGTGTTAAGTTTGCACAATCTGGAAAAATCTAATTTCTCTGGTCAGTAATGACAAGGTTAAGAAGGGACTTGGGGACTGGGAAGATTTTTGGATTCAGAGCCACATATGTTAAATATGATGATATGAAGCAATTATGTAAAGAAAATGACAATGCAAACATGATTATTCCTTTAATTACCTATTCACAGGTATGAAAATGTTCTCTCAATTCCTTCACGTGGTGATAATTCTATATACTTCTACAAAAGCAAAATTCAAAGCTGTGCCTTTGAACTTATTCTGTACTGTGTATGTGTGGAAAAATGTATTGTATTTTGGGGAGAATTTTTCTTAGACATTTTCTGTCAGATTTGTAGCTATTTGTGAGGTTTTGTTAGATTTTATTAACATAGCTTTTTCTTCTGTATTATAAAATGCACCAAGCAATTATGGTGGACCTATTACCCTATGGGTAAGAAATAAATAAATGGAAATATGACATCAGGCATTTTAGTAATTGTTTTGTAAATAAAATCTTTGATAGCACCCAGTGTGATGATAACCATGTTTATGCCTAAAATGGACAAAAGTGTTATTTGTACAGTTGTGCAAGGTATATGAGGGATTTCCACACTCAAATAAAGTTCTTGAAATTAGATACCATTTAAATTTACTTAAATACAGAAACTTTGACAAGCTGGAAACCTTAAAAGACCCCTAAGTGTGACCATGTATGTTTTTATCCGATGAAGGACTTGAGAACTTATATAACTGGTGGGAATTTGGGGTCTAAAGTAACTACAGGAATGAGCTGGAAATCTGCAAGGACTGAGGGAGGAAGGGTGTTCCAGGCCAGGTTTGGCAAGTGTTCTGGCTCTTAAATATTAAGCTGAGGTCCTGGTGGGGTTTTTCAGAAACACAGCAGGCGCCTATCTCTGCCTTTACACATCTGATTAAAATCTTGTTTCCTGAGTTAGTGTCAGAGACCTGCTGAAATTTTACCCCTATCAGCTGGTGTTACTACACAATATACATTTACTCTTCACTTTTATTAAGGACAGGAGAGATCAGGCTTAGGCTAACTCATCTATTTTATTCTTATTCAAGTTACCTTCAGGCAAAATTGTCTACGTGTGAAGAAGGTAAGTCATGTGAGGAAGTTTTTTGAGTGGCCAGTCTTTAGCAGCTGGAGTTTTGATGTGTTTGAGACCAAAGTCCTACTTTGCATTTTGTTATTGAAGATTTTTAAATCAAAGCATTGATTCTGGCCTATTAATTATTAACAAGCACAGAAATACCTGCCTCATCAAGACTGTGAGAAATTAGTATGAGGAAGGCAGTGCCACTAGAATAGAAAAATCCACTTTCTTTTCATCAACGGATTCCAAATCTCGGCATTGCATCGCGTCTGCCAACAGCCCACTGTGACCCTGTTCACTCACTCACTATTGCTGGAACATTGATCAGTCTCCAGTTACCTGATGGACTGCTGACCATCACCTGCTGTGGTACCTCCAAGGACCAGATGTATAGGTGAGACGCTTGTGGGCAGCACTGACCAGTAACTCAAAGCTGCGTCTTTGGAAGGAGGCGAACGCCAGCACCACTCAAGGGAAGCCAGAAGCACTTCCTACATTTTTTACAACTTGTTAAACCCAGTAAAGTCTAATCCGCATTGACTGATAGAGATGAGAAAGTGAATATATTTTAGTATACATATGTGCCATATCCTTCAACATGTTTGGGGACAACTCATTTACCCTGACTTGAAGAGTCCAGGGAGACTGTTCAGGAACGAGGATGGATATTGGATACAGCGTCAGCCCCAGAAATAATAAAGACTTTCTGAGTGAAGAGCGAAGTGCTGGGAGAGGGAACTTTGACCAACAGCAGCACCACAAAACTGCTCATAAAAAAGAGCCACAGAACATCGTCAGTCAGATAGGACTTTGAACGTCTTTTGCAAAAGGAACCTCCACAGTCTTTCTTCTTCTTTTTTTTTTTTTAATTCATTTAGAAACTCGTGTTGATGCCACAGGAGTCCGAACGTGCGCTTCCAAATACCTTTGAACTGCTTCCTGATGAGGGCTTTGAAATTTAAACTGGACATTCATGGGGAGCAATATATAGATTACCGAACACAGCTCTACAGAGGTCACCATCACCATCTGCATCAGAAACGCTGCAAGGGAAAGCAGGCCCCCTCCTCGACCACCACAGGTCAGAACCCACCATATTAATATAAACTGCCACAGCTTTCAGGTCACAGGGGTATATACCAGGCTGTGAAGTGCAGCGGCTCATGAGAGGATGATAACCTCTGGGAAGAACGGCTGGTTAGGGGCAGGAATCTCTTAAATCATCCTAGTACAAATTGCCAAACCTCCTGAGTCAGAGCCTGCAGACTGTTAATTAAGCCCTTCCCTTGACCATGGTAACTGAAACTGCTGTTTCTTGCCTTGCCACGTATTTATGTGTATGTAAAGTAAATATGTGACTACACACTACACAAATCTTTCAGAAGAAGCTTTTATACCATGTGCCAAAATATTCGGTCTCTTTTTCTTTTTCTTTTTCTTTTTCTTTTTTCCTTTTCTTTTCCTTTTTCTTTTTCTTTCCTTTTCTTTTTCTTTCTTTTTTCTTTGTCATCTTTTTCTTGCTCACTTTCTGTCTTTCTTCTCACAACATTTTATTAAAAGCATGATCTCTTTCATAGGCTAAAACATATAACCAAGAATAGATATATGTAATATGTACAATACAACATATTGTAATAATATATATTATAGCATAACTAACATGACCTATATAATATTTTAAATAGATGCCTACACATGCACAAACATATATGTATGTATGCATATAAAAATCCATTACAATTCTTCAAGATTTTTCATTACCAGGTAGAAAAAAGACTCAGCGGGGGAAGAGCAGTGAGAACTCCATTCACTAGCATGAATCCTGTTTTTGTCAGGCTACCTCTTGCTGCTAAGGTCACTACCCTTTGACAAAAATGGCCTCTGACCTCCCCAGCCCCACAATTCTGTTGTGACTGACCCTGAAACCCATGAAATTCAGGGGCAGACATTGCTTTGGAAGGTTTAGATAAAGCTGACTAACATGGGAAGGGCTCATGGTATGCACCCATCTGAAAAGGTCTGGCAGTTCTTTGGTAGAGGATGCAATTTATTCTGTCCCCCTCTTTCATTGAAATCCTAATCCTTCATATGCTACCTAAAGTGGAAACTAAAATGCACTGATGATGAATAACAATATGCCCTTTAAAGGGCAGTAACAGTACTCTAATCTTAATTTTTTAGGTTTTTTTTTAATTTAAACAAAAAAAATAATTGGCAATGTATAAGTAAAATGCATGTTTTGTTGCGCTGTGAAGTAAATCTAAGCAGGCTTACACTTTATGATAGAATTGTAAATTAAACAACCAAAGGATTATTTTTACTGGATTTCTTTCCAAAGCTGCATTAGCGTACACATGCACCTGACTCAGAAGAAATGGTTACACACTTTGGGCTAGATTTTGTTACTTCTTGCAGTCCAATGACTCTGTTGTTCTGGTTTTGTAGCTCAGTTCAACCTGTTGTGACAAGAAACCCTTAACCAGAAAATTCCGATTCCAGTTTGGGTCTGCATCTTAAACACATGTAGGCATACGCCGACACGTCTCAGCACCTTCAGCGCCCTTTGGAGCCACCATCCATCTGCAGATGAAACCTCCCTGCCCTTGTGGTATTTTCTGCCATGGAGCCGATTGTTTGTGAGATGAAAGGTTTCTCTTCATGACCACGGAGTGCCTCCTGAAGGAATTAATACTTCAAGGAGAGACCGACCGCAGCTCCCACTGAATTTTTATTGCTGTGGGTTTTTTTGTTCGCTTCGATATATCATTTCCTGCTATCTGGACAATGAATTTTGATCGCAGGGCACCCTGAGTATGGAAATGCTGCAGATCTTCTCAGTGTGTTTTGAACGTACGGTCTTGCAGAGCTCTTCAGCGACATGGCTCACCTTTGCTCTGCCACTGCGGGCTCTGGCCCGGCAGCGCCGGCGCAGCCCACCCTCACAAACAGAACGCGGCGGCGGCATGGCACTGGCACCTCTCCTCTGAACTGCCCTGGTTGCTCACACCCACGCCTTCCAAAAAATAGATGTGTATCAGCTCCTCTGTCAATGGATAGGCAGGCAGCTGTGGCAAGGCGGCCGTGCTGCCCCTCAGAGGGGGAGGGTGTCTGTCTTCATAGAATCATAGGATCATTTAGGTTGGAAAAGGCCTTTAAGGTCGTCAGGTCCAATCATCACCCTAACACTGCCAAAACCACCACTAAACCATGTCCCTAAGCACCACATCTACGTGTCTTTTAAATACCTCCGGGGATGGCAATTCCACTACTTCCCCAGGCAGCCTGTTCCAATGCTTGACAACACTTTCTGTGAAGAAACTTTTCCCAATATCCATCCTAAACCTCCCCTGGCGTAACTTGAGGCCATTTCCTCTTGTCCTATCACTTGTTACTTGGGAGGAGAGACCGACCCCCACCTCACTACAACCTCCTTTCAGTTAGTTGTAGAGAGCGATAAGGTCTCCCCNCAGGCTGAACAACCCCAGTTCCCTCAGCCACTCCTCATACGACGTGTGCTCCAGACCCCTCACCAGCTTTGGTGCCCTTCTCTGGAGACCCTCCAGCGCCTCAATGTCCCACACAGGATGTAGTGAGGGGCCCAAAACCCAACACCGTATTTGAGGTGGGGCCTCACCGGTGCTGAGGACGGGGGGACTTCAAATGGAAACGGAGAATTTTCGAGCACCCCCACTGCTCTGGTGGGTTGGACTTGAGAAAAAGGGCTCTGTTTTGCTGCCCGGCAAAGGAGGAGGGCAGTTGTCGGGGTGCGCTTTGTGCCACTGAGGAACCCGAGGGCGCTCTCCCGGCCGGCGCGGCCGCTGGGGACTCGAACCCGGGGTCCTCAGCCCGCCCCGTCGCGCCTTCTCGCCAGCCGCCGCCAGGGCTGCCCGGGCGCGGACTACAGTACCCGTCGTGCCCCGCGGCACCAGAGCGCCACAGATCGCCCCGCGCGCCGCTTGGCATGCTGGGAGGCGTAGTCCCCTCGCCTCACTCGCCTGCCGGCGGGACTGGGCGGGAGGGCAGCCAATAGGAGGGCTCGAGGGTGCACGCGGTCGCCGCCTCCAGCCAATAGCGCGCGAGTGCTGCCCGCTAGTCCGGGAGGTTTCCAGGGGTAACGTTGCGTTGCGTCACGCCTTGTCAGGGGGACGCGGGGTGGGAGGTCAGGGCGCGGCGGGGCGGCGGCTGCTTCCGGCGGAGCGGGGGCGGGCCGGGCCGGGCAGGCGGCGGCGGAGGC